>JACEGR010000549.1:0-248903 GCA_014170235.1 Listronotus bonariensis
TTGAGGATATTTTTCTATCGTCGTCATGAACAATATTTTTACAGTACCGTTAAAAAAATTGTGTTTTTTTCGCCCAGTCCAATAAATACTGCTTATATCTACCTGTCTCTATCCTTTCTATCTTCCCTTGGCCTCGACTCAAAGTCATCACCGTCATCCCGAATCTTCTCTTTGCTTCTGCGTCTTTTTCTCTTCTAGGAGAGCGAGATCTGCTACGTCTCCTTCTTTCTCTCGACCGTGAACGGCGCCTCTCGAAGCCACGATCCCTGGTATCACGATCTCTACCTGTTCCTACCCCTCGTTCTTCTCTTTCGCGTTCTAATCTATACCTGGTAAATGAAAAGTTAAATATTTTAGCTAAAAGAGTCGTTTATCTAATTAATTTTTTTTTCTTTTTTAAACTTTTTGAAAAAATGTTGAATGATTTCCTCTGGTCCAGAGAACGCCGGACAAAAACGAAAGATTCAAAGATATTAAACTTTTTGTCGTCTTTGTACACCTTAAGAGGATGCCGAAGCACGTTAAATTAGCTAAAACGCGATTCGCTGCCGTTTTTTAAATATTTGTTTTGAGAAAAGTTGTACATAGAAAAGTTTCTTAAAATGAACCAAAGATTATCGGAAAGTTAATTGATTTTTGGTAATGGTAATAATTAACACATTAAATTTCCCAAAATTACAAAACCGTAAAAATAACCAACTTTCCGATAATCTTTGGATCATTTTAAGAAACTTTTCAATATACAACTTTTTTCTTAAACAAATATTTAAAAAACGGCAGGGAATCGCGTTTTAGCTCATTTAACGTGGAACGGCATCCCCTTAAGAGAAAATAAAGATCTGATTAACTAATTCAAAATCTACAGAAATATTCAGACAAATTGAAATTTATTTATTTACTTTCTTTTACGCGCCAGAATATTGGCAAATAAAAGTAAGAATTGTTGTAACAACCACCCTATTCGCAAGATTTAGCTCCCTCTGTCTTTTGGCAAAACCAAAATTTAAAAAAAAAAAATATTTCTCTGGCTAAAACCTAGGTTTGCGTAAAACTAACTTTTGTAGAAATATACAATGTGGGCCAAATTAAACTTGCACACTTTTTAACTAAAGGTTTGTTCCTACATCAGTCAGGAACAGTTTGCAAACACGTCAGGCTCATGCGCAGGAGATAAAATCCGTTGAATTATGTCTCGTGCGCTTGCTCTGACAGTTTGCAGACGCTTTCTAACTGCTGTAGGAACAAGCCTAAATAATAACTTTTTATTTGTTGCCCCTATCTTTTTTATTTTTGAGGGGCTAATAGGTAGATAGGTTTTCTCTAGGTTTGCCAATTTTGGTTAAGTAGATTTAAACAGGACTTTACTTACGGAACTTTTCCAAAGTGATGCATTAAACTTTGTTGCAAAAAAATAATTTTATCTACAATTAGGCTAATACGTTTATTTTTAAATAATTTACTGGTAAGTCTGGTCACCACTCTTTGTTTGACCTCCGGACAGTGCGGACGTGCGTAGAGGGACTACAAAGTTCTTCCCGGAGTGGCGGTTAGAGGTGCCGTACGGACGTTTTCACCTTCGGGGATCAAGAAAAGATTCACGCTAAATTGACGGCATCTTTCTTCTGGATCTAAGCGCTGTGAGCGAAGATTCCTATAAGCTGATGGTATCCTGTTTGGTGGTGAACACGAGGTATTTCTCAAATGGCGGGCGTGCCATGGGAACTGTCAGTAGTGAAAGTGAAGGTTATACGTAACACCAGTAGCAGATCTTGGTTTGCTAGCCGACAATTTATGCATTGCATCGATTGTTGAATTGTTTGTTTTCTTTTGGAATTTCTGGGAGCTACGAGCTCGATTATCCAGATTTTCCGCCGACGAAGCCCTGGAAAGCATAGTCGGGAAGAGGAAGAGTGGTGGATTGGACCTGAAGGGACCAAAACCAAGAAAAAAATAGAGAGAGAGAGATAGAAGTCTGGTCAGCATTCAACTCAGTAACCATGATTACCTCAAATTTTTAATTTTCAAGGGGCATTAAAAAAGTTATTTTGTAAAATCGAGAGACATTTCTCTCTTTTCTTTATGGGGAGTATTATTTATCAAAAATAATTATAATTCCTAAATCCTTAAATATATAACAAATTCGCTTTTACTGAATCATTTCCCATAGTTTGTCTACACTAAAAACGTATTAGCTTAATTGTAGCTAAATCAGATTTCTTTTGCAACGAAGTTAAATACAGTATTTGCGAAAAACTCCCATAAGTCCAGTCCTGTCTAAATGTTTTTAACCAAAATTGGCAAACCCAGAGAAAACATATCTACCTATTAGTCCCTGCAAAAATGAAAAGATAGGCGGAACAGATAAAAAGTTATTATTAGGTAAAAAGTGTGCAAGTTTAATTTGGCCCACCCTGTATGTTTTCTAATTTTTTTAATTGGTTATTAATGACTTCTGAACACAAATGAAATATTACTCTTACTTACCTTTCTCGCTCACGCTCGTTATCTTCACGTCCAGAATGTTTAATGTTCACATCTGCTCCACCTCTACGGGTACCACCTAAGCCGCCACCTTTAAAAGCAACAAAGACATGGTTACTACAATGCGCGAGATACTGTGTGTGTTCAATTAAAAAAAAACAACAACTTTGTATTATAAGTTTACACTTTGCTATTTACATTTTTTTATATCTCAATATCAAGAGAGTTACAAGTGCCTGGGCAAATTGATAAAATTTGAAAAACAGTCTGTATCTCTAAAACGAATTAAGTTAGCCATAATTTACTCTCACCACCGAATTTGTTTTCAAATTCGAAATCCGGATTGTGCGATCGGATTTGTTCTCTTTTAGTTTTTGCTATTCCCTGCAAGGGCAACGAAAAGACTCCACCCTGTACAAGGGGTCTATTTTAAAGTATCAATTTAAGAAAATACTTATATTTATCCTAGGCAAGAAATTTTAAAACCACACTAGGTAAATATGTATAAATTACGATCCGAAATCTTTTTGGCGCTTCATAAATCAAAAAAGGAACAGTTGTTCTATTCCATCACAAATGAATTTTCGGGGGCAAACTTTATGAGGATGGACTGGGTCATGATTTGATTTCACTTCCGTTGTTTAAGGAGAATGGTGTGATAAAAATCTCGAGAAGTCCGGCTCTTTGCCTGGTTTTTTTTATAAAAGATACCATTCATATACTGGCAGAACCTTTATGTAAAATTTTTAAACCTCTCATTAAAATATGCTACATATCCGGACTGTTGGAAGGTTGGCAAAATATGCCCAATATTTAAAAATGGTAAGAAAACGGATTTACTGAACTACAGGCCTGTTTCGCTTATTTGCGGTTTTTCAAAGCTCTTTGAAATGTTATTATATAAACATATTTATGGAGTGTTTAGAGGACAGCTGTCCCCACACCAGCATGGCTTCGTGAGAGGTAGGTCAACTACCACCAACCTGGCGTGTTTTAGTCACTATACAACAAAAATTATTGACGGTAGGGGTCAGGTTGATGTGGTGTTTACCGACTTTTCAAAAGCCTTTGATAAGATTAATCACAATTCTCTTGAAAAAATTAAGTAGGGCGGCATTTGTAAAGAAATTTGTTTAATTTTTTAAAAGTAACCTAGACAATAGATCTCAGTATGTACAGTACAATGGTTTCAGGTCAGACCGTTTTACAGCTTCATCAGGAGTACCTCTCAGGGGTCCAACTTGGAGTCCCTATTATTTCTCATTTTTATAAATGACATTTCTAATGTTATTAAAGTAGAACATCAAATATTTGCAGATGACCTGAAGCTGAATACTCAAATTGAGACCACGGAAGACTGTGATATATTGCAAGAAAGTTTAAGTGCTGTGCAGGCATGGTGTAGAAATAATTGCCTTCTTCTTAATGCTGGAAAGTGCTCAGTTATGACTTTCACTAAAAAGATTAATGCTGCTTATTACAATTATTATATTGGTGAAAGTAAATTGACCAGAGTAAGTAATACAAGAGACTTGGGGGTTGTATTAGATTCAAAATTATGTTTTGATTTGCATGTTAATAAGATTGTCTCAGAATCTTTACAAATGTTGGGCTTAATTTTCAGAAATTGTCAATCTTTTAATAATATTGATGCATTTAAAAGACTTTATTTTTCATTGGTTAGAACAAAACTTGAATATGCATCGGTAGTTTGGTCACCATATTATGATAAATATGTGAGAGCAGTGGAACGAGTCCAAAGAAAGTTTTTAAAATATTTGGTTTTAAAAGAAGAAAGCACTTACCCTCAGAGGGGAATAGATGATGGCCTTCTGCGACGAAGATTCAGTATGGAAAGTTTAGAGAAGAGAAGAAATCTTCATAGCACGGTATTTTTATATAAGTTAATTAATGGGGCCATCGTCTGTCCATCTCTGTAAGGTGAAATTAATTTTGCGATCCCCCAGTAGATATTTTTATTTGCCATCACCCAGTACTAATACATTGTAAATGTCACCAATTCAAAGAATGTGCTCCTTATACAATGGCATTGCATATCACTGTGATTTTTCCATGAATTATAGAGTGTTTGTTCGAGTATGCATAGAACATCTTTAGGTATGAGATTTTAGTCTTAAAGTTATATTAAGTTTCTATTTTGCTTTGAAATTATTTTCTTTATTGTATTATTTAATTTTATATAGTTAATATTATAGTTATATTTATAGCCCTGTTAATGGTTGCCTGTTGGGCTTGTAATAAATAAATAAATAAATATTTCTTTAAATTTAAATACATGCTAACTTACCTAACCTACGAGGTAACCATCCCTTCACAGTCCTAGCTCTTTCGACATCGACCAAGACACGTTTTCCATCAATTTTCTTACCGTCTGCATGTTTGTAGGCAGCTGCAAAAGTAATATTGACAATATATAAAAATGAAATTGGACAAGACTATAAACTTTACATATTGTTTTATAGTCATATGGTTGATTTAAAAAACATAGGGCACATTAAAAATATTATAATGATAATATATCGGTACAACTAAATGCACAATCTTCAGATAAAGTATTATAATGCCTGACGTATTTTACAAACATTATTTTATTTAAATACAACAATTAATAAAAAAATTGAATTGTAAAGTGCAAAGAAGCCTTGTTTTCTGTAGTCATATAGTATTTAAAAAATAATAGTATTCTAAGAGGTCGTAAAAAACCATTTAAAATAGTAAGTCACATTTTAAAATAAAACTAGACTCTACAGCATAAAATAGTAAACACAATATGTTTATCAACTTACAAGAAGTTGAATTTTACTTTCATTTACAAGTTTTATAAGCTTATAATAGCTTTGTTCGCGGGTTCGATTCTGAAACGGTTCTGGGACTATTTGCATGCGCAGTGAAAAAGCAGCGTTCGCGGTTAGTAAAATCCTGAATTTTAAGTAACAGTTCGTAGTAGTAGTAGTAGTAGTGTTCGCGGTTGACAATGGAATCAGTTCGTTACTGGTTCGTAACCTGATTAACAGTCCTGGGATTTTTGTTGGAACTAAAAGTTCAGTTCGGAATTTCATGCGCATTGTCGACATGGTCAGCTGTTTTCTGTTTTTGTGGTACAGAAATAAACCGTTGTATTACAGTTTATTTGTTTCTGCCACTTTTTATGCGGGTTAATATACCTGTTGAATATTTTTTTATATTTTTGTGATTCTAAGCGTATATAAACAAAGGTTGTTTAATTGTATTCCGTATGAATGTATGTATGCAATAAAATAAATAAAGATTTAATTAAAAATTATAGACAATATTACAAGATTTTACCATTTCTTGTTGTTTGAATTTTTATTTAGTTAAATACACACAGGTACTTATGTTAAAAACGAGAGGAGGCAGGGAATCCCTCGTCTTCCGCCGAGAGACCTCGAGTGGCTTTCGACAGTATAACAATTTACCTTTTTGTTTGAATTTAATTTTTTTTTGTGTAGTATCCAATTTAACCATGAAAAATCCTAACCAAAAGGCTAAGTTAGAATACATCCTCAGCTGAATAGAAAATCGTTCGCGGTAAATAAAAATTCCGAACTAATAAATAACTAGACATGCGCTTTAAAACAATTCTAAACCAGTTCGGTTCTGGTTCAGAATCAGTTCATTACTAGACCCGCGAACAAAGCTAATATCAATTTTGAGATGGTTCTTACCAACAGCAAGCGACTTTGTCGGTTCAAAATAAATAAATGTTTGCTACACATCCATAGACCAAGCAAATTCGACAGTAACACGCGTCTGGCGCATCCCCGAGTTTAAAAGATGTTTTGAAATTGAGCTCAACACACTTATAAAACAATATGTAAAGTACGTTAAAAATGTAATCAATGTAAGGTCCGAAATTTTTTGAGATTTTATTGTCAAAAAGGTCTTGGTAATTTTGATTTGGCCCTGATAGAACATAGAATAATAGTCAGGTAATAATGTAAGTCGAAATAGGGTGCACATAAATAAAAAAATGTTTCTCTTAATTAATGTTAACAGTAAAACACTGTCTAGTTATTCTGGTAAAAAGAATCAACAAAACATGTTACCGCTGGAAACAATTCAAAATAAATGGTCGACTGTTTTTTTCGGAAAAACGGGTGAAGTGGAAAATTACCTTTAGAAGAACATGAAATTTTGAGTGGTACACGTTTGCCGGAAGTATTCAGGGAAACTATGTAAAGTAAGCAACCGCCGTCGGATCAGTCTTCATTAAGACAATACCAGGTGCTACAAATATACCTATTTGAGCACTGAACTAACCAGAACCAAACGAATCAATGGGTTATCTGCCAGTCTGCAGTCTTGATTTAACACCAAATGGCTTTGTTCCAGAACGTCAAGAACCAATTGTGTTGAAAAAGATTTTCGTCAGCAGAAGAACTAGTTGAAGCATTTAAAAACTATGTTTTGGAGTTATCTCAAGCAGAATAAAAAAATTGCTTTGAACAGTTAAGTAATTTTCAATAACAAATAATTATTTTTTATAGTTAGCTTAAAATATAGATAGTAGAGACATTTTGCACCTCTTAAAATAACAGACGTTTTTTGGCCTCCTTATAGTTATCGTTATTAAACATAACGATTACGGCAGCAGTTTTAGACAGAGATTTTGCAGCCTCTTTTAAGAAATATATCTTGCGTCTGCGCTTTCGACACATAACCTTATTTTTACCTCTGGTTGACCGATTTTAAAGTTTACGAAAAATCAGTACTTACTTTTATTCTCCATAAGTTATATATTGATATTTAAATATATGCAAATAGTTCTCTTGATTTTGCTTTTTAAAGTAGATGTAAACAATACAGTATAAGCAAAACACAAAGTAAGGTTAGGTTTGGTAGTAGAATAAAAAGCAAGTGTGCCAGATTGTAACATGTAAATTAATTACTAAATTAAAACATCCTTAAAAATGCAAGTCCGTTTTAATTTCTTTACACTATTTTATTTTTCTTACTGCTATGGATTTTTCGCTAATTAGAGCCTATGTATCAATGATATTTTAATTAATACGGCATTAAAATGTCAACCTTCTTAAATAATTGATATTAAAAATTCTACAATCCGGCAACCACGCAGTTTAACAATAACGATAACGATAAGCTCTTCGGTATTCATCTGTAATTAAAGGAGTCCGGTATGGTTAATAATGATAACGGATCCTGTTTGCGTTACTGCGCAGACTCAGAATAACGTTAACCACAACGGAATTGCAAAATGTCTCTAGTATCATTCATATTATACTCTCTGTACAAGTGTCTTGTATGCAATTAAAATTTTTTATATTTTTTTATTATAAATGTTATTTCTCAACAAGGACTCGCCTTGCACTTTTAGTTAGAGGCAAGATCTCAAATCTTGTAACACTGTGTTGGGTTTTTTGGTATAAACTGATTAATACACACATTGACTGTATTTGCAGTTTAATTTTATCACTCAAGAGAATGAATACATTTACTATCATAATTCTAAGATTTAATGATTTTTTTTTAATTAAGGGTTTTCTTTAATGGGAAAAAACAATTATTACCTGACTATAGCTTTTATATAGGTATAAATAAAATATACCTACCGAAATTACTTACGTAGGTAACGAAACATCATAATAAAAGTTGATTGATTTTGAATTATTAAAACTTCCACGGTGTGCTGAGAAGACTCCTTTTTAGTGATTTACCTGGTGCGCAATTACTTACTGAGCGCATACCCAATTTTAATATTTAACATTAAATTTAAGACAAAATTCTATTTATTTTAATATGAGAGAAAAAAACTTTTAATAGAATACATATTTTAAATAAGTTTTTGTTTAAAAATTTTTGTTTTTATTATTTCCTAAATTTTAAAGGTATATGGAAATGGCTATTTTGTTTCTATAATAAAAATTATTTTGTGATAGACTTAAGGTCAGTTTTCATCTGCTAGGGATTACTTGGTGTTATTTTTCTTTCAATAAGATTTATTTGTGAGAATTGCTTTTATACCATGTGTATTTTATATTAATTAAAAAAAAAAGACCTAGGTCGATAGCCGTTTGTACTGTTATGTATGTTCTGTATTTAATGGTACAATAAATTATATTAAAAAAGATCAATTTTATTAGGTCAACTAAAAAATAAAATTAGCCTTTTAAGAAGCAAAAATTCTTATTTAATTCATAAAAACATACAAGTTCAGCAAATATTTGGTTATGTATAAAAACTATTGATTAAAGAATGCGTTTCTTTTATAAAATTTATTTAAGAAAAAATCAAAATAAAGTAAGTTATATGCCTTATTACTGAAGTAGTCTATACTTGCAGTGAAGTGTTATATCAAAATTTCGGAAAAAAACAGCTTTCAGCCATCTCCACATTATATACAGGGTGTCTTGCAAAGGTCTGTACAAAAAGCTACCACAAATTTCTTGGGCCAAAATAAAACGATCTAACGCAATTTACCTTAGTCTAAAAGTTGACAGTCTGGGAGATACAGGGTGTCAAAGTTTTAATTTTATTTTGGTTATTTTTAAATATTTTCTTTAACAATAAAGATTTTTTAACCAAATTTGGTATTGGGAGATTTCGTAGTGTTGGGAATCGAAAGCTGCCCATATTTTGCCCATAAAATGTAGAGGGAGCCACCTGCATATCCTTTGTTTTTTTTAAATACCATAACTTTGATTCCCAACCCTAAAAACCTCCCAATACTAAATTTGATAAAAAATGTGTAAGGGTAAAAAAATATTTAAAAATATCCAAAATAAAGTTAAAACTTTGACACCCTGTATCTCCCAAACGGTAAATTGCCTTAAATCGTTGTATTTTGGCCCAGGGCATTTGTAGTAGCATTTTGTACAGACATTTTAGAGACACCCTGTATATATTCTGTTTCAAAGCACAACTACTGATTGGTGTTAAACAGAATACATATATACATATATATATATATATATATATATATATATATATATATATATATATATATATATATATATATATATATATATATATATAATGTGGAGTGGGAATGACTGAAAGCTGTTTTATTCCGAAATTTGTATATGCCATAGTTACAACAGTTAAGTCCTTACAAGATGAAAAAATTATTTTACTGATACTTTTTGGTATTCGATCTTAAAACCCCGACAAACAAAAACCTTTGATTTTTATAGTGCAGGCGGAATAAAACACTTTTTAAAAAATGCAGAAGATACAATAGAACATCCTCAGCTATGTAACTTCAAAGCATCATAAAAATACCAAGTTTATGTCCATTGTGAGATCTTCTTAGATACTGAGCGAGTGAATGAATTTTTAAAAAGCTATTAATTACTAAAAATTTCAAGTCAGGCCTTTTATTTAAAATTTTTTGTAAGGAAATCTAATCTCAGTGACTAAAATAACTCCGTGTTTAGTTTTTGTTTTATTTTATTTAAGCTTTTTGCGAGATTGAACTTTTTTATTCCTTTATTTTACATACATGGCTAAAAGGTTTCTTTTATTTTTTATGACAGTCCACTAAGGCTTTAATAAAGCTTAAGTACTAGATACTATGAGTGCTAGTTTTTAGATGTTTAACAATTTTTTTCGCACATACGTCAATGACGTCCAAGTAACGAAACATCCAGTTATTGCATTTCACAGCACCTTTTGGAAAACGCGGTAGTGCCACGGTAGACGTTATACAATTGAATATTTTGAATTCTTCCTATATTAATATCTGGCTATTGTTATCCCGACAAGACCTACATCTTAATGGGGGATCCAAACCACACACATTTGTACATATCTATACAATGCTCGGGAATTTTTAAGAAATTATTATAATGTTCCTTCTTTGGAAAAAAAGCGTATTTTTATAAGTCTTCTTTATTTACATGGGCCTATTCACAATTTAGTTGATAATACATATATGGTAAATAACCTAAACTATAGAGTACCAAGATTACATAGAAGATGTAATGAGACATTTTACTGTAGAAGGGCAAGAACAAATCTAGCTTTAAGTCCCCATTATATAGAATGCAACAACTGCATGATTGAGCTAAATTAAAATTAATTTTATTTACTCCGGATGAGTGATGCTCTTTGATTAATGTACCTATGTTATGTGTAAACCAAGTGTAATGTATTTACATTTGATTTTTTTCTTATGTTAGGTTTGCATAATATCATATTTTGTGTTGTTTTGTAAATAGTTAGTTATTGAAGCAACTGTAGAACAAATAAATAAATAAACATATATGAAGAGTAAAAAATTGAATGTCCAATTTTTACCAAAAAAAAGGGATTAATGCAAAATATAGCTTTATCCATATATTTTATAATCCCACAAGCCAAAGATACAAAAATTGCATGTTACAAGAATTTGAAAATTGAGAATGCTTAAGTGTCAAATGAGAAAATAATAAATAAGTCTGTAATAAAAAAAAACACCTACTTACCAGAAGGCTTTGTTGTGATAATTATACCATGTAAAATGCTTCACTACTTATTATGTTTTTTTACATAATTTGTTCTAATTATTAATTATGGTTATTTTAACATTACATAATTTTTGTCAGTGTGATGGCCTGTGCGTTAAAGCGCTGAGTCGTTAGGCGCACAACCGACGCAGACTTGGTTTGAATCCAGGCCAGACCAAATAATTAATTTATAAAGTTTGGTCAGCTATTTAGTGGTTAGCCTAATAATAGAGGGTCAAAAAGTGTAAAATGTTTCAAAGCTAAAGTCCCGAAAAGACCAAGACGTCAGAAAACACTTAACCGTGTCCTATGCAACCGCATACTTGCGGACTCCAACCAGCTGAATAAAGTTTGTCGTTGGATAAAGACAACCTTTTCTGGTTGGGGGCCCGATCTTGGGTTATTGTGAATAGGACATCCGTGGTTCGGAACGCACTTTAACACTGTAGGTCCCGTCTGGTTGACATTACCCAGAAGTAAAACAAGGGTGCACAATAAGCCGTGTGGCCGTAGTGCAGGTTTACCCCAGCCCCTCTAAATCTCTCTCTAATATTACATAAATATTGTTTAAGGCTGCATATTATTATTATGATTTTTTTACAAAAAATTATTTTTTTATTATCACATCTCTTCTCTTTATTTATACCAAAAATGTATTGACACTGCGGCCAATCTAATAACAAATATTCATATATTGATTCTACCAAATAATTTTAAAAAATAATTCACAAGCTTCCAAACTAAAACTTTTTTAGCAAAAGTTCTTAGACCGCCTGCACTATTAGTTGTATGTAGGGTTCTTACCACACATACAAACCTATATAGCCAGCAAAAAGCGGAAGTTTGGGGCAAACGGTACTAGCTGCCTGAAGCTTGAACTGTATAAAAAATAGAAAAAATTAATTTCAGTTCTATATAATCAGAGATTACTAAGTTACGGTTGCTGGCTACATATAGAAATGTTAAATTTAATTTGCCACTACAGGCTTTAGTGTGTTTTAAATTAATCAAAAGCAAAATAACTGGCGGCCGCAGTGGCATCATTAAATTTAACTTAGAGTTTTGACTCGGAAGGTATACTCACAATGCATATCTCGTTCATGTTCATATTCTATAAAAGCATACCCCCTAGGTTTACCATTTACAGTGTTATGGATAAGAACAATCTGAAAATAAAATAAAAATTTTATATAATAATGGACAGTCAATGTGCAATGGCACACTCTAGAGTAAAATATTAATAACAGGATATACAATGCTATAAATTCAATTATATTTAAATGCCTTTTTGAATATTTATTTTTGTAGTGTATATAAAAAGTAAGATAAAAAAATGATAATTTACAAGGTATTCTTTAAACACATGCTAATATTTAAGGGGTGATTCTTGGACTCATTTGAAGAAAAAAACTTCATATGGACATAAGCCCTAAATGTCTTAACTTTCGAGATACAGGGTGTTAACATATTCAAAAAACCAAAAATTTCAAAAACATTTATTTTAGTAAAAATTGTTATACTGGTTATAAACCTCATTTAAATAAGTGTTTATTAATTTTGTTACATAATTGCTAATAAAAAATTATACCTAAGTTTTAAAAGAAAAGATGCCGCAATGCTTCCTTTATGGTCTAAAGATATGCAATGAATTGAGTTTTATTTATATTTTTAAACAAAAACAAGATGCGGAAAAGTTAAAGGATACTTAGGATATTTAAAAAATAGATTTTTTTTGAAAATTTTAACACTTTGTATCTCAAAAGTTAAGTCGTTTAGGACATATGTCCATAGGAAGTTTTTGCTTCAAATAACCCCAGGAATCACCCCCTTAAATATTAGCATGCATTTAAGAAACACCCTGAATAATAACAAGGAAGTCCTTTAGTTCTCCTCTGTAGTTTAATGTGACAAAATTACTAAATACATATTTAACTCACCTTTTAATAGGGCCATAAACTTCAAATTCTCTTCGAAGTTTGGATTCTGATGTGTCATAATTCTAAAACAAGGAAAAGTGTTTACTTTTCATATTTAAATGAGAAAATAAATTCTTTTATCCAGTACTGAGTGATAATTTTGTTACTTACAATACGGGCAACAAAAAGAGTTTTAAAAGGATCTCCAGTAATGTTAGGAGCAGTCGCTGGATCCCATACTGCAATTTCTTGCTCTAATTTATATGCTACTTGTTCAGCTCTTTCTCTTCTTCTCCTTTCTAGCCTTTCCTCTCTTGATTCCGCTCTGGTTGGAGGGGAGTATCTTTGGGATCCTATAAATAGTATTTATTATTAATTCCTACTCTTTTAATGCTTTAAACATTTGTGAGCGGGTGCAAATATGTCTTAAACTTACCTCAAATTCACCAAGAAAGGCTCCAAGTCCAAGATAACCTCGACTCTTTTTTTCATGTGGTAACTTTGCTACAGGAGGCAAATATGGTATAGGATCTCTGGGCGCAAATAGGGCCAATAAATTCGGAGGTAAAAACTGCGTCATCTTCTAAAATATGCCAATGATTTCTTCACAAAATTTTAAATTTCTGACATTGCATTCCGGTCAACTAAATATAGAAAAAAATCGATTGTCCACTCTAAACTATCTTGAAAATGGTGCTTGGAGAAATACTGGTTTATCTTATATAAGTCATTCAACGAATTTTATTTTTACAATGTTCAGAACATTAAAATAAATCAGTTACTTGCACTTGGATAAAATTGTGATTCCTATCAAATAGTCACAAACACGAGCCGTACATAAAAAATGGCGTCCACACAAACTTCAAGAATGGTTGCGTTTACAAAATGAAGGGAGTGTTTAATGCTGTACCGTCCGTAACTTTAACGAGAATTGGTCATTTGCTGGCCTCTCAAATCCCAGTGTTGATCCAGTGCCAAATTAGAGATCAATGGTTTTTGCTATCAGTGTTACCAACTGCCTTCATGAGCAGCTTTTGTTAAAGATTCGAATGACGAATCTACACTCAGAACCATTACCAGTTTTTTGAATTTTGTCAACGGTCTTCAGATTTCTTGTTGTTTAGTCTGTTTTCGTACATTTATTATGGGTAAAGAGTAAGCCGCGTAGTGAATAATAGTCTCAGTTTTCTTTAAATCATATCTAATTCTTTTCGGTCGTTGCGTTAATTATATATAATGGAAGATGTTTCGGAATTGTTTAAAAGGCATTTTACTGCACTGCACAAAGCCACAACTACAGCTAAAACCGTCCAAGATAGGAAAGAAGTTCATAATAATGCCAGAAAAGCGAAGCGTGATACATTAGCCAATAAAAGAAGACATATTGATCCTAATTTAAGTCCACTTAATTCACTGACCCCAGGAAAACACCAATGGACTTAGCAAGAATAGAGTCCAAGCTGCCAGCAAATTAGCTGATAAAAGTTGTTCATCCAATACCTCAATTACTTCAAATGGAGTACAAAAAGATTGGAACTTTTATCAAAATGGAAAGCAGAGAAGTCTAAAAGAATACAACAAGAAAAGGCTAAAGCCAAGCCTATATTTAAAGTTTGCCATGTTTCTCAAGATGTGACTACAGATTTGGAAAATGCCAACAAGACTATAAAGGGTGTGTATATTTTACTCTTAAGCCTATAACACTTATGAAAATTCAAAATATAGTATATTTTCAGAGCAAAGTTGTCTCTTTGCCTTATTTATTTTTGTTTGGATGTACAATGCCTGTAGAAAAATATACTTAACAAGAATTGATTTATGTCCCCTTTAGAATAGCCAGAAACATTCTTTAAATAAAATGTAGAAAAAAATATTCAAATATTGATTTACTTTCTCTTGGGCCAGATGTGGAAATTACCTTTTTGTACAATACAGTTCTCATTTTCTAACTAGGTACCTAATCCTGTTTGGAGGTAACTCAATCAGAAAACTCTTCTCTTCTTCATTATTTTTCCATGGGCCCAAATTTAGTTTATCTAAAAACAGACATGGAACCCATACCTAATTTATATCAGATGCTATTGCTAAGAGAAACACTTTGGTAAAGAAAATTTTTATTTTGAAGTTTGCAAAAAAGTTGATTCTTTGGTTGGCCGCCCCCTGCTAAAAATATAAGTTTGAAAGGCAAACCCTCTATTTTTATTTTTTCAGGATTAAACTACTTAAATTGTATTTAACAAATCCTAAATTTTGCTAAATTTTTCTATAACCTTTATACTAAAAAAAGTTTTAGGCAAAGTTAAAGTAGAAAAAAAAATGCTTTTTTTTTTTTCTTGATATTTTTACATGTTTGTTTTCCAAGTGCTTCTGACCCTTCTTCAAAAGATCATATTTTTATAGTTTGCCTCTTTCTAAAGTGGTTTTCAGCAAATAACACTTTTGGCTTCCGTCATTCTTGATGATAAGATTAGTTTTTATAAGCATTTTATAAGGCATTGGGGATGCTGATTTTATTTTAAGACTGACCCAAAACTTCTCATTGTCTTTCTTGAAAACTATTTTTTGGTTTCTTATATGAGCTCATTACTTACTTAACAGGTTTAGGTTGTTATTTTTTTCTTATTTTATTTATTTTAGAAAATTTTAAGTATTTGTCTATGTAATTCTTTGATAAAGTTTCCTCTTTTAATAATAAATAAATAAAATTAAATCATGTATTACGTTGTAGGAACTAACAAACAGACAGTGAGTAGAACAAAACTTGGTGCAATCCCAAAAGAGAGTAAAGAATCCAATTCTAAACCCAGTACTAATCAGAATTTAAGAGAAATTGCTAAAACTTTAATAAGCAGATACAACAAAGACAAGGAAGATGGTTTATTAGAGCCAGAAGTAAGGAAAAATGCTGCAGTTAGTAGCACCAATTTAAAAACCAGTAAGAACACTAGAAATAAGCCTGCTGATAGAAAGATGGCAGCAGAAATATATCCACCCTTAAAAAATCAACACCATTGCAAACGACAAGAAGCACCTCAAGAGTTCAAGGTAAAAAACCTAATAGTACAAAAGTTGTAGTTCAAAAAGTCCAAAAAGACAGTAGGTTGGAATGTTGAGAAAAAAATATAAGTAGGAGGCAGAGTGATAGTGATAGCGGCACTGTAAATAGAATTACTTACAGAAAAACCCCTAAGAAAGCAAGCACTAGAGTTTTCAAAGACACAACTGAATTACAAGGTGCAAATAAAATCACCAAACAGAGAGGAAAGTGAGTCAGATCTTGAGGTATCTCAACATAAAAGTGAACTAGATTTAACGCCACCTGAATCATCTTCATCGAACTCTGACATAATATCTCAAGATAAGTGTAGCCGAACTAATTCTGATGATCTAGACACGGGGTCAGCTCAGCCAATCAAAAGTCTTGGATCGACTTCATCCTCGTCTACCGATTACACAGTTGATTACAATAACCAGGATAGTCCAGTTAAGTCAGGTTGTTCTGGGTCGGTTAGTACGCCTCCGCCTTATGTCAGTCCCTTCGTGACTATTTCTCGGGGAAAGGATTCTGCTAGAAAGGAGTATAGAATGAGGACATCACATTGCAAAGAGGGTGTTCTATTAAAAAAAGAAAATACTAATCACTAAAGTATGTTGTGCTTAAAGTGTGTGTATTTGGTGGACATCATGTATATTTATTTATCAAAAATAATCTTTTGGACCATTTTTTATTTTCAGATTTAAACAACTCAACACAAGAAGAAAAAACAAAAATTCTGACAGCTCATACAAGTCCCAAAGCAGGGGCACTGTATTTCAAAGAAAGTTAGACATGGAAATCAACAGAATCGAAAAGATTTGTACCGATTGGGAGAATTATCTAAAAGATCCCGAGTTACCGGAAGACGCGCATTCTTCCATAGATGTCGCTATTGGCCAATCAAAACTGCTGATTTCAAAGAAATTCCAACAATTTCGCGGTTTGATCACGCAGTGTGAAACTGAGAATTACGAAGAGAAACCTGTGACATGTGAGGATCTGCATGGCTTCTGGGACATGATCTTTATGCAGGTTGAAGATTTGGATAAGAGATTTGCTAATCTTCAAAAACTAAAAGACAATAAGTGGGAGGAGATTTTGCCGCAGAAAGTTGTACCAGTTAAAAGAGCGAGAGGAAGGGCCCAAAAAGGTACATATACTGAATTATTTTAATTTTTTTTTTAGTCTTGTTGTAGAGAGAAACCACAAATTTCTTATGGCAAAATATTAAGATTTAACCAAACATACCTATATCCAAAAGTTGATGATAACGAAGTTACAGGGTGTTAAAGTGAAAAAAATAATTTTATTTTTTTTTATAATTTTTTACTTTTGGTATGTTTTGAATATTGAAATAAAACTTGTTATTTAAAGGTTTTCTGACATAAATTTTTCAGATAGGATATTAACTTTTCTGTACAAACTAGAGTGCGCTACCTACACTACTTTAAGATTTTTTTAAATGTCGCAACAAAGGTATACTTTGTAAGAATTGCTCTCTGCAACCGTTTTCGAGATATAGGCGTATAAATTGTTTAGTTCAACCAAAGAAATACCATTAATTACAGCGTATAAGCTATAACTACAACTGCCACTTCATAAACAAAAGGTTTAATTTATTCTCTCATTTATACTTTTTGGTTGCACTAAACATCTTAAACTCAAAATCTCAAAAATAATAGTTTAAAAAACACCCTTTTATATGCAACTGAACTAAAAATTAGAGTTTGTATTACAGTAATAAAAGGTCAAACAATGAATCATAATTATATACCTCAAAATAGAATTATATTAAAATTTAAGATAATAACAGAATAATTCACTTCTGAATAAAAGCGTGGGGTGCTTAATATATTAAATGTTATAATTATTTCATTTGTAAATATCTATGAGGGAACAGTTATGAAAACTATTTCGTAATCTAATCATTTCATTTAAAGCTTCACTGTTGCATGGGGTTTCAGAACGCAACTACTCCGAACAAGTTTCTGTCAGCCTTATGCTGAGAGTACGTCCGAAACTGCACGCATGCGCAGATCGCGCACTAGCTCTTTCTCTGTTACTCTCCTACAGAAAATCTATAGGGAATTTATTTATCCTGGCGATCCTAATCAGGATAACGGGATACTGTTTGCAGAGTATTGCATTGTCATGGGTCCTTGATACGTGTGCAAAGTTTCAAAGAAATTGAAAGGCTTGGTGAAAGTTGGGCTTGAGATGCGGTTACATAGCCAGACAGTTACAACCGAGGACTAATAAACGCGTTTTTAAATATTTTGTTTTGGAAAAAGAGTTGTATATAGAAAAGTTTTTAAAATAGGAGTCAGATTATCGAGATTAATTAAATTTTTGGTAATGTTTATAAATTAACACATTAAATTTCTGCAAAATTACAAAACCGTAAAAATAACCACTTTCCAATAATCTTTGGATCTGTTACTTTCTCAACTTCAAAATGCCCAAAAAGCAGCGAGAAATGCGTTTTGGCTCAGTTTGCGTGTACGCATCACTCTTAGCAAAGATTCCGTTACATACATGCGGCATACATACAACCCAAGCTAATAAAAGCGTGTTAAGGGTACCCAGAGCGATTCCTAACAAGTTATACTTTTTGAGTTGTAAAAAAAGCTTATGGGACTTATAGACAATACAACTCTTTCTACCAATGATCAAATAAAAATTCGCAGATATGCCAATTATAAATAAATTTATTACCACATCTGGGCCACATAATAAAACCCCTAATAATATTTTATAGTCCTTTTTGGGAAAAACGTGTTAAATGGTACTGTTTGTAAATAATTCTCTTTTTAAATTTAGTATACGAAGTACTCTTGATGAAGCCCTAGAAAGGCGAAACAATTGTAGAGTAATGCTCTAATAATTATTGAAACATTAAAAAGCAATTTTTCCTATTTAGTATTAATATAATTAGGATTTGTTTACTTTAGCCCAAACCAAGTCAAAATTGTCGCAAATGATTCAACAGCTAAAACAGAAAAAGCAACAGAATCCTGAAGTCATCATAAACGGTGTCGAATGTGACGTTAAAACTCCAGTTAAAGAAAAACCAGTTGAAGTATCAAATTCGGCAAGAAGAGTGAGTATGCGAGTTTCAGTCCTGAAGGAAAGAACTTCTAGATGCAGTTCATCACCAGGTTTAACCATGATGAAGGTATCGCAAGCAATAAAACAAGGAGATGGTTTGACACCAGCAAGAAGTATTTTGAAAACTGACGTGTATAAATCAACAGGTAAAAAGTCCGTAGTATTTTTGGACGATTTGGAGACAAGATCGAAACCGCTCGTGAAAGCGAATTTGTTCCATGACAAAGACAAGGAGAATATATCGGAAAACTTAATAGTGAGTTTTAGTCCTAGACCCTCGAAATCGTTTAATAATAAAGAAAAAAAGCCTAGTTCGGAAGACTTGATGAGTTTTAGCCCTGTGCCTTTAACTTCAAGAAGGTCGAGTAGAATATCAAAAAAATAGTAACTTTTCATAACATTTTGTTTGGGGTATAGTCGACTTTAAGGACAGTACAACTCGTAAATTCGGTAATTTGGAAATTTTTTATTTATTTATTTATTTATTTACTCATTAATGGGCATTGCCCAATTACAATTTTAAATAACAAGCATCTACATATATATCTAGTACTAAGATTTTTTAATTAACAAATATTCAGGACTAAAATTTTATATTATAGTTAACCACCAAAATACTTAAAAAGCAGTAAAAAATAACAAGCTACTAATGATTAAGAAACAAGAAAACAACATCTAAAATTAAATTCAAAATATACACATTAAAAAATCTAACTTTGAAAATAAAACAACATGAAGCCTTAATCTATAAAACATTGGACTTCATAATTCTTCGAAGCCTATTTAGGGATAGATTAAATAAATCGTCCCCAAATTTATTGGCATGCTTCATCAATCTATTTATTGGGGAAAATTGCCCATACAACCTTTGGTGAAAATTTGTTTGAAAGGTAACAGAATGCCTTAATGTCCTTGAAGGAACATAGAAATTTATAGAAAAGAGCAGTTCACTACATTGCACATTCCCATGAATTAGTTTAAAAAGAAACAATACATCAGCATTTTCACGTCTAACTTTCAAACTTTGTATATTAATAGCTTTTTCAAGATCTTCAAAATTTATTGTTTCCTGGGGAATATGCAATTTAAAGGCAATGTATCTTAAAAACTTTCTTTGAACAGAATTTAACATTTTAACATATTTCTCATAATATGGATTCCAAACAACAGAACAATTTTCCAAAAGGGGTCTATTACTAACGAAGTATACAATAGTTTTATTGAATTTACATTTTTAAAATCTTTGGTATTTCTTTTAATAAACCCTAAAACTCTAAGGACTCTATCTATAATTGAAAATATTAGTTAAATTTTGAACTTAGCTTTGATCAATTTTTTTGTTGCATCTTATCGAAATGGGTCTCATGGCGGATTTAATTTATACAGGGTGTTCCAACTCTATTTATGCACAAAGTAACTTCGCCCCTGCACAAGGCACAAAAATAAACTGATTGTTTGTTGTTGTTTTTAAAAACTGTTTGTTTGGATACACTTATTTTATTGTCAGTATTAATTAATATACAAGGTGTCTCAAAACATAATTTTCATTATCAAGTAGGTTTTTTTTTAATTGAGCACCCTATATATTGTAACAAGTTTTGACTATTCATTGAATTCTACTAAATAAATAAATAAATAATACACTATACGCCAATTATTGCTGGTTTTTGAGATATTAACAGCATGTTGATATACTCATTAATGGTAATAAGTAAAGAAAGAAAGTAATATTGTGGTTCTAATTATTTTCAAATAATTCTGTCAATGTCAGAGTGAGATATATTATGATAACATGAAATTAATGACCTTCTATTGTAAGAAGACTACTTATAGGTATGTCAGCAATATATTTTTTTAGGTTAAGAAAGTAAATGTTTATCTAAAATAAACTAAATAGCTGACCTACCTTAGTAGGTGTCCTTAAAATAGAAGGTAATTTTATTTACATGTTATTATATTATTTATCACTTTGACACTGACAGAATTATTTAATAAAATAAACAGGGAATGAATATCTTGTTTTTAAAACACCTTGTGTACTAACTAATACTCTCAATAAAATAGGTGTCTTCAAATAAACATTTTTTGTTTTCAGTTTATTCTGGTATCTTGTGCAGGGACAAAGGTATTTTGTGTATTAAGTTGGGACACCCTATATATATAAAGGTTTACAATAATAAGCACTACTTTAGACTGTGTGGGGTTGGAGAATTGGAGAAGGATAATTTTTAGGTTGACGATGCAATAGTATATTACATTACAAGGGTGGAAACTGACTTATTTCACACGAGTGAGATTATTGTTGCACGAGGCGTCAGCCGAGTGCGACAAACCCACGAGTGTAAGAAAGTGGTTTTCACACAAGTAATGTACACTATTTTTCCTACGCCCACAAGTTATTATCAAAAAAAAGAATAATAGTATATTACATTACAAGGGTGGAAAATGACTTATTTCACACGAGTGGGAATATTGTTGCACGAGGCGTCAGCCGAGTGCGACAAACTCACGCGTGTAAGAAAGTGATTTTCACACAAGTAATGTACACTATTTTTCCTACGACCACAAGTTATTCACCAAAAAACAATAAAAGTTTTTTGTCTTCATGGAAAAATAAGAAAACAATTGAAAACTTTGCATCACTAGGGTGATATATACTTTTCCTTACCGCGATGTATTATACTGTTTAACAATATTTTTATATCAAAAATCACCTACCTAGTCGCTTTTTATTATTTAAGAATTATAAAAGGTCCTCATTAAAAATATATTGCATGGCTTTTTCAATGTAAATCCCATTAACAGCCTGATAACTCCAAATTTATTTTAAATAACAATGACAACGATGACAGTTTCATATTATACTTTGCAACACTAGTGTGATAAAACGCATTTTCTATGCATGAAAACAGTGTGCTATTTACTATTTTCACATGTGGTCGTAGGAAAATATTCTTACATCAGTAAATTATGTTTTTAGATTTAAGTTGGATGCTTAAGAATTTAATACCTTTAAAAGTTTGTTTTATAGATTTTAATGACGTAATTTTTCCTACTGGCCATATGTTGTCATAAACTGTAAAAGTTTAGTATTTGACTCTATTATTTTACGGAAAATTATATTTTTTTCACCACAGAAAAGCTACAAGTCCATCGCTGGGTGACAAATGTCAATAAGCTTTAAGCGAATCTTTGACAACATGAAATTTCGTGCAAAAAGTTTAATTATGAACATTACTAACTCGTTTTTTGAAGAGATAATATTTAACAAACAAAATTTCTGCATTTTTCAGTTTTAAAAGAGTTTTTGTTAAATTTGTTAATTGCTCTAGATGTGCTTTTCTACACACGCACTTTATACCTTGGCGCTCTTTATATTGATAATGAAAACCAAGTCAGTTACTCGGTGTACTGACTTTTTCAACCAATAAAATAGTTTTTTTTATTACGGTAACTAGGGTTACTGACTTATTAAACCAGTTAAATACATTTGTTTGGTCAGGTATTTTTATAGTGCCCAAAATACGGGGTGATTTCAAAAATCGACCACGAAACCTAGGGGTGATTCTACTTGACAAAATAAGGGTAGAGCTTCATATAATTTTTTTTCAAAATGTCATTCGTTTTCGATTTACAAGCCGTCAAAGTTCAGTCTTTATTTTGGTTTTTTCGCCATATTGCATTTATTGTTTAACCAATCCAGTTGATATTTGGCACACACATCGAGCTTTGCAGATTCTAAAATTCTTAAGATAAAAGTACTTTTTTAAATACCGCCAGAGGGCACTTTACCTAAAACTTAAAATTTATTTATATCATAACTTTTATTTTAACAGATATTGCAAAGTTGGTGGCGCCATTTTATAGGCAATCAAACTTAAAATAAGGTACTTTTATTAAAGTCGATAAATCTAACAGTTATACCAATAGACATCAAGTTTTCATCAATTTTAATCAACATACAGGTGCCTAATAACTGCCGAAAAACTTTACGGGCGATTTACAACAGAAAATAAGAAAACTCATATAAACATATGTCCGAAACGTCTTAGTTTTTGAACTACGAGGCGTTAAAATAAAAATATAAAGTTTTTTTTTTATATTTAACACACCGTAGTTGGAAAACTAAGACATTTAGGACATATGTTTATATAAAGTTTTTTTCTTATTATTTATTGTAGAATCGTTTTGTTAAATTTGTCGGTTGAGTTACCTGGACACCCTGTATGTATGTAGGTAATTTGATTGAAATTGATAAAAACTTTGATGTCTATTGGTGCCTAAACGGTGAGGTTTATCGACTTTAATAAGGAGTACCTTATTTTTTAAGTTTTTGATTGTCTATAAAATGGTGCCCCCAACTTTGTGTATATCTGTCAAAATAAAAAAGTTATGAACGAATGACATTTTGAAAAAATTATATGAAGCTCTACCCTTATTTTGTTAAGTAGAATCACCCTCTTAAGTTTCGTGATCGATTTCTTGAATCACTCTGTATAGTAAGTATAAATTATAGTAAAATATTCCAAAATAATGAACTTCAGGGAAAAATTGAAGAAAGTACTGTTCCTAAAGTCGCGAATCACCTTTTGTTTGTTTAAAATAGATGGTTACTTAGACTGATAATGTTTAAAATTGTTTCTAAACAAAACTGCTTGGTTTATTAAATATCTTGTTTGTTTTTTTTTTGTATATTATGTATCTTAAAAAGTGTGTAAATTATATTTAATTAGTTAAAACTAATTTTTAAATAAACTTTTTATGGTAACAATTTTGAGATTGATTTTGAAATGTATTTTTAAATATTTGGACAGTATGTGGAAATTCACTCTGTTCATTTGTAAAATATTTGCATTTCATTTATATCAGAATTCTTGAATGTGAAAATAAAATTTTTTTTAAAAGAATTTTTTTTTCCATATTTCTAGTGTAGTTTAGCACAGGCAAGCTAAGAAAAAAATTAAGGCAGAGACAAGAATGAGACGAGCAACTAAATGTAAATAAATTATCCGAGAGAGATAGCTGCTGGGCCTGTCTGTCTTCAAGGAAGGTAAACGCAGATGGCGCGTGAGTCGATGTTTATCGTTTGCCCGCTAAATTCAAATTATATAGCTGTGCTATTTTTGCCCTTAATGTTAGGTACTTGTTTTTGTTTCCTATTAATATAAAATATTGGGATTTGGTTCAATAATTACACACACCTAATTAAAAATGTCATTTATTTGGTTTTTATAAAGATTTTTCTTACAGTCAATATTACCTTAAATTATCTGTTGAAAAGCACAAATTTAATATATACACTGTGATCACTAATAAAAGTCAATATTCAAAGTCCAATTAAAGGTAAAAAACCACGAAACACACAATAAATCACAGAAAATGTAAACAAACTGTCCAAACAAACCCGTCATTGAACAATATCAAACAAATATCGAATAACATTTCGGCATGACTGCCTGCGGCAACGTTTGTCAAGTTAAAAATATTCGATTCATGGTATTTTTCTTTCTCTTAATTAGAGGTGAGTCAAAAAAGAACATTAAAGTTTACATGCAGAAATTGTTAACAACTTGGCAACCAGGTCCAAGCGATGATTGCTCCTCCAGAGTTTCTTTATGAGAAGGGGTTTAGACATAAGCAAGACCGGTGATAGCTTTTGTCAGAGACGTGAGGGTGTGAGAATTACGATTTCGGTTAGCAGTTCTGTTCAAAGTTGGTAGCATTATCAGCTGATGACAGAGTCGTGCCTTGTTGAAGCTTTGTTTGGTAAAAACTGTGAAAATTTGCCATTTTCATTTTGGTTGTATATTTTGCAAGGATTTCCAGTTGTTAATGTTTTTGGTTAGTTTAGAGACTTCACATATTATTGGTTCGGACTCGTTTTATTTTAGAGATTTTGATAGTGTTTAGTCGAATAGTTTTCAGTCATTCGTGTTTTTATATACATATGATACTGACGAGTGTCCGCTAATTAATGGTATATAGAAAAACAACATATTTCTTATGCGAAAATACCCATTTAGGATTTAAACAAACATACCTATATCTAAAAGTTAATGAGAAGGAAGATACGGGGTGTTAAAGGGATATAAATAATTTTTATTCATGTATTTCGATAATGTCTGATATGTTTTAAATATTTTAATAAAACTCGGTATTCAGGGATAGCTATCAGCTATTTATATATGAGCAGTTGTAATTATAGCTAATACGATGTTATTGAAGGTACATACTTTCGGGTGCACTGAACAACTAAAACGTGAATACCTTAAAAACGGTTGTCAAGACCGATTCTTACTAAGTATACCTTTTTTGTGCAGAAAGCATAGAGAAGCTTACTAGTTTACATACATACAGAGTAGTAACAAAAAATTGGGTAGTTTTAGAGAATTTTAAATAGTGTACCTATCGCCTTCTAGTCTACACACAAAAATTAATATTCGATCTGAAAAACTAATGTTTAAAAACCCCGAGATACCGTTTTATTAAGATATTTAAAAAGGGGGAACAATTATCAAAATAAATTTACTTTTTCTTTTTACTATGACACCCCTGTATCTTCCTTATTATAAACTTTTGTATATTAGGTATGTTTGGTTAAATCTTAATATTTTTGGCATAAGGAATCTGTGGTTTTTCTGTGTACCATTCATTAGCGGACACCTTGTATACAAAGTTTTTAAAATGGTTTTTGACTTACGGAACCATGGAAAATGTTTTGCTCTGCCAGGTACCTCATCGTCCTGTCGTCGCTTTGATAATTTTTAATTTTCAATAGTTAAACCACATTTATGTTTTTGTTTTAGGTTATGCCTATTAAAAATCCAATAAATTTTGTTTACAACATACAGTTCTTTTTTGTTTTCTCCTTAATTCTACGCCACTGATCTGCCTAAAATCAAACATGGCCGAAAACGGCCCGACTTGACGTCACAGCCGCGCTAGCCAATATGGCGAATGTCGTGACCTTATCTCATCAATCGACTTTGGATTGCTCCATCTACGATAGCCTGCCATGATGAAAGACAAAGACATATTTATTGGAACTTGCGTTAAACCAGAAAGAGATAAATACAATGGACAAATTGTTAGGACCAATTACTCGTCTCATTGTTGTCTCTGATTAAGGTATTAAAAAATGCTATAATCTTATTTTCCTAACACAAGAAAAACTGGTTTAGGGTTAGCGGATTTTTGCAAGAAAAAAAAGCAATATACATATTTTTTTAGTATAAAATGGAGAAAAGTGTATAAATAAGAACATACAGGGTTTAAAAGTAAATACATATATTTTTTATAAAATCAATTAAACCTGTGCAAAACTAAAATTATCTCCTTTGTTTCATAAAAAGTTTTGCCTTTTTAAGATCGCATTTTTGATAGATTGTTTCACAATTCGCCATTCCCAATCCTAGCAAGGCTGCTTTAAGTCCGTCGATTCTCGATTTTGCTGATGAGTTTTTTGTTAAGAGTCCTAAAAGCCAGCTCATTCCAAGACTAAAAATGGTATTAATAAGAAAAAGAAAGTATCAAATTCAGGTTTATTACAAATAAATCAGTCATACACCATTTACAAAAAATGTCTTGATACCATAAAAGATAATTTTAATATATTTGCAAATTTAACACAGGACACGCACATCCGCTAAAAAAGAGTCACAACTGAAAAATCGTAAAGATAAACTAAGAAAGGCAACGTTGCAAACAACACTGTACAGTAGGAATATTGAAATGAGTTCCTAATAGATTACATGCTAAATATAATTAATTTTTTAAGTGTTTTAAACAAAATATAGGTATTACATTTTTTAGGATGTTTTAGACAACATATAGGTATAATTTTAAATACTATAATTGCCGTAAACAGCAATAATGTGTCTGCAAAAATTATCAGGAACTTTTCTGCCCTATACAAATTTGTTGGTAAGGATTTAAAATTTCAAGTTGTTAGGATTTTTTCTACCACTCTTTATGCATTTTTGCGAACAGACCAATGTAGCTTTTTAAATTTAACTAAACATTTATTATTTAGTAATATTTGCAATACCTAAAATGAATTGAAAGCATATGTGTTTAGTTATAAATATAAAGCTTAATTTGTATTACATAAGATGCACTTTAAAATAACAAACGCTTTAAATTAGGTTTTCCACTATAGTTACCCTAAAACCGCCTTAAGTAAATAACTTTCAGAATATCTATATGAATAATATTTTTTGGTGAACTTACCAGTATATTTATGCGCATTAGTTGATATAGTCCTTAGATATTGCTGGGGTAAATAATTGTTTTTGTGCACTTTACACACTATTGATATCAAATTAAACCATTTTTTAAAACACACTTAGTTAATTATTTGCCCGTAAAATATATTTGTCCATTTACCGTAGTAGGTACTACTTTTACTTTTAATAAAAACACTTATCCGGTCAATAGCGCACAACCAGGCTTTTCTAATTTCATCGTATTTGGGGAAATTAAATGTTGTTTGATAACCCTCTGTTTTAATATAACTGGGGTAATTCGTTTGCAGCCCGAAACGCAACACGTTCGTGGCATAATGTACGCCGTACGCACCAACTATACGCGCACATTTAAACGTAAAAACAACGATTGACATATTGGCACTGGTCCTATTTTTAAATATAACAATGAATTACTTTATTTTTTCTTTATATAATAAATATACGCTACGATTTAACTTTAAAAACAGAAAAACCTTAAGCAATCGTTTAAACTTGCTTTCCGTTTACTTCCAACCTTTACTTGACATTCTACGTGCTGTGTTGCCAGATTTCCTCCTTCCAAGTCTTAAAATATCTCGTACTTTTTCCTATAAAAACAATTATTATTATTATTACAATAAACTAACATAATGGATTGTATCTTGCATAGTACTGAAAAATGAATGTCTCAAGCAAAGTAAATTGTTTAACATTAATTTTCGCAAAATACTATTTTTTGAGTTGTGAATTTTTTGTAGCGGACGTGCGAACTGTTATATCTTACCTCCATGCAGGTAAAACAAGTTTATTAAGTCCACTCAATGATCTTGAGTACTTGTTACTGGTACATAACGATTTTTGAAGGCACTGGCCGTCATCACTGTAAGCTACAAAAGCTGCATCTATTGAACTCAATATTTTTTTAGCCATCTCGTTTAAAACAACATTATTTGGACTGGTTATTGTTGGAATTTCCCTTTTAACCTAAAAGATTTAATTATTGCAATTTAATAATTTGATTTTTTTATATCTCAAAATTATTCATACTACCTAAAGCGGACTTGGTATGTATAGGCCGATTTGTTAACTAAGTTTTTAGTATTTTGAAAATATACCTAAATTTAAACTGGTCAGACCCGGCTCCCGTACCTGTTGCCGTGCCAGATGCAGTACCATCCATTCCATCACCTGCAATAATTAATCCAGTAATAATTGGTAATTTATTTTTATACTGGCCTATTTAAAATGATATCTACATACCGTCACCATTATCACCAGGAATCCCGCCTCCAGTAGATCCCATTCCTGTACCAGTAGACCCACCACCGGTACTTGTAGTACCCGCTCCAGTGCTAGTAGTGCCGCCCCCGGTACTCGGAGTACCCCCTCCTGTGCTTGTTGTGCCACCTCCCGTGCCAGTAGTGCCCCCTCCGGTGCTTGTACCCCTCCAGTACTGGTAGGCCCTCCTCCAGGGTTTGTAGGACCCCCTCCTGTGCTTGTTGTGCCACCTCCCATGCCAGTAGTGCCTCCTCCGGTGCCAGTAGTGCCCCCTCCGGTGCTTGTACCCCCTCCAGTACTGGTAAGCCCTCCTCCAGGGTTTGTAGGACCCCTCCAGTGCTGGTAGAGCCCGCACCAGTACTAGTAGTGCCTCCCCCAGTATTGGTAGGTCCTCCTCCAGTGCTGGTAGGCCCCCCACCAGTACTGGTAGTGCCACCTCCAGTTCCCCCACCTGTACCAGTCATCATATCCATGCCAGTAGCTCCTGCTCCCATTCCGTTACCCCCGCCACCAGTGTCACTTCCTGGTAGGGAAAAATCAGTAGCGTACCTTTAGTTTTTTAAGATCATATAATTTATGGATGAATTTATATTAAAAAAATAACCACTCAAGTTTAAAAGGCCTTACGTATTTATTGGATAAAGCAAAGGATATAAGGGCATAAAGTCTCTTTTATAGACTTACCGGTACCAGTAGCCGTGGCTGTTGGACTCATACTCATTGGCATCATCATTGCAGCAGGAGTAGTTGCGGCATTGTTTTTCTTCAATATAAGGTGCTCAGATATTTTAAGGCAAATAATTGTTTATTTTTTATTTTTGTTTTTTGTTGTTGTCTATGGGTACTTTTAGAAGAAAATAAAGTAGGTTTTTATGTTTTTTAAATTTATTTTCTTTCAGAGAAAGGAATTTTTTCTTGGGGATTTGGTCAGGCAGTTAATAAAAGTAAAAGTTAAGAGACAATTTCTGTTTTAAAATAGAAATTGTTTCTTAACTTTTACTTTTATTAACTGACCATATCCCAAAAAATCCTTCCTCTGAGAGAAATTAATTTAGAAAACATTAAAAAAATATCGACATGTTTTAAAAACTTTTACGCCATGTATCTCAGAAATGAAGCAACTTCGGACATTATGTTAATAGAAACTTTTTTCATAAAAATACATAAGAAATCACCCCCTTAAGTTTTGTTCCATAGTTAGGAAGCGCCGTGTATATTTATAATCTATAGGTATTTGGTTAGATATTATAAAATAAAAATAAAAATAAATGTGGAAATATATTTTAACATATTTCGCAGTGGCGGCTATTCAGGTGTAGTAAGTAAAGTGCCACTTCACCAAAAGTAAATAATAAAACATAAAAAAACATATTACTATTATTCAATTCATTTTTCTCATTTCTATTCCTTATTTGTAAAATTCGCCTTGAAACATCTAGCATATAAATTAACCGCTGGCGCGATCGCTTTCCTCCGCTTTCGGCAACGCGACATCGCAATTCGCGATCAGCAAGTGTATTGCAAATATAAAACGGACCGAAGTATACACCTCATGCGGGGTTTTATTTACGCTTTGACGCCCGTTGCCATGACAACGCTATACTTGCCGGCGGCCAGAATCGCGGGTGGGAGTATCAGGTGTATTGCTTGGTAAATCGCTAGCCTTAAAAAGATAGTATAGGTTTTGGTCGTTTCGTTGGTTTTTACGTATTATTTCGATTCTTTCCGTTTGAGTATTATTCACGACAGTGATTTTTCATAGGAAGAAATTAAAGGACAGTACAGAGCACTTCTCTATGAAATATTAGATCATATTTTGATGGAAATGGAAGTAAGATTCGAACTTGTTACAAACTACAATTTCTTTGTCTTGCTGATACTGCAAAGTTTGGCCAGTATAACCAAACTTTTTCCATTGATTCTTTTAAAAATTTATTGGAGATATATGCCGAATCATTTCCAAAAATTAGCGGCTCAAAAATAAACTTGACCTAATATTTGCTGATGAAAGTTATAGAAATATTTCATTTCAGCAGTTAGTGAAACAAGTTGGCGCAAATAAGGACATTTTTACCGAGGCGTATAAACTTTTTTCGCTAATTTTAACGATACCGTCGACAAGCGTGTCAGTGGAACGGAGTTTTTCTTGTCTTAAGCGTTTAAAAACTTTCCTAAGAAACACTATATCCCAAGATAGACTTTTATCTTTGGTCAATATTTCATCAAAAGGAGCTTCTACAGGAACTAATAAAAACTCAACCATTTTATGAAGATATAATTGATAAATTTGCTGCATTAAAAGATAGAAGGATTGATTTGGTGTATAAAATTTAGGTAAGTTTAGATATTAAGACTTTTTACTTAGACTTTTGATAGTTGAGTATTTTTCAATTTTGCTAAAATGGTGAATGCGCTTTTTTCCCTTCCTGCACTACACCTGTTTTTAGACCCGCGAGCCGCCACTGATATTTCGATCTACTTTTATAAAAGTTATTAAGAACTTACCACTGCGGAAATACTCATTATCAAATGCACGATGAACATTCCAAAAGACAAGTACGCTAGTGCGGTTAGAGCGACCTCAAATAAATCAGCCAATTCTTGAGCTTTATCGTAACCATACCCTGTATAATAAATTTTATGTTAGTTAGATGATGATGAATAGATATCAAGTTTTATGAGATTACCTACCGTCAGAATGGCTAGTGCTTCCGATACTAAGGTGTTCATTATACCTAAAAGCAAATTACATATTCTAAATCAAACATATTTTTTGTGTGAGCATCATATGAAAAAAAGGTTTTGTATTTCCAGTGTGTTTACCCCATAGATAACCTACATTTAGATCCGCAGTGGCAAGAAGCATTTTTCGGATTTTTACGACGTCGCGCAGTAACAAATGGACGGGTGGACGAACATGCGCACTTAAAAGCCGTGGCAAAATATAAACACCGGCACCCCGTACCCTCCGTCCGCGGTCTGACCGTGACGCTCATTAGATACTGTACTCCGAACAGAAAACCAGGACGCCGTCCAAAGTCGGTCTATATAAGGTCACGACATTCGGCCATATTGTTTTGACGTGTTATGACGTCACATCTCCCATTTTTCGGCCATGTTGTTCAGTGCCGGAGATATACAGTTTATTGTATTAGTAGAACAACCGTTTATACAACAGTTATTAATTATTATTAAGTTGTAAATTCTTTTACTTTAAATTAAAAACATTTGGAATTACATCTTTCAGCAAATATCACTACTAAAACAATGCAAAATGAAATGCGCAAATTCTAGACGCCACTGGATTGATCATAAGCTTTGATTTTACCCAGTCTTACCAACTTTTCTCCGTGGAGTGCCTTTCCTTGCGTGCCCGACCTCGAACCGCCTAAAAGTTGAGGATATGTCGCAACCTTGTAAGTATAAACTAACCTTGGACGCCGTCGACAAATTCTTTCCGATAATGCGGATAGTCTGTTTGGCGCCAGGCGCGTTCACCCTCGATTTGCTTGCGCTCAAACTCGTTTTTTCGCCCTTGAAATGTAACTTTTGTTTCGCGCAGGTAATAACATTGACGATCCATCGAGATCAGTGGTTTTCCCTACTACTGAATCTATCTCTTTACTTTTATAAGTATCGAAATAACCGCGGCAAGGAGGTCGTCTCTGGGACAGTAATGAAATTGAATTTATGATAACTAACTAACCTTTTAGGGAGGTTCTTTTTGACGATAGTCCACCACAAATATTCATACCATTATATATGGAAGCGGCGCTTTAAGCCAGCCCGTCAATGTCAAATGTTTCGATGGTCGGACTGGGCGAACGCATCTTTTTTGTCTGACAAGTTTACCATAATGTTTTACATGCATTTTTAAACATTGTGCCGAAAATCGTAAATGATACAGTCACGAAACCATAAAACCGTGTCCTCACTTGGCAACAGGTTACAAAAACTTGTTGCTGATACATCTTTCTATAACTTGTTGACAATGAAATGAAATGATAATAACTTGTTGATCTTTTATAAACATGTTAGGTAACATTGTTGATAACAGATAACAGTGTTGAGTAGCAAGTGAGGATGCGGCTTAAGACCCATGGACATGTTTTGGGTAACGAATTGGACGGGTTTCATAACTGTAACCCTTACGATTTTCGGCACAATGTTTAAAAATCCAGTTGATATTTGGCACACAAATCGAGCTTTGTAGATCCTAAAATTCTAAGACAAAAGTACTTTTTTAAATACCGCCAGATGGCACTTTACCTAAAACTTAAAATTTATTTACATCATAACTTTTTTATTTTGACAGATATCGCAAAGCTGAGGGCGCCATTTTATAGACAATCAAAGTTTTTTTAAATATTTAACACACCGTAGTTCAAAAACTAAGACGTTTAGGACATATGTTTATATGAAGTTTTTTTATTATTTTCTGTTGTAGAATCGCCCCGTAAAGTTTTGTCGGTTGAGTTACTGGACACCCTGTATGTATGTAGGTAATTTGATTGAAATTGATGAAAACTTTGATGTCTATTGGTGCCTAAACGGTGAGGTTTATCGACTGTAATAAAGAGTACCTTATTTTTTAAGTTTTTGATTGTCTATAAAATGGCGCCCCCAGCTTTGCGATATCTGTCAAAATAAAAAAGTTATGAAGTAAATAAATTTTAAGTTTTAGGTAAAGTGTCTGCCGGTATTTAAAAAAGTACTTTTGTCTTTTAGAATCTGCAAAAGCTCGATTTGTGTGCCAAATATCAACTGGATTGGTTAAAAAATAAATGCAATATGGCGAAAAAACCAAAATAAAATTGAACGTTGACGGCTTGTAACTCGAAAACGAATGACATTTTGAAAAAAATTATATGGATATCTACCCTTATTTTGTCAAGTAGAATCACCCCCTTAAGTTTCGTGATCGATTTTAGAATCACCCTGTATAAATAGAACTCATTAAATGTATGCTTACAAATATTTGAGTTAATTAATTATTGATCTCAAATCATATACTTACCCATAAGGGTCGGGATAATGGTTTCCACCACCAAGATAGTATACACCGCTCGTGTGTCCTCTATGTCCAATCTTTACAGCTTTTCCTAAAAATATACAGGGTGTTACAGGATGTTGTTAAAAAAATCGGGCTGATCCTACATCAGAAACTATAAAGAAAAGTTTATTTAAACATGACTCCGCAAATTTTTCCGTCCTCAATTTTCGAAAACACTTATTTTAGTAAACTTTTTTAGACTGGTTATTTACCTTATGTAAATAAGTATTAATTTTTGTTACATAATTGCAAATAAAAAATAATAAAATCTCGTTTTTAAAAGAAACAGTTCTTTTAATGCTTCTTTTATGGTCTAAAATTATGCAATGAAGTGGTTTTTTCCGTTAAAACAAACAAGATACGAAGAAAAAAACGAGAGACATAAAAACTCTATTTTTATTTGTTTAATTTGTCTAAAGAAAGGACAAACATTTTACACACATATTTATACAGTCAGTGGTGTATCGTTAGAAATATTCCTTGAGTTGTCGCTTGAGACGCCACTGGACTTATTAAATATAATAAAGTTAATGATACATTAACCTCCTTAATGATATTAATAACATTGCCTAATTAAAACGAAATCGGGTAAAGGATGTTTAAGATATTAAAATAAAACATTTTTTTTACAAGTTTAACACCCTATATCTTAAGAACAAGGAATTTGCGGACTAGGACGTTTATATGAACAGTTTTTCATATTTTCAATAGTAAAATTTTATAGAGAACAAAGAAAAACAATCTTACATATAATGAAAATAAAGACTTTTACTAAAGTGCAGATTTCAGTTTTTTTAAACTATCACTGAAGAAATCTGTCTGGACCTCCCTGAGAAGCTCGTTTGCCACAGCCATCATACGGTTAAAAGGAGACAAGCTAGATGGGTCTACACTAAATATTTTACGGTTTACTGACATTCTTAAGTTAATCTTTGGTACATTTAAATTAACATAATCGATAAAATTAAAATCTTTGTATTTTAAGTTATGTATTATATAATATAAAAATATCACAGCTTGTTTTTTTCTTCTTTGGGACAAAGATGTAACCCCAAAACCACTTAACATACTTTTATAAGAAACTTTAAATGGATAATTATTATATTTAACAACATAGAGATACCTCAAAAACCTTTTTGTACCTTTTCTATAAAATCATCATGTGTGGTCTCCATTGGCATCCATATTTGTGATGCATATTCAAGATGTGGCCTTACTAGGCTGTTGTATAATTTAATTATTGTGGAGATCTTAAAATGTTTACTATTTCTGATTATAAATCCCAGTGCCTTTACAGCTTTATTTTTTATAAAAGAAAAGTGCTTATTAAACTTCAGATTAGATTGAAATAGCACTCCCAAATCCTTAACCTCTTTTTCACATTTTAAGTTAAATTTTTCAATTCTATACGTATTTAAAATTGGGTTTGTTTTTCTTGTGAATTTTACAACTGAGCATTTTTGTATATTTAAGAACATTTTGTTTTCTTTACACCATTTATTCACATTATCTATATCATGTTGTAACTTTTCACAATCCTCTATAGTTTTAACAATCCTGCAGAGCTTGAAATCATCTGCGAAAAGAAGTCCTATGGAATGATTTAGGCAATCTGGTAAAGGGTTGATGAAGCACAAGAAGAGCAAAGGCCCCAAATTACTTCCCTGCTGAATGCCTGAGGTGGCAACAAAGCTCTCCGACAAAAATCTGCCCTTAAAGTTTATTAACAACATTCTGTTAAAGTAATGGAGTCCACGATGCTAAATGAGGATTTACTCGAGCGTCATAGAGACCTATTGGGATGCAAAGCTTAGATAATAAGAAGAAAAATGTTATATAATGTATACATTTTCATCGGTGGGAAAGCGGCTATATATTTTTCAATATGTCAAAAAATTACTATTATAATTTCGGCTTGTGGAAATCGTTTGGATCGTGTATTATATAGTTTTCGTTATCCCCAAATTATTTGGTTTTTTAATAAAAAAATAGCCACGCTCGAAAATGTTAAACTGACGTTTTTTTGTTTCCTTTACGTCACTCAAATTGTCAGATTAATGGAATATACACTGTTTGGCATATAATTAATTTATCCTATCTTAGTCTGACGCGCTCGACAATTTCTGATGGTAATTTTTTTTGTTTTTATGATCGGCCCTGTATACGGAGCTCATATTTAGTGGAGGTACTTAACAGGGTACAAGGTATCCTCCGGTATATTAACCTACCGCGCTGTAGTAAATCACGAAATCCCATCTTGGGCTTCCCTACCATAACAACCAGTGTACATCGCGAAGAGAGTCATCAAATACTCATCCTCTACTTATGAGCGGCCAAGTTTTACACAGCAAAGACACCTTTAATTTTGTGGGCGTCACATTTGAAAGTAACCTTAACTGGCATAATCACATTGTATCTATAGCCACGGCAGCTTCAAAAAGCTTGGATTTCTCTTTCGAGCCAAATAGTATTTTTTCCCCTTCTAATTTATACACTTTATATGTGTCCCAAATCCGACCTCCCTTGGAATATCGTTCTCATATCTGGGGCATGGCGTCCCCCACAACCCTAAGCACTCTTGATTCTATTCAAAGAAGAGCTATTCGTCTCATTAATGATCCTTCACTTACAGAAAGGCTTCCCTCTCTTGCACATCGTCGGGCTGTGGGGGATTTATCGCTTTTTTATAGGTGCTTCCATGGCTTCTGCTCTGAAGAATTGTCCAGTATAGTTCCTCCACTTACGGTTCCCAACAGAGAAATTCGTGGTTCCGCGCGTATGCATCCCTATACGGTCCAACTGGACAGGCCCCGAACTTCCACTTTGTTCGTTCTTTTATCCCTAGAGTTTCTAGGTTGTGGAACCTGCTGCCCTCGGAGGTCTTTCCTTCCCCCAAATCTTCAAGTATTTAAGTCCCGTGTCAACAAACTCCCTCTTACCTCGCTTAAGACACCCACGGTACGTTAGTATTTAGGCTTTTAGCCTTCGTGGTTTGTCCAAAGATAAAAAAAAAACATATTTTATTCTACACAAAAACCCAAATTGGTTACTTATGTTTTCAATAATACTTTTTGCTTGGACTTCCATTGACTTTTATTTTTAACTGATAATAAGTATTATTAACAAACTGGTTAGTTCTGGTTTCTTTAGCTGAAGTTGTATGTAAGAATCTCATAGTTGCTGTAGCTCTTAACTTAATTTTTTAAAATGCATTTGTTAATTATACCTGGATTTTGTTTATGACTGTAACCACCACCGACGACATCATATGTTTCTGAAGCATCATTACTCTTCTCATCATCTTCATCTGATTCATTTTCCAAATAAACAGTATCATCACGATCTTCCATTTTATTATTGTGGTTCTGATAAATGTCTTCTAGAGTTGCACTCCTTAAACATTATTTGGTAATACATGATCTCTTTGCCTCATAGTCCCTGAGCCAGTAATGAAATTCACTTCATGGTAATAACACTTTTAAAACCTTTTAGGGGTGTTCCTTTTGACGAGCCTACCACGAATATTCATACCGCCATATATGGAAGCAGCGCTTTAACCCAGCCTGCCAATGTCCAATGTTTCGGGTATCGGACAGGCAAACGCGTCACTTTTGTCAGACACTTTACCACAATGTTTACATGCAATTTTAAAACATTGTGCCAAAAATCGTAAGTGTTACAGTCACGAAACCATAAGGCTCATTGACATGTTTTGGGTATCGGATTGAGCGGGTTTCTGTAACTATAATCCTTACGATTTTTGGCACAATGTTTAAAAATTGCATCTAAATGATTGTGGTAAACTTGTCCGACAAAAAAGTGACGCGTTTGCCCGGTCCGACATCCGAAACATTTGACATTGGCAGGCTGGGTTAAAGCGCCGCTTCCATATATGGCGGTATGAATATTCATGGTAGACTCGTCAAAAGGAACCCCCTAAAAGGTTTTAAAAGTGTTATTATCATGAAGTGAATTTCATTACTGTCCCAGGGACTATTAGTAGGTACAGGTGACGGAAATAAAATTTCGTACACTTAGGGTTAACATTTTATGTCAATTTTCAATATTTTGGTAAACTTGGCTTTTTACCTTTTTCTCACCTTAATTAATATTCAATAAAATACATGACTCCAAAATAAATATATAGTTTATTTTATTCAAATATTAAAGAAAAAACACTGGCTTAATATTTCAAAGCGGCACCATTTTTTTCCACTAATAAGTTTAAACGTGTGGGCATTGATGCAATCAGCATTTGTGCATGGTGAACATTGTAATTATTCCAGGTTTCTTCAATTTTATTCCACAAATCATCACTGTTTTGTGGATGGAAATCATTGTTCTTGTTAATTTCCTTTACGATATATCCCCAAACGTTTTCGATTGGATTGATATCAGGGCTTCTTGAGGGCCAAGGTAACAATGAAATGTTATTTTCCAGTAGCCAGTCCGAAACTCTCCTTGCTGTATGGACGGGGCAGTTGTCATGCTGGTATATAAAATTTTCTTGTTCAAATATATTGTTTACCGATGGCAACATAACATTTTGGAGTATGTGTATATAAGCTTGACTATTAAATCTTTCTCGAATACGGTGGCATATGCCTAGCCCTCTGAAAGACATATACCCCCATACATTAACAGAAAATCTTCCACTTGTTTTAACATGTTGGGTATATCTTTCTTCGTACCGTGTATTTTGCGGCCTATACACTCTAATCTGCCCGCTATAATAAGATTGAAAAATCTTCTCATCGGTAAATACTACCCTTTCCCAAAAATCCATACCTTGCGGTAAATATTCCAGTGCAAACCCCATTCTTTGCTCTTTATTCATATCGGTCAAAAATGGCTTTTTAGCAGCTACACTGCTTCTCAATTCCGAATTTTTCCTAATACGATTTCTTGCCGTTCTTACTGTCCCAGGAAAATTAGTTTGGTTGTGTGCTTCTACAGCTGTCTGAAATGGATTGTTTCGCAAAAATCTATCAGATCATTATCTTGATTTTCGTTTGAAATTTTTCTTCTACCACTTCAGCCTTCTCTCCAGTGATCCTGTATTTTCCCATTTAGTTCTGAGGCTTTGAATAGTGCTTCTTGGTTTCCCAACTTGCAGAGCTATTCTTCCCAGAGAAACACCTTCTTCGAATAGATTAATTACTCTCAGCCTTTCTAGTTCATTCATTTTCCAAAATTAAAAAAAGTAAAATAATATAATTTTGAAATGTGTGACAGATAACAATTGTGTCAAGTAAGGTATATTTCCAGGTGATCCAGGTACGCAAAAGCCAACAACACACTGGGAAAAAATGAGGTGTAGGTACGAGATTTTAATTCCGTCACTGTACATTACCAACTATTCCTTTCAAATTAACGTATAAATTAACAAACTAAATTTCAGTAAAACATTCTACTCCAACACTTACTTGGTAAGCCAGTTTTGATAGGCCGATGATCCTTCATCAAACAACAAGTTGTGTTTTAATTTTTCTGCAAACATGGTTTGTTCCTGCATAGTAGCCGGATCAACCTGGCCCATGCGTCTTTTAAATTTCGTATGATTAATATCAGATAAAATTCTGATCAGCAACATAAGTTCTACACATGTACTGGTTCATCATTGACCTAAAATATGTATAAAAGTAAACAGGAACCGACAATGATATCAAACAATTTATACTGAAAGACACAAAATTTTGTTACCCCTATAATGTTGTTGTACTATTTTTTATGATCTTTTTAACATTTTACATTACCACAGATTCCTTGTGCCAATTTTTTTTTATCTTTAGACAATACATGAAGGCTTCGAAAGCCTAAATACTAACGTACCGTAGGTGTCTTAAGCGAGGTAAGAGGGAGTTTGTTGACACGGAACTTAAATACTTGAAGATTTGGGGGGAAAGGAAAGACCTCCGCGGGCAGCAGGTTCCACAACCTAGAAAATCTAGGGATAAAAGAACGAACGAAATGGAAAGTTGGTCCAATTGGACCGTATATGAATGCATACGTGCGGCACCACGAGTTTCTCTGTTGGGAGCTGCAAGAAGAGGGACTATACTGGATAATTCGTCGGAGCAGAAGCCGTAAAAGTATCTATAGAAGAGCGATAGATCTCCCACAGCTCGACGATGGGCAAAAGAAGGAAGTCTTTAAGTAAGTAAAGGATCAATAATATAGTCGAACAGCCCCTTCTTTGAATGGCATCAAGAATGCTGAGGGTTGTAGGGGATGACATTCCCCAGACATGAGAACAATATTCCAGAGAGGGTCGAATTTGGGACACATACAAAATGTATAAATTGGAAGGAGAAAAAAGTACTTTTGGCTCGGAAAAGAAATCCAAGCTTTTTTGAAGCCGCGGTGGCTATAGATACAATGTGTTTATGCCAGTTAAGGTTATTCTCAAATATGACGCCCACAAGGTTAAATGTGTCCCCGCTCTGCAAAACCTGGCCACTCATAAGCAAAGGGTGAGTGTTTGATGATTTTTTCGCGACAAGGAACATGATTGTGTTTTGGATGCATTAAATTGATCGAGATTATTGGCGCCCCAATCCAATATCAAATTGAGATCCTGTGAAAGAGATATCTGCATCGCCCTGCGTTTGCTTTCCAAGTCGGGTTAAGAGATTGGTTTGGGAACCTGAAAAGTGGAGTGAAGGGTACTATCGTCAGCATAACTATGAACGAGATTGGTTGTGGAAGAAAGAAGGTCGTTGATGTGAAGAAGAAACAAAGTTGGTGCTAGTACTGAATCCTGGGGCACTCCAGCATTAATTTCGTGAAAGCTTGAAGAGTGGCCATCAACAATGACTTATATACGTCGATTAGAAAGATAACTGGAGAGCCAAGACCAGATTTTAGTTGGAAGACCGTAGGAGGGAAGTTTATTAAGAAGTGCGTCATGCCAGACTTGGTCGAAAGCTTTAGATATATCAAGAGCAACGATCTGGGACTGACCTATAGAAACTCAAGAGACTTGTTCCAGTTGTGTGAAACGAAGGAAAGAAGATCTGCTGTAGATCTCTTGTGACGAAATCCGTATTGCCTGTCATGTAAAATTTTATGTTTTTCTAAATACCTAAGAATTTGCGAGTTAATGGATTTCTCCATTACTTTACAAAGCATTGAGAGGAGTGAAATGGGTCTATAGTTGGATGGAAGAGATTTAGATCCTTTCTTGGGAATAGGCTGGACAAGTGCAGCTCTCCAGCTGACTGGAAAAATACCCGTGTCATAAGAAATTCGAAAGAGCCTGGTTAAAATAGGTGCAAGTTCAGGGAGCACATTTTTTTAAAACGATTGCTGGTATTTCATCTAGCCCAGACGTTTTCTTGGTGTTAAGAGAAGAAAGAATACGTTGTGTTTTACCTTAAAAATAATATTAGGCATTTTGTGAGGAACTGGGGGAATAGTTGGAATTGGATGATTGACAGGTTGATGAAGGGTTGAATTTGCAGCAAATTGTTTAGCTAATAGTTCGGCCTTTCCTTTAGATGTAGAAATAATAAATATTAACATTTAACCAAACATACCTATATCCAAAAGTTAATAATGAGGAAGATACAGAGGGTGTCAGAGTGATTTTTTTATGTATTTTTTTAAACTTGGTATCTAGGGGTTTTTTGACATAAGCTATTTAAATTTGATAAAATGGCTCTAAAAAACCGTTTTCAAGATATTTGCATTTAAGTGGTTTAGCCACTTTAGCGTAACCTAAAAATGCCTCAAAAACAGTGTGTTAGCCACAACTACAACTGCCTTATGGTAAACGATTAATTTAATATATTCTTTCATATACTTTTTGGTTGCACTAAACCAGTTAAATGCAAATATCCTGAAAACGGTTGCTCGGAGCCATTCTTACAAAGTATACCTTTTTTTGTGTAGAAAACATAGGGGAGTTTACTGGTTTACTTAGATGGTACATACAGTGTAGCACAAAAAAGTTGCGATGTTAAAAATAAATTTAAATGGCGTAGCTAGCACCCTCTAGTTTACAATAAAAATTAATATTAGATCTGAATAGCTCATATTCAAAAACTCCTAGAAACTAACCAGAATTATCTGATAAGTATTAAAATATTCAAAACGTATCAAAAATGATTGCTATAAATCAAAATTACTTTTTTACCTCGACACCCTGTATCTTTCTTAGTATCAACTTTTGGATATAGGTGTGTTTTCTTAATCCTAATAATTGCTGTCATAGGGAATATGTACTTTTTCTGTGTTAATTAGCGGATACTCTGTATATTATAAGCATAAATTGATATTCTTTTGCATTATTACAACCTCAAATTAAATTTCGGTTTAACCAGAAGTGACATCAAGAGTTTATTTTTTCTTCTTCTTTATAGAAGGGATGGTTTGGGATTCTTTATAAAAAGATCTTGTTATTGGTACTTATATCACGTTTCTATTTTTAAAAAGGAAATCACGGCCATTATTTCTGCTTTAAAAAATAATTTTTTGTTTATAGTAAGCTATATGGAAACCAAAAAATGATTTGTTTTATTTATTTCCATAGTCAGTAATATATACGTTCAGTCAAATAAAAGAGTACACAGGCAATGAGTGGAAAGGAGAGAGACTAACGCGTGTAGAATACTAATAGGAAGAGATTAGACAAAGAAAGCCGGCATGTAAAAAAGTAAAAAAAAATCTGTACTGTCCTGTATACCTTTTAAGCTAAACATGTAAAATTAATAAATAATATTTAATAATACCAAAGACAATTATAGTTATACTATAGACACCCAGAACAATGCTAAATTTTTGGTCATCAGCTTGGACGCTCGCTTCATGGAATTTATGAAGCGGGTACCCATCGAGTACACACGTAAACAGTACGTATAACTGGCCGCTTCATAAATTCAGCCAAGCCAGCGTCCAAACTGATGACCAAAAATATAGCATTGTTCTGGGAGTCTATAGTAAAACTATAATTGTCTTTGATAATACTATACAGGGTGTTCATTTGAAAACTTTCCACTCAAGTTATCTTCGAAACGAGACAGATTTGAGAAAATCGCCGAAACACGTCAAGATATTTATTGAGGGGGAACGTTTTTTACAAAAAATTGGACCGCGCCCCTTTAACCCCTTAACCACCACCCCAAAATTCTTAAATGAGAAGGCGGGTCGAGTGATACATCATTTTAAAGCTCCTGACGAGTACTTTATAACCCTAGAATATGAAGTCAATATCTTCACCTATAACAAAATGGCGGTACTTTAAAAATTACTTAAATATACCTGATTTGGATGGCCATATTTCCGAAACTAATAAAGTTAGTGTGTGTGTTAATGTACCTAATGTGGTGTTTTCTTAAAGCTCTTTTAAAGGTCTTTTTAATGGTGATACTGGTAGTAATATACAGGGTAGAAGAAAAAGTACATTTTTTTTTATTTAAGAACCCTGTATATTATTTTACCATTAAAAATATCTTTAAATGAGCTTTAAGAAAATACCACATTAAGTACATCTAACTTTATTAGTTTCGGAAATATGACCATCCAAATCAGGTATTTAGGTAATTTTAAAGTACCGCCATTTCGTTATAGGTGAAGATATTGACTTCATATTCTAGGGTTATAAAGTACTCGTCAGGAGCTTTAAAATGACGTATCACTCGACTCGCCTTCTCATTTAAGAATTTTGGAGTGGTGGCCCTGGTGGTTAAGTATACATAGTACAAAATACATTTTGTAATTTAAATTTTAAATATACTAAATTGACTAGAGAAAATTAGAAATTTTCTAAATATTCTTAATAAAAGAACCCCTAGTTTATTTTATATTTAAATTCAAAATTAAAGTTTTTAATTATTTCATTGGTTTTGTGAGAGATCCTTTTATTTGGCATATAGGTATTACTTTTTAATAATAGGTAAGACCCTTTTAAACCACCTACCTGTGAAATTTCATGGTATCCAACGCCTGATTTATAGAACCATCTAGAACATCTTTTTTCCCGTATCCCTCAACGTAGCATTTGAATCTTGATTATCAGAAGGTAACTCTTCAATCATTAAAAAAGTACCGGGCATATAACTTGAGGATAATATATCATTTAGATCTATAACATTTTGTAATTTCGTTTTTAAACAAAAAATACAAGAAATTAAGGGAAAAAATATGCACATTGAAATAGTAGTCATCTTGTTGCATATAAAAAATAAATAATACTGTATGTTAAAAATGGAATAAAAAAGTCGAGCGTGAATATTCATGGTTGGGATGGTTAGATAATGTTTGAGTTGAAACTAGCGGAAAATGTCGTGTTCTTTATTAATTATCTTAAGAGGAATAAAGATTAAATAACGCAACAACCATATAATGTGTGTAATTTTAATAATGTGGGCAATCTTATTTTTATCTACTAGTAGATATAATAATTATTTTTTATTTACCTATAAGATAACTGAAAACATTTTCATTTTTCTAAGAATGTTTTGCCTCTTGTGAAAAAACATTTAAAAAAACACCGGCCTGAACCAGACTTAACAAGATCAAACATTCCTGACTACATCTGTATGTAAAAGGAACTTCAGAAAAGATCCACAGAATTGCCAACAAGTACAACATCAAAACCTAGATTGTGGAACCTGCTGCCCGCGGAGGTCTTTCCTTCCCCCCAAATCTTCAAGTTTTTAGGTCCCGTGTTAACAAACTTCCTCTTACCCTGCTTAAGACACCCACGGTACGTTAGTATTTAGGCTTTGAGCCTTCGTGGTTTGTCCAAAGATAACAAAAACAGCATTTAAAGTCCAGAACACTTTGAGGAGCGTTCTGACAAAGACGAGACCTTTCAACACACATCAAATAACAACTATGTCTACCAAATGCCCTGTGAATGTTATAAAGTATAAGATGGAGAAACAAAAAGACCAATAGAAATTAGAATAAGAAAACATAAAAAACATACGAAACGAGGTGAAACGTCAAGATCGGGTGTTGTCGAACCCGCTTGGTCAAAACATCACCACATACAGTGGTCGGAGGCCAAAATTATTTACAAAGAACACTGAATTTTTAAAGAAGCTGCTTTGATTTTAAACACAAGCGTATTTTTAGCAAGCATATAGTATCAACATACCAAAATTTTTGCCGTTACTGAACCGTGAAAAATCGGTCAAGCTTTTTTATGTAAATAATTTATTAATTAAAAAATATACAGGGTGTTTCATAAGCAAAATCATGTTTGGTTAATTCATATCTAGAAAAAAATAAATTAAAAAAATCTTGCAGACTGGATTCTACGTAGAAATATCTACTATCAGTTTTTACTTTTGTTGTATGTACGTAAGAATAAAAGACAACTGAAATACAAGAGGGCGTCCCAAAATTTTTAAAAAATCGCCATGTATGTTAAAAACAAAGAAGGCCATAAAAAATATTTAAGTGTAATTTTTCGTTTCATTAAAAAGTAGCAACAGTTCGCGAAAACCGCAAGTCTCTATATCTGTAATAATAACCGAAATACCCTGCAAGCGCAAAACTGGGTGCGTTCCAAGGTTAGTTTATATTTATAAGGTTGCGACATATCCTCAACTTTTAGGCGGTTCGAGGTCGGGGACGCAAGGAAGAACACTTCTTGGAGAAAAGTTGACAAGACTGGGTAAAATCAAAGCTGATGATCAATCCAGTGGCGTCTAGAATTTGCGCATTTCATTTTGCATTGTTTTGAAAGTGATATTTGTTGAAAGATGTAATTCCAAATGTTTTTATTTAAAGTAAAAGAATTTACAACTTAATATAAATTAAAAACTGTTGTGTAAACGGTTGTTCTACTAATACAATAAACTGTATATCTCCCGCACTGAACAACATGGCTATGTAGCTTGTAAGCCTTTTTGAATTTTTGACATTTGTGACATAACTCAGTTAAACGCGTTTGGCATCAAAACTTTTTTTTATTTTTTTAACTATTTCCACTTTTTAGTCCTCTACTACACTATGCCAAACACACCTTTTATAACGGCGCTAGTATGGATTGTGGAGGGGAGGATCACCATCTGAATGTATTAAAAAGTGGTAATCCGAAAGGTGCAAATTGGGATGGCGCCACAGTCGCTAGTGGAGAGATTTTATAAACCGCGCCATATACCATAACCATAGTTCAGTGAAATATTAGGGTTGCCATTTTTAGAAAACCAAAAGCGGGAGGTCATTGTCATGAAGTTAAAAAAAAGGTTTTTTTCTTGCACATTCGCCATTTCACCGTAATTTCAGAAATTTTATTACTTTCCTATATCCGCGAACAATACCAAACACTGCCGGGAATAATACCAAGCGCCGCGCCGCTGCGTATTAAAGCTAAATTAATAAAAACGTGGTTCCGTTTTTGAAACCGATCACTGTGTTAATAATAGAGACATTTTGCACCTCCTTAAAATAACAGACGTTTTTTGGCGTCCTTATGGTTATCGTTATTAAACATAACGATTACGGCAGCAGTTTAAGACAGATATTTTGCAGCCTCTTTTAAGAAATTTATCTTGCGTCTGCGCTTTCGACACATAACCTTATTTTTGCCTGTGGTTCACCGATTTTAAAGTAAACGAAAAATCAGTATTTACTTTTATTCTGCATAAGATATAAATTGATATTTAAATATATGCAAACAATACAGTATAAGCAAAACGCAAAAGTAAGGTTAATTTTGGTAGTAGAATAAAAAGCTAAGTGTGCCAAATTGTAACATCTAAATTAATTACTGATTTAGAATATCCGTAAAAGTGCAAGTCCGTTTGAATTTTTAACACTATTTGAGTTTTATTACCGCTATAGATTTTTCGCTAATTAGAGCCTTTGTATAAATATATTTTAATTATTACGGCAATAAAATTTTAACCTTTTAAATAAATCTTTGAGCCTAATTTTTACCAACTTCCAGCGATTCAATTTCTTTGAAACTTTGCACATGTATCAAGGACCGATGACAATGCAATAATTTAAAAACAGTATCCCGTTATCCTGATTAGGACCGCCAGGATAAATAAATTCCTTTACAGATCCTCTGTGTCTCTTGACAAAATGGCGAAGGAATTTTTAGTGAATAAACTTGAGCATTTATTTTTAAAAAACTAATTGATATATCAGAACTAAAAATGAAAAATAAATAATAGTTTAAAAAACTAAAAAAACACGCTTTTATATGCAACCGAACTAAAAATTAGAAAATAATTTTTCATTACAAAGAGTTTGTCACTTCAGAATAAAAGCGTGGGGTGCTTAATATATTAAATGTTTTAATTATTCTATTTGCAAATATCTATGAGGGAAAAGTTATGAAAAAATAGTAAAATACACCCCACGCTTTTTACTCTGAAGTGACAAACTCTTTGTAATGAAAAATTATTTTCTAATTTTTAGTTCGGTTACATATAAAAGCGTGTTTTTAGTTTTTAAACTATTATTTATTTATTTAATTTTTTAAATTTTAATCTGGTAGTAGGTAATGTTTGAAAAGCGGGAGTTTTACTATTTTGTCGGGAGGCGGGAGACATGAGTTCGATCAACTTGAGAGATAGGATAGTTTTAAATCTCAAATTATAGTCGCAATTTTAATTTATTGCTAATTATTTGTCTGTTCGACTGGGTTGAGTAAGTAATCAGCTAGATGGCGCTGCTATGGTAAATCTACGAACGTGTCATATAAACTACATTTTAACAGCATAATAACCACGTGTTGTTGACGCTATAAAATTAATTAAATTTATTTTTGTAGTGAACGAAATACCGTATAATTCAATATATAATAAAACTAAGTTGATAAAATGTGCGTGCCGATAAAACTTGAAAAGGAGTCCCGATACGATAAAGGGACTATACAATGCAATAGTCCTTTATCCCCCCTCGAACAAGAAAAGTTCCCGTGTCTACCCCTAAAGGGCGTATTTTTAAAGATATACGGACTCTCTCCAACCCTTCAACTTGGAAATTAAGTGGCAGTGGCGCCATCTGTTGTCGAGTATTTGAACTTCACAAGAAGATGCGCAATGCCTATGCATTTAAGTGTGGCAGCAAGCATTTTCCGTTCCCCTCGCGTCACTTGCCCCTCGCCCATAAAGTTCAACAGTGTAAGATGGCGCCTCTAGCGGCCCAACTCGGAAACTATCATTTCATTTGATCTATCGACGCGAGGAAGGTTGAAATCGAACACGCTGGCTGGGATAGTGGAAGATTGGGTTGCAGGTTAGGTTTTGGCGTCGATTCATAGGGGAACGCGGTGCAGAATAAATGTGCACCTAATAAAATAAAATGATGGCTTGTTCACATATTTATTTAATGTATTTTACACATAACACAAACATATTTATAGTACATTACATTACATATTATAAACATTATTAGAAAAAACAAAATAAAAAGAGAATTCAAAATAAGAAATAAAATAAAATGATGGCTTGTTCACATATTTATTTTATTTAATGTGTTTTATACATAACACAAACATATTTATAGTACATTACATTACATATTATAAACATTATTCGAACGAACAAAATAAAAAGGAGAATTCAAAATAAGAAATAAAATAAAATGATGGCTTGTTCACATATTTATTTTATTTAATGTGTTTTACACATAACACAAACATATTTATAGTACATTACATTACATATTATAAACATTATTCGAACGAACAAAATAAAAAAGAGAATTCAAAATAAGAAATTTAAAAGAAAACAATTTATCTTAAAACAATTAAAGGAAATTAAATACAGGGTTTGCAAGAAATGGTATTTTTAAAAGTTGGTGTTTACTGTCTCTCCAACGTTTTAATTTAACAAAATTAAACTTTGCATTAAAATAGATATTGGTCTGGTTCAGAACCCTATTGATTTGGAGTTCAGTCCAATAAATAAAAAACGAGATACTGAATTTTTGGTCAAAAATAGAAATAGTGATTTTGAGCATCTAGGCGCGACTTAACCTCAAACGGTTGGTGAGTTAAAAAATGGCGTCTTTGGGACATAAACATTTTTAGAAAGGTTTTAACACTACTAGATTTCCCATTAAACAATTTTTCTAAAGAATAGTGAACTGTGGATTTTCTTTTAATACGCAAATTTTGCATTTTGGTAGCCTTAATCTTTTTCTAATGGATTTGACCTTAAAACTTAAATTTAAACATTTTTTTTCCAAACCGATTTTGTCGATGAAGGGGTTGTAATAAAGGCATCCATTTCCAACTGCTGCCCGGTAGACTTCAAGGGTGTGTTGTTAGTAGATTGTACATCTTCAAAAGAATGACACAGAATATCAAAATTATCTTCTTTCTCTGTATCGTCACTGTGTGCTCTTTTTCTGGAGTATGTTCTTAATTCTATATCTGGAAAAATATAAAGATGAAATACATGATTTAATAATTGTTTCTGAATATTTACAGTTATTGTCCCTCATGTTAGTCGATGAACCTGCAACTTCTTCATAACACTTGTCAAATGGAGCTGTACGGGTTTCTTGTTCTTTAGTCGGGCAGTTACTGTTAAAATCTGCAAAAATTAAAAATGAATAATCAATTAATTTTTTTGACAAGCGGAAACTGTTATCAAGAATCATTTCTGCTAATAGTCCAGGCGGAATACCTGATTGCAAAAAAAAATTGCCTTACACTTACAGCAAACTATTGGTATAGTTTTGTTAAGTGCATCATAACTTTGTAAGAAAAACACTTTCGAACCAAAATAGTTAGGGGTGAAGGGGGGAGATTTTTAGGGGTAAAAATGGTTTCTTGCAATTTTAAGCTAACCAGTAAATCCTATTAAAAAAGTTAAATGTAAAGGTTGTCGACATTAAAAAACCTACAACTTATGTCATAATCATTTTTACCCTAACCTCAAAAATTTTCGAGAAAACTGTTTTTTCGGTTTCTGATTTTTATCTTTTACAAAAATGCTGCACTAAGCTGAAATTTGGAGCAGATATACTTTTACCATTCTTAATAAACTGTATTTTTTCATCAATAAATATTCAGCCGTTATTATAAAAATTTTCAACAGCCATTTCGACTTAACTTTTTTATCAAAAATGGTTCGCCAAGGGCCTATTTTTTTAGTTTTTTTTGTTAACTTTTAATGAACGCAAAAAATTATATATACTTCAATTGAAAAAATTGAAAAAAAAATAAAAAACACTAAATATTGACATTTTTCATTATACTCGTACTATTAATTTTTAAAATTGTAATTTTTAAATATTTTAAAAAGTTTAGAAACACTTTTAAATGTGAAAGTTGAATTACAGGTATACAGTGTGACCCAGACTTGGTGTTAAATATGAAAAATGACCTAGTGTAAAGTACTTTTATTTTTAAAAATAGAACAAAATTGTATAAGTAAATGTTGTAGAGAATTGAATTTTACATTAAAATTTTTAGTTAAAGCATTAAAGAAAAAAATGTTTATGGCTAATTTTTTACAAGTTATGCACTTAAATAAAACACTATCGCGAAATGGAACGAAAATTTTAAAAGCATATAACTAAATGGGAGTTCCTCGGTATTCCGATCCGCGATAGTTATATGCTTTTAAAATTTACGTTCGCTTCCATTCCGCGATATTGTGCTGTCTGCTTATTTAAGTGCATAATATGTAAAAAAATTGACAATAAACATTTTTTTCTTTAACGCTTTAACTAAAAATTCTGTAATGTAAATTTAATCTCTACAACATTTACTTATAAAATTTTGTTCTATTTTTAAAAATAAAAGTACACTAGGTCATTTTTCATATTTTTAGTTATAACTTCCCCTGTATATTACCAATAGGAGCAAAATTTTGTATTTTTTTGTTTTGGATCATGCGACCAGTTTTCCAAAATGTCGATTTAAAATTTAAAAATTTTGTAACATTTGTCCTCTTGTAACACCAATTCTGAGTCACACTGTATACCTGTAATTCAAACTTTCACATTTAAAATATGTTTTTAAACTTTTCAAAATATTTAAAAACTCTTTAAAAATTACAATTTTAATAAATAGTACTCATTTTTCAACGAAAATAACACAATGTACGGGTATAATGAAAAAGTCAATATTTTGTGTTTTTTTTTTTCAATTTGAGTATATATTTTTTTGCATTTATTAAAAGGTAACAAAAAATGAAAAAAAAGCTTTTAGCGAACCATTTTTGATAAAAAAAATTAAGTCAAAATGGCGGTTGAAAATTTTCATTTTTTTTTAGTAGGTTTTCATAATAACGGCTAAATATTTATTGATGAAAAAATACAGTATATTAAGAACGGTAAAAAGTATATCTGCTTCAAATTTCAGCTTAATCGAACTATTTTTTGTAAAAGATAAAAATTAAAAACCGAAAAAACAGTTTTTCTACTTTTCTCGAAAATTTTTGAGGTTAGGGTAAAAATAGTTATGATATAGGTTGTAGGTTTTTTTAATGTCGACAACCTTTACATTTAACTTTCTTTAATAAGATATACTGTTTAGCTTAAAATTGCAAGAAACCATTTTTAGCCCTAAAAGCACCCCCTTCATCCCCTAACGCATTATTTTGATTCGGAAGTGTTTTTCTTACAAAGTTATGATGCACTTAACAAAACTATAAACAATTATAGTAAAATAAGACCCATTGTAAAGGTAGAAAATATAACAAATATTTAAGGAAAAAATAAATTCTACTCGATCTGAACTAGGGAAGAGGGGAGGAGGAGGGATTAAAATGTAAAAACGGTTTTTTTGGATTAAAGGTCAAACTACAAGTCTCTACCAAATTCCGTGAAAAAATAATTGTATTTGTAAAAGATAAAAATAAAAAACCAAAATCATGGTTTTTAAAAAAATTCACATAAATTTTGAGGTTATGTAAAGAAAGTGTAAATACAAAAGTTGTAGATCTTTTTTTTTATTTTTCACATAAATTCTGAGGTTACATATGTAAAAAACTAAATACAAAAGTTGTACAACTTTATATTGCCTACAACTTTGCAATTTATTTTGTTTCCATTAAGATTGTAGTTTGGCCGGAAATCTAGAAAAACCGTATTTTACACTTTAACCCCTCCTCCCCTTCCCGACCTCGGATCGAGTGGAATTTATGTTTCCTATAAATTTTGTTATATTTTCTACCTTTTTCAGTGGGTTTCATCCTACTATAATTTTTTTTTCATTTTTTACTTTTTTAAAGGCTTCGGCACCGGTCTATTATGCTATCTGCACTTGATAGAAATTTTGTCAAAGTCGACTACCTAAACCCTTAAAAAACGCCTTTGAATTACTAAAAATAATTTATAAAAATAAATAAGCATCTTAAAAATATCTAAGCACCAGACGACTATATTATCTCCAAAAACTAATGAAATAAATAATAAAGCATCTGCATCTACAACAGGTAAAAATTATTTTTCCTACCTTTCCAGAAAATCGGAGTTGCATCCTTTTGTAGCTTTTTCCGTCCACCAGATACGTAAATCAAGTTTGTATTAAAATGTTTTTCACAAATGTATCTATTTCTCAAAGATTCCTCGTCGGATACAAAAATATCAGAATTTCCACAGTTATTAATCCACTGGTTTAGAATCACAGGCTTAGCAACAGGAAATTTAAAAAGCTAATCTCATTGTTTTTAGCTTGTCTTTTGTTGCAGCAGCCAAAATATGCACAAGCACACTTCTTAATATTTGCCATCACTGTTATAAGAGGCGAAAGTGTATTACAAATTTCCAAAGAAACAAGTAAACTAGCGTATTTCACTAGGATAGTTCCTTGTAAACCGATCAATACGGATTGCACTTGACGCAATGACGAGTTCAATGGCACGGAACAAAAATCTCGTACGAAGCGTGACTGGAGACTGATTTAATCGCTTCGACGAAGAAACGTGGTGCATGTCGACAGTAGCGCCATCTCCACACCGAGCATTATTTTTGCCACATTAAATCCCGTATGCTTGCGCATCTTTACGTACTCTCTCAATCAACGCTATAACTAAGTCGGCTTAATAACCGAAAAATATCTGATATGTTAGCGACCATTATTTGGCATTGGTAGTGTGGTTATTAAAGTCGTCTAGTTACCGCTGTTAGTCCATGACATTATGGTAATTAAGTCATTTACTTTTTACTGCTCAATGGACTTAGTTGTGACTGATATTCAATCTTATTATCAGTATTACTATATCAACATTATGATCAATATTGTAATGTTAATGGACTTAACTAAAGAGCTTTTGTATGGTTATAATTTTTAGGACTTAGAGTAATACCTAAGCTTTAATTAAAGTAGCAAAAAATGTAGCTTGCTGGAATATACAGAGTGTCCGGAAGGTGAGGTCAAAAATGATAGGGGTGGTAGAGTGAGCCGAAATAATGTTAGTACTTCATATAAAAAGAAGTTCTATCGCGCTTCCTTAGGGAGTTATTGAGGTTCTAAAGTTAGAATATAAAAATAGTATTTCATTAATAACTTCTTGAACGGTTACCACAATAATAATGATATTTAGGCATTTAAATTAACTCGTACCAATGTCTTTTTCCATAGGCAAATGATGCGCCGTAAGTCATAATTATACAGGGTGAGACGAATTTTTTTCGTTTATTTAATGCATTTCTTACAGAGGTAAAAAAATTACATTTTGGTTTGACCGTATAATTTCTCTATCATTTCTGTACAAAAAAGGTATACTTTATTTAAATTGATACCTTGGACCGTTTTTCATATAAACGCATCTTTAAATCCAGACATCCCCCATTTTGTATGTAATAAAAAATCAATTTTTGAGAAAATTATTAAAATATGGTAAAATTTTTAAAAAACAGTCTTTATTTGTGTTATAAAGTTTCAAAGGCCTTTAAACACCATTTTTAATTTTTTTAAACCACATTTTAATATTTTCCTCAAAAAATGAATTTTTTTGTTATATACAAAATAGGGGTATGTCTGGTTTTAAAATGCGATTTTATGAAGAATGGTCCAAGATATCGATTTACATAAGGTATACCTTTTTTGTACAAAAATGATGAAGGAATTAAACGGTCAAACCAAAATGTCAAATTTTTAATCTCTGTAAAATATGCATATAATAAACAAAAAAAATCGTCTTACCCTGTATAATTATGAATTGCTGCGCTATCATTTGCCTCTGGAAAAAACACTGGTATGAGTTTATTTAAATGCCCAAATATAATTATTATTGGGGCAACCGTTTAAAAGTTATAAATGAAATACACATTTTTTTATTCTAACTTTAAACGTCAAAAACTCCCTAAGAAAGCGCGATAGAACTTTTTTTTATATGAAGTACTAACATTATTTTGGCTCACTCTATCACTTCTACCATTTTTGACCTTACCTTTCGAGACACCCTGTATAAGCCTTAGTTATTGTAGTATATGGCTTTAGTTGCTTCAGCAAATAAGCTCTAGTTCCTGTAGCAAATTAAATTTATAAAATATATATGGTCAAGGGAGTATATGGAGAAGTATTAGGAATTAAAATCTATAAATTTGTATGTATAGGTATGTATTACGAGATAAGTGTGATAAGTGGATGAGGTAGGTTTTTTTGGCTTATTATTTTTACCAACGCCATTTGACTGATAAACGAGTAAAAAATATATATTTTTTAAAAACCAAATTATTTTATTCCGTTTTTCTATGTTTGTGGTTTGTTTTAGCGTTGTGCAGTTTAATAATGGCCAACAAACGTACTTTAACGGAATGGAGCTTTAATCAAAGTGCTATAAAAGCTTTTAAAACTAAGCATTAAAAAGGATTTGCAACTTCCTCATTAATAATGGTAATTATTTATTCTTTTATTTTTGCGATTAAAATTGGGTTACTGGGCGAACCATTTCCTCTTCCGTGGCTGGGCGGGGTAAAACCATGGTAAAGTGAATGTCTAGAAATTAAAGTGGGTTCATTACGTTTTGCTTGACAAAATTTGAGCAGTTTCTGAAATTTTATTATAAAATAGGCATTCTAAATAGCACATAAAAAAGCGAAATATTCACGTTTTGCAAAAATATAACTGTTAAATAATTGCCATTTATGACTGAACATTTAAAATTTTAAAAACTTGTGTCCGCAAAACCTATTGAACCTGCTTTAATTTCTGGACATTCACTTTACATCGTCTTTTACCATGGACTTACCCCGCCCAGCCACGGAACAGGAAAAGGTTCGCCCAGCACACAATTCACTTCGCGGTCCCGAAAGTTTGTTGATTCATAAATAAATAAAAAAAACGATATTTTCTTGCTCCCTTGAAGGGTTTATGTCAGTAACTGCCTCTAGAACAAGTGAGTATTTTTTTTAATCGAAAAAATAAAAGAATAAATAATTACCAATATTAATTAAGAAGTTGCAAATCTTTTTTAATGCTTACCTTTAAAAGCTTCTATATAACACTTTGTTTAAAGCCCCATTCCTGTAAAGTACGTTTGTAGGCCATTATAAAACTGCATAACGCTAAACCAAACCAAAAACATAGAAAAACGAAATAAAATATTTGGTTTTTAAATAAATTAAGATTTTTACACGCGCCATTTTGGAATCAGTCAAATGGCGTCCGTAAAAATAATACGCCAAGAAAAACCTACCCTACCCAAACCACACGAAGCACAAAACTGAAATACCAGCAACAACGTTGCGCCTCTTTTGGAAGACTTTCCGTTGACGAGCGCTACCGAAGTATATCGATTTTTAACGATTCATATCTAGCTAAATGACTTTAGTTATGATTATTAAAGCGCCCACTTGTAATACCTGAATATCTAATAGTATTAGGAAGGTCTTTTTCTGCCTTTATTAATGGAAACTTTATTTGATGCATTTAATAAACACAAATAATAAACTTAATTACCACAATTAAACCGCAACATAATAGTAAATCTGGTAAGATTTTATTAACACGTAAATGGATTGTAACTAAACCAACTAGTTAGTGTTATGCAGAAATTTATTAACAGTAATACCTTGATTTCAGAAAGACAACTTTAATAGTTCTCGAAAGATCAATCTAATATCATTATTAAAAAAATAGCTATGTTACCTAAAAATAAAAGAATGGTTATTAACGAAGCAACTGAAAGGTAGTTTAATTAACTGTTTTCTTTCAGTGAATATACAGTATGTCCGAAATTGGTGTTTGTAATGGAAATGTATTAATAATTATAATAATATTATTACTAATAATAATAATTATTTATTTAATACGTCAGCCATACAAAATGGATGTTCACGTCACATATTAAAAATCTATTAACAAAAAAATAAAAAATATTAAAAAAATACAATATCTTATACGAGAACATACACATTTTACAATACATAACACAAATAAAAACAATTTAAAAAATACCTATAATATATCTGACAACGAGTCTGACATGTATTTATCAACCAAAGAGTAACATTTTTGTTGGAGAATCTTTTTCTATATGGTTTTTAAATTAAATTTTTAGAATCGTTTGGTAACTTATTAAAGACTTTTTACCAATATATTCGGCGGATTTTTATAAATGCTCTTACTATGCTTTTCTAAATTAAAAGAAGAAGCATTTTGGATAAAGTAAGTACAAAATCGTTTATCTAACCGTAAAGACCCAGAAACAAATTAAAAACTTAATCTTATATTTTGTTTCTGCTTACAAGATCGTTTATCTAACCGCAAAGACCCAGAAACAAATTAAAAGCTTAATCTTATAATTTTTCTGCCTACAAAATCGTTTATCTAACCGTAAAGACCCAGAAACAAATTAAAAACCTATTTTATGATTTATTTTTGCTTACAAAATCGTTCATCTAACCGTAGAGACCCGGAAATAAATTAAAAACCTAATTTTAAAATTTGTTTCTGCTTACAGAATTGTTTATCTAAAAGTAAAGACCCGGAAACAAATTAAAAACTTAATCCTATAATTTGTTTCTGCTTACAAAATTGTTTACCTTACCGCAAAGACCCGGAAACAAATTAAAAAATTAATTTTATAATTTGTTTCTGCTTACAAAATCGTTTATCTAACCGTAAAGACCCAGAAAGAAATTAAAAACCTAATTTTATAATTTGTTTCTGCTTACAGAATTATTAACCTACCCGTAAAGACCAGGAAACAAATTAAAAACCTAATCCTATAATTTGTTTTTGCTTACAAAATCGTTTATCTAACCGTAAGACCCAAAAACAAATTAAAAACCTTATTTCATAATTTGTTTCTACTTACAAAATCGCTTATCTAACCGTGAAGACCCAGGAACAAATTAAAAACCTAATTTCATAATTTGTTTCTGCTTTCAAAACGTTTATTCAACCGTAAAGACCCAGAAACAAATTAAAAAGTTAATCTTATAGATTGTTTCTGCTTACAAAATCGTTTATCTAACCGTAACGACCCAAAAACAAATTAAAAACCTAATTTTATAATTTGTTTCCGCTTACAAAATGGGAAAAGAGAAAGAAACAAATTAAAAACCTAATTTCATAATTTGTTTCTGCTTACTAAATTGTTTATTCAACCGTAAAAAGCCCGAACTAACCGTAAAAACCCAGAAGCAAATTAAAAACTTAATCTTGTAATTTGTTTCTGCTTACAAAATTATTTATCTTACCGTAAAGACCCGGAAACAAATTAAAAACTTAAACTTATAATTTGTTTCTGCTTCCAAAATTGTTTATCTAACCGTAAAACCCAGAAACAAATTAAAAACCTAATTTAATAATTTGTTTCTGCTTACAAAATTGTGTATCTAACCGTAAAGACACAGGAAAAAAATTAAAAACCTAATTTCATAATTTGTTTCTGCTTTCAAAATCGTTTATTCAACCGTAAAGACCCAGAAACAAATTAAAGACTTAATCTTATAAATTGTTTCTTGCTTACAAAATCGTTTATCTGGACCGTGATGACCCAGAAACAAATTAAAAACCTAATTTTATAATTTGTTTCCGCTTACAAAAATCGTTTATTTAACCGTAAAGAGCCAGAAACAATGCTAAGAAACTAAATCTTAGAATCTGTTTCTGCCCTACAAAATCGTTTATCCAACCGTAAAGGCACTAGCAACAGATGAAAGACTCTAATCCTAAAATTTGTTTCTGCTTACAAAATCGTTTATCTAATTATAAAAACCAGAAACAAATTAAAAGCCAATCTTATAATTTTATTTCTGTCTACAAAATCGTTCATCTAACCGTGAAGACCCAGCAACAAATTAAGAAACTCAATCTTAGAATTTGTTTCTGCTTACAAAGTCGTTTATCCAAACGTCAAGATGCAGAAACAAATTAAAAACCTAAACTTATAATTTCTTTCTGCCAGAAAATCGTTTATCTAAACCGTAAAGACCCAGCAAGAAATTAAAAACGTAATTTTAAATTTGTTTCTGTTCACAAATTCGTTTATTTTCAATGACGCGCCTGGAGTTTGCTCAAACTTATGCAGATTGGGACTGGGACGAATAAAGAAATGTTTAAAATGTACAGACAAGTCTCGTTTAACAAGATATTTAACTGACGAGGCGTCAAAAGAGTTTGAAGAAGCACAGAAGAAAGGTACTTTCCTCTCGATGTTGTACCTATTTCTCTCTTGTGGTACAGCCCTATTGAGCATAGCAAATACACTGGAAAGAAGAGTTAGAATAAAATTTAGTTATTTATTTTTAACAAATCCGTTGGAAAACAGCCTAAAACATGACAATAATTAGTTTACCTCAGCTGACTGTCCACCTCGGTTTGTAATATATAAGGTGGTGCAGAGGAAACACGTGTTTTTACTTAGGCACAACATTTATTATTTTTAAGAATATTTTTTGTAAATACAAATAAATAAGGTAAAAAATGCAAGTTTTAATAAAGTGTTGCCCTACTTTGATGTCACACATTTGCAAGTCTGGAGAACGTGGGGCCGAAACATAGCCGAAACTGGGGATTACATGTGAAGGAAACATTTGTCTGTGTTATATACGCTATATATAGAATATACGCTAACAAACCGCACGCTACAGAAACTAAAAATTAATATTCGTAAAAGCATCGCAAAAGGACTTGAAGAAATAATTTTGAGAGTGATGCACAACTTTTTAAGAAAGGTTGCAAGTGTGTGACCGCGAATTTTCCTCATAAATATTTATTAAAACTGCATTATTTATACTTTTATTTAGCTGTAAATACAAAAAAAACATATCCTAAAAATAAAAATGTTTTGCTTAAGTCAAAAACATGCGTTTCCTCAGCCACCTTGTACTCAGCAGAGGCTGGTGATGGACAATTTAAAGAATAATATGGATGAATGCAGCGAGAATCTGAATTACCCTTGTATGGGCTTTGCGCAGGTGCAAACGGTCATGCGCAATAGATTTTACAGGCTGCTAGAAAATAATCGATAGCTAATCACAGGTTTTCAACAGGACCGGCTTTAACACTTGTATTGGTTATATTTAGTAAAGATAATAGGCCAAGTAATTTTGTTTGTTGGATAACATAAGTAATTATACATTTTATTATAGGTTTCTATTGGGTGTTTTTTTACAGGTGGTTCCACCTAAAACTTTTTAACTTTTCAGATAAAAACATTTTTGGTATATCGTTATTTCACAAAATTTTGGATGGATTAGTCCATTACTTTCTGGTTTGACCAGAAATGACTGCTACTTTAAAATTTAAAATGGACTACCAGTATATTTTATCTTATTTCGATAGAATATGACATTCTGAATAAAATGTCACCTCATATGTCATTTTTTGACACTTCTGCTGTCAAAAATTTGATTTTTAAATTTCAACCTAGAGTGCCATGATTAAAACGGTTTATTTTAAGTCAAGTAGCCATGAAAAAATGAAATTACCCGTCTTATGTTTTTCGATTTCTTACGCGGAGTCAAGTGTGCAAAATCCTATTTATGGAACTTCTTTTTTTAATGGAATGAGCGTGTCTCATTAGCATACCTTAAAAGAGCATTTATTTCAAAAAATAAATTCATGAGGTTGTCATAAATCGATTTTACCATGTAGCACAATGGTCGGTTAAGAAAAATTTTATTAAAAGCTTTAACAATAAAAACCTTTCCGAAATTCCGCCTATATGGTACTCAATAATTTAAAATAAAATGATCTTATAGGATATTTTAACGAGCCCCCTCCTTCCATTGGAAAAAAAGGGTTATGACCATAAATAGGATTTTGCACACTTTGAATTTGCCCTAAAAAGTCGTAAAAACAAAAGACGACTAGTTTTATTTTTCTATGACTACTTGACTTAAAATAAACTGTTTTAGCCTAATCATGGCACTTTAGATTGGAATTTAAAAACAAATTTTTGACAGTGTCAAAAAATGACATATGGTGTATCATTTTATTAGGAATGTCATATTCTATCAAAATAAGATAAAATATACCGGTGGTGCCATTAAAAATTTTAAAATAGCAGTCATTTCCAATTAAACCGGAAGTAATAAAAACAAGTAAATAGATCAGTTAATCCAATTAGTATGTCAAATACCGATATAATAAATTCCATATTTTTATCTTAAAAGGTAAAAAAATATAGAGGGGAACCATCTGTGAGAAACAACCGGTATTCATATTCTTGAAAATATCTAAACTGGAAACCGGGTTAAATATTGGATGCTGCTTTTTGTCATTTTATTACTTATCGAGCGCATCGCCGTTTTTAATTAAATTTATCTGACGACCGTGTTTTGAGGCTATAATTTAAAATCCAATTCGGGTTTTTTGTACAAACACAATTTTTAAGTTATGAGAACCCTCTTTGACTTAACCTTAAAACTGAACAATAATATTTGTATTAATATATTCCTTCGTAAAACTGCTTTGACACAACAAAATTAAATGGTTTTGATAAAACGCTTGAGAATAATTTTATAGAATAAACCTTATAACATCATGATTATTTAGTTATTATATTATTATATTTCGTAAAATAACGATTGCTTTATTTTAGTTTATTTGGTGTAACTAGTAATATAAATAAAGGTGAATCAGGTGAATTTATTGAGGTAACATTACGCTCCCGCTGCAGAAGCAACTTCTGTTCAGTTAAACTTAAGGCGTTTAATGCAATCGTTGCGCGACGCTGTATTTGGCTTGTATTTCAATATTAGTTTCTTTCAATACTTTACAAACTGTGGCGAGAGCGGCACCGAAACGGCAACTATGAAAAAACGTCAAATTTATAAATAGCCAGTAGATGCTTGAAATATTGTTTATATTTTTAGGGTTAGGGCAAACATGACCTCAGATTTGTGATCAAAGCTAAAAAACACACGATTAACAAATATTAAAAATGGCTGTGGACCCGATAAGTAAACATTATATTATCTGAAATAGGGAATTCCAGGCTTCTTGACTTTGCAAAACAACACCATACAACGAATCATGATTTAAATCTGTTTTTGCAAAAATATAAGGGGAAAATCACAGAAACCAAACAAAAACTATTATCAAATTACTAATTCTGATTACATAAGATTTTACGATCGTGAAATCCCAAATTACGTTGAGTGTGGTCCTGTCTCTGTTGAAGTAAATGCTTTCAGTGTTGTAAACACTATATTTATTAAAATACTGCAAGTTTTGACATTGGTACCAACTCCTTTTTTTTAACTATAAAAATCCCAAGTATTTGGATAACTGCGCATGTGCAAGTGCACCCTGTAAACCTCCCAGTGTGGGGTCTCGCGCAGGTCTATTCCGCTATATCCGTTTTATTCTTGAAATCATTGGGGTCAACCCGCACCATTGTTAAATATATTAATATTTTCTTTTAATTGTTGATTACAGTCTATAGTCACTTAAACCCGTCACTCCAGTAGCTTGTCTGCAAAACTTAACATGTTCTATTCAAAATTACCTTAAGAGTTAATTCTGGTACAAAACGCAAAAGAGATTTTTTTATCTTTTTGACATCCCACGAAGGCATATGCCTCAAGACCAGATACCGTGGGTGTCAACGTTATCCAAGCACTGGAACATGCAGTTATGCATTTCACAGCACCTTTTTAGACAACGCGGTAGTGCAACAACGGTCGTTATTTTTAAATAACTGCTACCTAAATATGTCTCCCCCGCTGGGAATCAAACCGGCGATCTCTAGCTTCGAAGATTAAAGCTCTGTCCACTGCGCCACGGGTATTTACACCAAATCTTAATAGGTTCCTGGTAAACTGAGTCATAGACTTGCTCGTTGGGTTTAAAACTAAACAAGTAACATACGATTAATTTTTATTAAATTTTTTTATGTAACTTTGCAATTGCATAAATTGAACAACAATTTTAATGCTTAAATAAGCGCGCTAGTGGCTGCTCCGGTTGTCTCGGCAAGCGTCGATCTCCGGAGTTAAGCAGTGAAGTGCGCGCCCATAACTTGGATGGGTGACCGGCGGGTTTTGGGCAACGGCACGCGGTGTTCTGCTCGGGGTGACGAACGGACCAAGCAACAATCATCCAAGTTATGGTATGAATGGTGTGTGAATGGGAAGGAGTAGGGGTCAAGGTACAATAAGCCTTCAGGCTGCAGTGCACCACCTAGGGGGCGGTCGTCGGGCCTGGGTGGGATGACCCCGAAAGGGCGAAAAAAATCGTGTATCGCAACTGTTCTTACTTCTTAAAAAAAAATAAGATTCACTTTAAAAAATGTGTTTTGTACAGGGGCTTTAAAAAGTACAAAAATGTAAAAATGGACCAAGAAAAAACTGCTTTTATTTTTATTAATTCAGCAAAATGTCACATAAGAGGGGATATAAGCATTAAATAAGGATCCCATATTAAATATGTCACATAAAATAAACAATTTTTTTTTCAGGATTATATTTTTATTCATGTTTAATATCTTTTTACGTTATTAAAATGGTTTTATTACGCGATTTATTTATTCCCAAAGTTTTTAAAATATATTTAAATACAAAAATGTAAAAAGTAAGTAAAAAAGTGTAAATCATAAGTAAATAAAAATACAATTGTTAAAAAAATTGTTTATTTTATGTAAAATTTTAGATTTGGGTTCTTTTTTAATTCTAAAAAACCTTTTGTATTTAAAATTTGTCTAAATTATTAAAAATATAGGCAGTTCTTTTGGTCCATTTTTGTATTTTTAGAGACCCTGTACAAAAGAAAAATTCTCAACGTAAATCTTGTTTTATTAAGGAGCACAACGGTTGCCATACACATCTTTCTTTAAGATTTAATTTTTTTATTTATTTGTCCCATTGTAAAGTCCATCCGTGGACATGCTATTAAGTTGCTGCCAAGAAATTAATCTCAAAAAATTAAAAATGTAAATACCCCAATTCATACACATTTTGGTGGAAACTGGAAAGAAGATTATAAATGGTATAAAAAATTGTTTGACAATATACGTACTGATAAATCATTGTAAAGCGGGAGAATCAGGTAAGGAAAAAGAGTCGACTAAAGATAATGAAGAATGTGACTGTCCTAATGAAGGAAAACCAGTAAATATTTAGTTTTGTTTTATTATCATTTTTGTTGATTAAAGTTGATTTTTCCGGATTAAAGTTGATTTTTCTGTAAACACCTACTTTTTGTCCAAAATAAACTAAAATGTTTTGATGCAACACTTAACAAGTCTGTACTTTTTAGACAAAACTCAACAAATCCAAACTTTTTTTTTGTTATAACTTAACTTTTGTTTTTTATAAAAATATTGTATTTTTTTTTTTGGATTTAAACTAATTTTCCAACGAAAAAGAAATTACAACTTTTATGTCGTGTATACAAATTATTTAATACCTGTAAAATTAGGCAAAAAGAACTCATTTATTTTTGCAAACAAGCTACTAATTTGTTTTACTATTTAACATATTATTACCAAAAATTGATTTTTCACTTATAATAATAAAGGATCTACATAAAATTTTAAACATTATTTTTTACGTACGGTGCGGGTCAACCCACTAAAGTGGCCATCACCAACAGCTGCTGCGTGTATAATACTATTAAATAACAAAAATAGTGTGAAATAAAACCAAGAACTAATTTTATAATTTTTATTTATAAAAACATAAATTTTTCTGGGTAGGACCCTAATACTGATAAAAACTTTGACATAAAACTTTAATATATCATATTTTCTCTGGCAAGTTTAAAAATATTTTTTACGATAGATTCTTAGAACCTTACCGATGTTAAATAAACTTTTTATTAGTACTATCTAACATTTGATCCCATACTCTTTATAATAGATTCTAACATTTATAATTAGGTCTGTTGCCAAACAGTGATAAAGAGATATTTCTTTACCCAAGTAGCATTGTTTTGGAATTTGACAGCAAAATAAAAAAAAAATAGGTATTAGATTCTTATGGAGTGCTGCAAGGTTTACTTAAAATTATTATATTTTAATTTATTTAAATACCTTTAGAGTTAGACCATGATTTTAGGTTTTTAAACATAAATTCATGTTATTATGTTTAACAATGTATGTGATATAAATAATTAAACAAAAATTATATATATAAAAACTATACCGACTTTAAAAGGCTAAAAAATTAAAAAATTGGTATTTTTTTAGGAAAATGAAATCAGGTACTAACATCCCAAACAGCACAAACTTTCCATTGGGCAATCCCCCATATAAGTAAAGCACGGGTCTCGCAAACCTTATGTCCGCTCCACAGCTTAACCATTGTTTGGTAGTGTAGCACAGCTCTGCAGCAAGGTCAAGAAATAGTGTGGATGGTGCTTTACTCTATAGGGGATTGCTCAATGGAAAGTTTGTGCTGTTTGGGATATAGTATTAAAGTATAAATATTTTTTATGTAATTAGTTATTAGCATTTTAGTGATTAAGAGGAGTCTTATTTACCGCATTTTTCAAAAAAGAAATATTTATGATTTTTGTTTAATATTTTAAAGTCGGTTTATTATTATTTCTTTAAATATTTATTTTACATGTTTAAGTTTTTCATTATTAAAAAAAATAAATAAAGTAGCGGACAGAAAGTCGTTAATTTCTTTTTTTCCATTTGATGGAGTTCTTCTACTATTACTCGTTAATGCCTACTTTATCTGAAGCTGGCTTATTTACAGCCCTTGCCATTTTCTTCTTAACATTAATTAAAATATTTTCATCTAGGAATGCAATAGAAACATTTTCAGAATTTAGATACCGTAAACTGTTTTTCATTTTACCCCATGCAACTTGAGATATACTATTGTCTATCCAACGTGTATCATAAAATGCATCAGGACGATAAAATATCATATTTGATGGTTCTTCTTTAAAAAACAACAAAAACTTTCAAAACATTTTTTCTTGTCGCTTATCACTACTTGGGAAAACTTGAAAAATTGGTTTTTACTTCATAAATATTTAATTTTACTTTTTATCTGCATACAATATAAAGGTAAGATAAAATTTATGTTAATTGTAATCCAAAAGGTAAACTTTTTATTACTTTTTCATGCTATTTAAATTAGTATTAGTATTTCCTATTTAACGTTAATCTCAATTTTTTCTAGAAACCATAACCATAGTAAAAAAATTATGGAGTTTTGATTATTTTTTATGCTTCTTAATTAGGTTATGTTTTTCTGTTTTTCTTTTTAATTTTTTAAAGTAATATTTTTGCGATTTTAAACCACCCTGTATATCACACGGCGATTTTTATTATAGCTTTTAGCTTTTTAAACGAAGCAAACATTTTTATAAAGAATAACTTTTTTTGAAATGTTAAAAATAAAAAAAAAATACAGGTATACTTAAGACCACACTGTATAAGGTAATATAAAATATTATTATTGGACAATTTTTACAGTTTAGTAATATTTATTTAATATCTTTAGAGACAGACAAGGGTCCCTCTTTAGGTATTATTGCTTGTTTAAAATAAAGTTAACTTAGCTTTTCTATTAAACTGAGTATGTTACGATTCACCGAATTTATCTAAATCTTTTAAAATGTATACCATAGGAAATTCCATGTAGATTTTAATTCCTTTAAAAATTGGCTCCACAATTTATGTTTTAACAAAATTGTATAGGACTATTTTGAAGACGTTGGTAAGGTAACCTCACACACTGAATTTCAATATTTTTTGATGGGCGGGGCCTATTAAATGTTATTAGATCTCTTAATCTATTTGTAAAATTTAAAGTTAACATTAGTGTGTCTTCCAGCTGTGCAACGACTTAACAGATATTTTTTTAAATTACATCTAATTGACTTATTAGAAAATAACAAAATTTAGGGTGTAAGCTTAACTTACCAATGTCTTCAAAATACTTTAATACAATTTTGTTATAAAATCAATGTGGAGAGCTAATATTTGAAGGTATCAAAATTTACATAAGATTTCCTATAGGTAGTCGGATCAAAACACCATAAACCACCCGGTTTATGGTGTTTTAAACTTTAAATTATCACTGGATAAAGAAGGCATATTTTTTTGTGTATTTTGGCTTAAAAAAATTTAACATAAATAATAACTTTTTGACACAGAGTATCACCATTGTATTAAGTAAGCTTTATATTATTAAAAAATATACCTGGTTACATAGAATGTTGTTTCCCAGGCCCTTTTTTTAGTTTTTAAAAATATTACAGTAATATTATTGCATAAATTGACATTTTTTGGCATTATCACAACATTAAAATAATTTTTTTTATATTTGTATTCCCTATTTTTTGTTTTTTTATTTTAATATATTATACAGGAAGATTTTGTTTTTAATATAAAAATAATATATTTTTTAATTTTAAACCTAAATCTCTTTCTAATGACATAACATAACATATTGTTTTGCCAAAAATCATTTATTTATAAGTTCCGATAATCGAATGTATTTTGCTTTTTAATATCCGTAAAAATGCTACTTGGATAATGTGCAGGGTGTCTGATTTTGGTTGCAGCTTTGAGGTATCTCAGTTATTATAAAAGATAAAACCTTGCGGTTTTCGCAAACCTAAGCTACCTTTTTGTGAAACGAAAGAGGCCATAAACAAAGCCGTCATAGCCATCTTAGTTTCTTGGCTACAGAACAGAAAATGTTTTGCATTGATTGAAAATGTTAGTAAATATAATGAATTATTAGGTGTTTTCTAAACAGGGCCGTATTAACTGTTTGAGGCGCCCTAGGCTAGAATTCCCGGACCGCCTATTTTCCACCAAAAAAAAAAGAGCAAAAAAAGTAATTCTTTCCTTTGCACCTATTTCGTTCCAAAGCACCTTATTCACAAGAGAAATTTGTCACCAAAATCCCCACTCAACCTAAAGCTTTTTAAAAACTCCCCTGTCTAGCGCCTATTACTCCCCCGTTCTGGCGCCTACTTTTATCATGGCGCCCTAGGCTGTAGCCAAGATAATACGACCCTGTTTCTAAATGAAAAATAAGCTAAATAGATTATGCTAATAATATATTAAAACAATTATATAATAAAAACCATTTTTAATTTAAAATGTTGCTGAATAAAGTAAAATGTACCTAGATTTATATAACAAAAGAAAAAACATTATTAAGTTTAATAGCAAGATCCAACTTTGAAAGTCGTGACGTAAGCACCACTACAGTAATGAAGTAAAAAAAAGTGTTACTTTACTGATTTGTTTTGCATGACTTACTCCAAAATTTGGGATATGAAATATGAAAATTATTTTATCGTTGTTTATGAATACAAACTTATGGTATTATATATTTGTTTAAATCTTGTAAAAAAACAAAATTATTTTTTGACAAAAATACAGAATGTTTCATTAAAAAAAAACAACATAGGTCAATATTTTAAAAACAATAACATAAAAAAAATCCGACTCCGCCACTACATTCTGCGTAAAAAGCTATATAAAAAACAATTTTTACCTTTTTGATAAGTCATCAGCCAACTGAGATACAAGAGGTTCCTAAAAATACAAAGTTTTCAAAATCTCCCTGTAGCTCAAAATCTAAGATGGCTATGACAATATTTTTACGGCATTTTCGTTACACAAAAAAAAACTAAAATTCGCAAAAACCGCTAAATTCTATTTTTGTTGCAACTAAAATGGGACACCCTGTATATTTTTAAAATTTAGAATTGGATCTTAAGCTTTTGCCATCAGACTCTATAAAGGTAAAAATTAAATCTACAACACACTCGAGCCGTGCTTCATTTCATGAGTTGACCCCTTAATTATCAGTACGTCTGAACCTCTAATCATAGCAAGACTTTCCACCATACTTCTACTGCTCTTCAGCATCAGTCTTGGTGTTTCGCATGGCAGAATAATTTTTGGATTGCTGCAAAAAACTTTTTGGCTTTCTCCACTAGATAGTACCCCGGAACTCTCAGGTCTGGCTATGGGTACTAAAAGAAAATCACCTTCCGATTTCCAACAGGTTCCATCCCTTTGTACGTGGTTTATAAAAGTCGCTGGTTCTCCAGCAGTAGCAGCCACACTGGGTGGTATTTGATCCCTGTCTGATATTTGTTGGCTACGATATGTGAATCCCATGGCACTGAGGATGTCATCGACGACTCTTCTGACTGCAGCCCGTAGCTCGGAATTGCGGTACCCGTAGATCCATGGATTGAATGCACTACTAGATAATATTGGAAGCGCTAGGTAGATTGAAATCCAGGATGCAAGTATTGTAGTTTCAAAGATCACGTCACTCAGCATGCAGATCTGTAACAAAGAAGGTGTGTATTGGAAAAATATTTAAATTATTTAGAACGTGTTTAATGATATAACTATTTGTTTTTAAAGTTAAGTAAATAAAACATACAAGTAATTGGCTACAGAGTAAGTTTAAGTATTTTAACACCTAAATATATCCAGTTGGTAAAATTATGTTGAAAAAAACTATATCCAGCTAGTTTAAGCCAAGTGGCATACTCGTATTTTTATATTAAATGTCCTCTTTATTTTGTCGCATTTAATTGCACAAATTAGGTAATTTACATATTTAATATCGAAATAATTTAATCTTTATTAGTTTTTAAAATATAAAAACTTAGCATCTTTCGTAAAATTAAACAGCGTGGTGAAACCTACTGTTTTTTTCCGCAGGATATTTCAATAAAAAAACAAAGAAAAATTGATGTATCACAAAACAGGAAAATATGGCAACAGAAATGACATCATTGTTCAGTTTCTCATTTCCGTGAACATTTAAAGATACAAACTTATGGTATTATATATTTGTTTAAATCTTGTAAAAAAACAAAATTATTTCATTTACCGTTTTATTAGACACCCAAAATTAAAAATTAAAAATATATGCAGGCTAGTGATCAAACAAGGGCAAAACAGTTTCATTGTAGTTGAAATATTACTTTTTATTTATATGGGTAAAAATGTCTGGGCCTCTCATTATAAATAAAAACGTTAGGGTAATTGTAACAGAAAACCGTATAACAATGCACATTTATGTGACATATCTAAGTACCCAATAATGTTATTTAGATATTTTAAAAAATAAAAAAGGGTTAAGGATGATCCGATATTTAGGGTTAATTTTGTCGAAAACTACTTAACTGATTTTAAAAAACTAAAAACCATTAAAGAAATAATTTTCGTCCCCTTTTCTTCCTTTTTCAACTTTTTGATGTTTGTATTGGTAAGAGGAGGAGATAACCTTGAATTTTGACACAAAGGTGTGTTCCCTTAAAAGTTAAAATTTGCGTGTTTAAGGCATATTTTTATAAGCATACAAATAAAGGAATTATACTGGGTCCCAAAGTCGGTCTATATAGGGTCGCGACATTCGGCCATATTGCTTTGACGTGTTATGACGTCACATTTCCCATTTTTCGGCCATATTGTTCAGTGCCGGAGATATACAGTTTACTGTATTAGTAGAACAACCGTTTAAATAACAGTTTTTAGTTATTATTAAGTTGTAAATTCTTTTACTTTAAATAAAAAACATTTGGAATTACATCTTTCAACAAATATCACTTCCAAAACAATGCAAAATCAAATGCGCAAATTCTAGATGCCACTGGATTGATCATCAGCTTTCATTTTACCCAGTCTTGCCAACTTTTCTTCGTGGAGTGCCCTTCCTTGCGTCCCTGACCTCGAACCGCCTAAAACTTGAGGATGTGTCGCAACCTTATAAATATAAACTAACCTTGACTGGGACCCTAGTTTTAATTGTAATACACTGTAGGGGAAGTCCGGGCAAAGTGAATACCTTAAGATATTTGGGACATTATCAAGAAAGGTATAACAGATAGCAACAAAATAAATACTACAAATCAGTCTTTATTATTTGCGTTTACATATTTTGTACTCATTTAAGTTCAGAAGTAAAACAATAAGTAACTAAAAATGAAATTTAAAATCGTGTCATATTATTCACTTTGCCCAGACTCCCGGGTAAAGTGGATATGGTGCCCGGGTAAAGTAAATTACCACCTTCTAATTACAAAAATCTAAAAATTATATTTTGTAACAAAACTTAAAACAGTAAAAAAACTTAAGTTTGCGTTTAAGATTAATATATCTTAAAAATTAAGAATGGCAGTTATCACAGATAGGTATAGTCTTTATTGCCTTTGAAAGCGAAGCATTGCTTATGGCACAATCTCAGACATGTACGACGTCGAATCCAATCTTCAATTGGATTATCTTCCTTAATATATATTTTACCGCAAGAAATAATATATTTTTTAAAAAATTTTGGGTTGTTAATCTTCTTAATCATTTAGAATAGGAAGGTTTTTTGATCCTACTTTTAGTTTTTTAGTAATATTTCTTATCTTTTTCTAAAAACGTTTGCTTTTGCTCTTCTTTGATATGTAGGTGTCAACGATTTTAAGGTAGACATTTAGCTTCGTCCCTTAATCTTCATTGAAAATGGTACGGAATCTGCCAAATTTTCTATATAGTTAGTAAAAAGTTGAATAAGCCAACTTATACTTTTTATCAATACCCTTTACTGACTCTCCAGATTTACATAAATTAATGGCCTTAATTAATTTTGTTTTTGTATTTATTCACATCTTCAACAAAATTATTTATAATCTGCAACTAAATAATCTCAAACCCAGGCAAAAGCCAAATCCTGCCAAAACTATTGATTTTGATTTAATAATAAGTATATTATAGGAAGCTACTTTTACATACAATAGAATTATAATACGCCCAAGAGTAACAAACAAATAATATAGAAAATATCATCAAATCACTTGTCTTAAAATATTGAAAATTATTTATATAAAATACAATTTACCGTCGTTTAGACGCTGTGCGACCCGGCCTCTCGCTTAAGTGTTTGCCGCTCATTGAGACATGATGGCCAAATGTTTCTGTTACCGCGCGGTTGATGTCAAACGATTAGTTTGTGCATAGTGCGGACTTTTCACTTTGCCCGGGGTGTTCACTTTACCCGGGTTTCCCCTATTGATCACATAGATAAAATATTATCTATTTTCTAATTTAATAATTTTGTTATTAAAATTTATCATAATATTTATTATATTAACCTTTAATTTGACTAAAAACATTTTTTGAAATAGTGATATTTAAAATTAAATCGGTATGAATAAAATATGACTTTTTTTTCTTTTTAATAATGACTAATAATATAATTAAACAAATATTCATTAATAAGCTTACTGGTTTGGTTACATTCTTGAAACATTAGACAAGCAAAGCTAATAAACATTTATGCCCCATTTATCAATCACGTTTTAAAATAACACGATTATTTTAAACAATTCTAAGACACGTGCTAGCTGTGCATTACTCTTGTCTAATATCTATCTAATATAAAAAAAAACCTATTTACAAGTAGTTTGTCATTAGAAGTTTAAAAATTATATGCCAAACAAGATAAATTATCTCTTTAGCAAACAAAATCGTCTTGCGAGGAATATATATATATATATATATATATATATATATATATATATATATATATATATAGATATATATATATATATATATATATATATATATATATATATATATATATATAATATATAAGAAGTGTCGTCAATTTTACCCGTTAAGACAAAAAAATGGAATAAATGACGTAATCTAATTGATTTTTATTCAAGTATTTAATCGCCTTATTTTAAACAGTGTAATGATGTAATATGTTGATACTAAAACTTCTAAGGATATTTTTTTCTACTTTTAATTTGTTTAAAGTAAAGTTGTTATTTAATTACAAAAAGGTTTGAATAATTACTAGTATACGTGGCAATTTATTTCGTTTGCTTTTTTCCCCTGTGATTAGGGTAACACACAAATTAAATATTTAACATTATAATACATGGACATATTTATTTTTGTTAAATAATTAACCAAAATAAAATTTGCTTTATAAATAGGACGTTAAATAATACCAAACTAAAATGAAAATGCGGTTTCTCTTTGGAGAGTATATAATTAAATACACGTTTTATTATTATGTTACTGCAATTATTTTCATTCTAAACAGTTAACAAGAAATCTTATACAATTTAAGTTAAAGTTAATTACGTGTGTGTTAAAATTATTCTCTATAGAAAACAGCAGGAAAATACTGCAGTCTTTAAAAAAAATCTTTCTTTTTGCTGTGTTCTGAGTCATTCCAAATTAAAAAATTTAAATCTTTTTTTTAGGTATAATTTTTATAAAATAGGTGAAATAAAAACAGTAAATTAACTTAAGTTTTAACAATATATTATTTTAAAAGTCGGTGGTGGTGGCAGGCAAGACCTTTAAAACTTAAAAAAAAATGATTTTAATAAGTTATCTTTTAATCATGATTTATAAAACTTAATATAATATGTATTACAGCAATCATAAATATACCCAGGCAATAGTCCTTTGTGAATTATTAGGGATAGTACAGATATGAAGACAAATTAAAATAATAATTTTTACTGTCGAAATAAAATACAAACTAATCACCGTTTTTAACAGTTGTATATTTTATACAATCATTCCTTAAGTAAAACATATTTTCCTAGTTATCTCTGTTTCCTTTTTTCAAACTCTATAAGTGAAGTATAGGTAACAGTCTGGCCACACATAACGGCACCGATGTTCCACAAGATCCTTATCGTAGCACTACCGTGTCTTATACAGTCTAAAACATGCCCAGCAAATAAAATCTTACGTGAATCAGAGAGCGCCGATTTTCCCGAACAAGGCTTTGAGTTTACTAGCGTCACCTTTTATTTCAGTTTATTACATATAAAAATTAAAAGTCAGTGGTTAAAGGTTAGTGTTTGTAAAATCAAATGTGGTCAGGCACGGAGCGGTGATAATAGGCCTACGGCATTTGATTACAATAGTATATTTCAAAACCGAGACACGGCCGTGCTACGGTGCATGACTCGGTATGGTTATATGTGGTCAAACTCTAAAACTTGTTACCCTATTTATAAAAATTTAATTTAGGATCAGGTATAATTTAAAACGTAGTATGATTGACTCATAGTAGGGAGAGAAGAGGGTTTGAACGCCCTCCGTCCTCCGGAGGAGCTTATTATCTCAAAATCTCTGACGTCATTCGAAATTTAGGAATCTTGCGCAACTCGTTATTTAGGGCGTGGTCCCTACTATCTGTCAAACCATAAGTGTCATCTGTCACCTGTCAAATGTCACCTGTTACCTGTCATATGTCAAAAATCACGTGACTAGGAAAATAACCGCCATGCGTAGGATACTTGCGCTATGGTCATAAATTGATCTGCGCAAGACGCGAAAATTCCAAGTCATACCGTTCGGGCGCTATCGACTAAAATCTTTATTTAACCTTGATGATGAGTCATTGGCGCGCGGTTTAAATTTTTTAAATATAGTGTAACGTCATACCTATCGAATAGCGAAAACCGCATGACGCCATCTTTAGCCATAAGGGCGCTACAGCTGTTTAAAATATGATGAGAGACACCAACCAGCGATTAGGACGGTAACCCTATAGCAAAATCAATCATAGCGGCCTTATTATTTAACTTAGAATAATGAAACTTGAACAAAGAATAGTTGCTAACGACAAATAATTTCAAGGTCAAACTTGTCACATGATAAGTCTAAAATTCTAAGAATTACGAGCCCCGGCACCCCGCGCCCTCTGCTTAAGCCATCGGTTTAAGCGGAAAGCTGCGGTTAGATAATAAACGGTAAAAAAACAGTGGTAACTAAATAAAAAACAGTGTTTGTAGTAAAGCATTTATTATAAAATAAAAAATACATACATGGTTGCCATATTTCTAAATAATTCTTAGAATAATACCTTATAAAATAAATAGCAGTGTTTACAGTAAAGCAATTATTTTTAAATTAAAAAATACATTGTTGCCATATTGCTAAATAATTCTTAGAATAATGTATTATTACGGTTATTTAAACTCTTCTCACAGACCCTGTTAATGGTGAATATTTTACAAGTTTGTCATGAATAATTAAACAGTAAGCATTTGTGTTTGCAGGAAAGTTTTCTTTTGTTTCAATCTCTAACCTTACATCAATAATGCCAGAATTAAGGATTTCATTTTGTCTTGAACAATCAATTACAATTAAGGATGCATTGTTTTTAAATTTTTTAGGAGTTAAAAGTGGTTCGTTTTCTTTTTCGTAGTAGCTTTCTTGAAATTCTGAGTACATTTCATAGAGAGTAGCTATTATACCTCTTGAAATTTCCAAATTTAAATTATCATATGGATAAAATTCAGAATTTAAATAAAGCTTTGCATTTGATACATCACAATGATCAAATAAGCTACAATTTTTCTTGTGGTTATCCTTTCGATCTGTTTGAAAACCTAAAATTATCCATCTTGGTCTTTCCACCTGCACAGAAGTTTTAATGGTCCATGTAAGGTGTTTTCCAATCGGTATTGAAGGATGTTCTGTGAGTTCCCAGCTTCTAAAACCGATATCCAATTCAGTTCCACTTCCAACAATCTGTAAAAGTTCTAGTCGCTCAGCATCGGATACTGTAATATGTGGTAGCCTCCAAACAATTTTATCAATAATAGCTTGTACATTTTCTCCATCGGTAGTGTTAATAACGGCATTTTTATCGGAAGAACTTCTTAACAATATTAGTTCATGCTTAACATTTATAAGTATCTTTTGAAAATCTTCAGCGAATCCTAGTAATGTCCTTAGTGGAACACAAACATTAAAAGTTCCGTTTGAGCCCATCCCGTCCCAGGTAAAATCATCTTCAATACTCCAACCAGCGTTTTTATATTTAATTAACTCATTACCATTGTAAGAGACATAACCTTTCATTGTTGCTGCTATTCCAGGATATCTAGTCGAATCAATAACTTTTCCGCCAATTTCAAGACGAATTTCTTCAAAGAGGTGTCCCACAAAGTTGTTTACAAGTTTAGCAGTGTCTGAAACTCTTCCATCGGACCCTTTTAAAAGTCGTCCTTCCAAATAAATATGACTTGCCCAAGGTAGGGTGTATATATCAGTTTGTTGCACCGGTATTCGAATTTCATCATTATTTTTGAAAGAGCTGGAGTACGGTAAATGGCTATGCCTTTCTATTTTTGTAATAGAGTTATCAAAGTTTAGCGAATCTGTCACGTTTAAAATGCTCATTTTCTAAGTTTTTAACAAGAAGCCCTATGGATGCAAGAAATCTTATATTTTCTTCTGTTAAGCTCTTTTAGTGTTCCAAAGCTGGTTAAAATTGACAATTTTCTTGGCGTTATATTTCACAACCATAACACGTGTGCTCTGCACAACGTTCTGCAGTATACTGACACACATATCACAAAGTAGTTATTTATAAAGACTTTCTCAAATGTAATCTAATAGTAATAACTTCTCCTCTAAAGTCAACCAATTCACCATCTTGATCAACCAGTTTTAATTTAATGTTGCTGATAATTTTGGTGGATACAGGCATATAAAGCACATTTTGAGGAATTTCTATAATTTTGAAACCAGCTGGTACTGATGGCGAAAATTCATGTATTGTATGAACAAGCATATTATTGTGATATGCACCAGTAACGATATTACACTCGATTTTAATCACGTTAATTTTCAGAATATTTACAGGTGTTTGCGATACATGTTTAACGTTGGGCTTTAGCAAAATATTATGAAATCCCAACAATTTTCCAATAGAATTTGTCTTAGTAAAGTCAACTGTATGAGAACATTCAAGCTCGCACTTGAGCGTATTAACATTACCCTTTAGGCTTAGGGTACAATTAAAATTATTGATGGCTTTATTTTTTTCCTGTATGGCCTCTTGTAGATAATCATTTATTGCACTTATTTCATATGATCCAATCAGGATTTCTAGAGTAATATTACCCACATAAAATTTGTTATTACTATTATCAATGTTGGGTATGGCGTTAAACGTTTCTAAACTGACTAAACCAAGCTCGTATTCACTAGTGTCATCTCTCAAGTAGATGGGCGGGTTATAGGTTGCTTCTAAGATGGAACTATTACCACTCAAGCTAAAGGTATGCATGACGGTTGAAGTAAGACTAAATTTATTTCTTGAGTCATCTGTATTTATAGGGTTTTAAATAGAGTCCCAAACCGTTTTTGTATGGTCCTAAATATAAACCGCTACCAGTTTTGCTAATCGCAATAGATTCCATTGTTTTGTTGTGTCTCTTTTCTTCTTCTAATCTTTCTTGCGCCGCCTTAGAATCTTTAACAGCTTTTACGATCCCTGATATTCCGCCGCTAAGTGCTCCTACGGCGCTTAAGCCGGCAAAAAGTGGTATTAAAAATGGTAGAAATCCGCCGACTACAGGTAAAGGTACTACATCTGCAGGTTTTTCTTTTTCCACCCCATTGAATGCTTTCAGAGCTACTTCAGCAGCGGAGAAAAGATCTTGCGGTTTCTCCACGTACAATGCCTCCCTCGCTTTTTGAAACGCGGTCGCGAAGGGAATCCCCTTGCCTCTACGAGCAGCTTTTTTCTTAATTGATTTTTCTTAAACTTCTGCATGACCGTACAGCACAAAGTCTTTGACAATACTAAGGATTGAATCAGAATGTTAAGTATATTTATATATGTTACGTTATACTATAACTGCCATCATTTAGTTCCCACCCGTCATTGAGGCAACACGTGTCTAGAGCTACATAAAGATTATTAACAATAATAACGTATTTAAGAAAAACAGTACCGTATTTAAGAAAAACAGTGCCGTATTTAGAAAAACAGTGCCGTATTTAGAAAAACAGTGCCGTATTTTAGAAAAACGGTGCCGTATTTAGAAAAACAGTGCCGTATTTTAGAAAACGGTGCCGTATTTTAAAAAACAGTACCGTATTTTAGAAAAACAGTGCCGTATTTAGAAAAACAGTGCCGTATTTAGAAAAACAGTGCCGTATTTTAGAAAACGGTGCCGTATTTTAAAAAACAGTACCGTATTTTTAGAAAAACAGTGCCGTATTTAGAAAAACAGTGCCGTATTTTAGAAAACGGTGCCGTATTTTAAAAAACGGTGCCGTATTTTAAAAAACAGTGCCGTATTTTAGAAAAACGGTGCCGTATTTAAGAAAACGGTGCCGTATTTAGAAAAACAGTGCCGTATTTTAGAAAAACGGTGCCGTATTTTAGAAAACAGTGCCGTATTTTAAGAAAACGGTGCCGTATTTGAAAATAAAGACCGTTATCGCTTAAGCTAATTATTAAAAATATATCTTTACCATGGATTTGAACAAGTTGGACAAGGATGCGAGGCGTAAAATAATTGAAGCTTCCAATAGTATTCGAAAAAATTCCAGCTTTTAAAGAAGCAGCAACGTGAGAATGGCGAGCTAGAGTTCGACACGAATGATGATGATCAGCGCTCAGAAGATAAGCGGAGTTTGCAAGAAGATCCAAACATTCTTCAACTCCTTGATAAACATTCGCGTAGTGTAAAAAAATTATATGATTCAATAAAAGCTGGTCGTTATGAGAATGCTGTTATATTGGAAAATACGTATAAACCTTTGGCAAAAATAATATCCAAATCAATACAAAACACTCAATCTGGTAGACAACCATTTATACCAAAGTCCTTAAAAAGACGTCAAAGCGAAAATTTTACTCATACAGTAATAAAGAAAGCACGAACTCCTCTTAACTTTGCCAGTCCCGTTAAAAAACAAGACGATATAGCTGAACAAGAAAAAGAATATATGGATGATGAGCCGTCGGAAGATGATCAAATGATGGAAGAAGGCGAAACAGAGGAAACTGATTTAAACAGAACTATCTATGAGCACCAACCTGAAGAAAGTTACTTTGATGATGATGACTTTAGAGTCGACCCACAATTAAATCCTGTTCAGATTGATAGTATTCCGGAAGAATCCTTTCGAGAATATCTAGATCAGTATGATCCGCTACCTAGAGAATATGTGAAAGGTTTTATAAAGATACGGAAAACGAGTACGATCGAAACTATTTAAAACATGATATGGCTACTGATCATCTAACTTTCGGTGATTCTCGCCTTGAATTTAACGGTCCAGATATTTATGTTAAAGGGGAAAAATTTATTGGAACTCCTGGTCTATATGAACTTATATTCAAGACCAATCCGTTAAAAAACAAATTTACATCACTAGACGAGCGAGCATTTGCAAAATTGGTTTTGCTAACGAATGCTAGTAAGAGAAACTTTAATGAAAACGAACAGCATGTTGGCAACAGAGGTGTCAAGTACATGTTAACAATTAAACCGTTACTCGAACGTATAAAAGAGGAGCGAATAAGAAAACAAAAAGAACGCGATAAAGAGTTGCGAATTACAAGAGCACAAAATCCTCAAGGCTATGGTTTACCAATTGATACTCAACATAAAATATTTAACAATAATAAAACTGATTATATTTACTGGGATGATCCAAATGAGCTTGTGGATAGATTAAGATTGTTAATGGCTAGCAAGCAAGTGGGTAATAATAACCATCAAAATGAGATTATGAGTATTATTGAAGAGTTAAAGGAAGCCGATATTATTGAATAAAAAGAGTTGATTTAGTAACATAACATCATTTTCAAGATGACTCTCGACAAGTTCGGACGTAATTTAACTCATCCATATCATTTAGCAAAAAGCTTAAAACAGAAGATGGTGTAAAGGATAAGCCCGAAAACAGCTTGTATGGCTACATGAATATTATGTTGGTTTGCGAAAAGGGTTTGTCAAAACATCTTTTTATAAATGGCACAAAATTTGATTACTACAGGTTTCCCATTACAAGTGGAATTATTGAATATGTTAATATCGATACACCTGTTAAAACGTATATAAACGCAACAGCATATGAAAAACCAAGTGAGTTGTTACACCAGAAGTTAAATTTAAATGATTATATTTTATTTTTAGGAGATAAATTACGAACACGTACCAAAATACATGTTGAGTTTATAATTAAATATCCTATTTTATAAGGTATTATTCTAAGAATTATTTAGCAATATGGCAACAATGTATTTTTTAATTTAAAAATAATTGCTTTACTGTAAACACTGCTATTTATTTTATAAGGTATTATTCTAAGAATTATTTAGAAATATGGCAACCATGTATGTATTTTTTATTTTATAATAAATACTTTACTACAAACACTGCTTTTTATTTAGTTACCACTGTTTTTTTACCGTTTATTATCTAACTGCAGCTATCTTTGTTATTGTTGACGTATGCTTTGACCTTGAAATTACAAGGGGTACGTTCAGAAACCATCTATTAGGGTAAACTGCTCTCTGATTGGTTAAAAATAACGGCTTAAGAAAAAATACGGTTCTCTAATTGGTTAAAAATAACGGCTTAAGAAAAAATACGGCTCTCTGATTGTTGGGTAAAATGCAAGGAGTATATTAATACTTATTTAAGACGTCACTGTGCGCGCTACGCCTTCCGCTTAAACCGATGGCTTAAGCAGAGGGCGCGGGGTGCCGGGGCCGTAATTCCTAGAATTTTAGACTTATCATGTGACAAGTTTGACCTTGAAATTATTTGTCGTTAGCAACTATTCTTTGTTCAAGTTTCATTATTCTAAGTTTAATAATAAGGCCTCTATGGTTAATTTTGCTATGGGGTTACCGTCCTAATCGCTGGTTGGTGTCTCTCGTCATATTTTAAACAGCTGTAGCGCCCTTATGGCTAAAGATGGCGTTATGCGGGTTTCGCTATTCGATAGGTATGACGTTACACTATTTTTAAAAAATTTAAACCGCGCGCCAATGACTCATCATCATGGTTAAATAACGATTTTAGTCGATAGCGCCCGAACGGTATGACTTGGAATTTTCGCGTTTGCGCAAATCGATTTATGACCATAGCGCAAGTATCCTACGCATGGCGGCCATTTTCCTAGTCACGTTATTTTTGACATATGACAGGTGACAGGTGACATTTGACATTTGACAGATGACATTTATGGTTTGACAGATAGTAGGGGCCACGCCCTAAATAACGCGTTGCGCAAGATTCCTAAATTTCGAATGACGTCAGAGATTTTGAGATAATAAGCTCCTCCGGAGGACGGAGGGCGTTCAAACCCTCTTCTCTCCCTACTACTCATATTACTGCAGTTTAATTAAATACAAAAAATTTTCACCCCATCCTTCTACATTTCACCAGGAAAACGCACGGCCACGAGCTCGTTGCGGTTATGTAAGGCTCGACCTTCAAGCCTGAGGAGGTACCACCCCACTTACCCTTTAAAGAACCCGTGAAGTCTTAACGGACGTTTCGGGTTCTGGGTTTGTGAGTCAGTTTTCCTTCTTCCTTCTTTTTCTTTCCTTTTTTTTCCTTTTAACCCCCAAACTATGTACAAATGATGGCGGCACACCCGGAAGTAAAATATTCCGGAGGTAAAATACCCCTCTATTCGGATCTCCGGGCGAGGGGTGCATCCGGGAGGCCTTCATCGAGAAGTTTAATTTCTTTTGCAAACATATGTGGGCTTAACACCAATATAAACTCCGTTCACCATCACCTTCAGTCATCTAAGCCCCACATACTGTTTCTAACGGAAACACAAATAAGTTCTAAATCTTCAACCAGCCACCTTCTCTTCCCAGGCGACGAACTTATTTCGTCTTTCCGCCCACATGGTGGCGTATGTGCTTACGTCCGCAACGATCTGGCTTGTGCTCGAGTTTCTAATCTTGAATCGGGTAGGCCTGATATCCTTTGGCTCAAACTTTCCCTTAGGTCTTCAACTAAATTTATCTGCTGTTTGTACCGGTCCCCATCTAATAATTCCTATGTCGAATTCTTTGACTTTCTTTCAACAAAGATCGATAGCATAATTTCTCAGTTTCCATCGGCTGAAGTAATCGTGCTTGGCGACTTCAATGTCCATAATAAGGATTGGCTGGGCTCTTCAAAAACTGACCCCCAAGGCAGAGCAGCCGAAATCTTCGCAGTCAGTAACTCTCTTACCAACCTTATTATGAAACCCACCTACTTTCCTAGAGTCCCAAATCATAGTTCAAATCCCCTAGATCTCTTTCTTACTACAAACCCCGAACTCTATGAAACATCTGTCACAGCACCCCTCGTGATCCTTCCCAAATTTGCAATCAACTTACTGAATCAATTCAATTGGGCATTGAAACCTATATTCCACACACCATCAAAAACCCCAAAATCCAATAACAAACCCTGGTTTTCCAAATCTTGTGAAAAGCCAGAACTTTAAAAGTTCAGGCTCACAAGAAGTTTCTACAGGATCCTAGTCCAGAAAACCGACAGGCCAGCATTGAAGCAAGAAACTACTACAATCAAACAATTTCTGAAGCCAAAGACTCCTTCGACAATCGTATCAAAAACAAAGTTCTTTCTTGCTCAAATGGTAGCAAATCCTTCTGGTCCTTTGCGAAAAACATAAGTAGGAATTTTTGTGCCAGTTCTTTTCCACCACTAACTTTGGAAGATGAAATTATTTCTACTGCTAAAGGGAAGGCAGAACTATTTGTCAAACAATTTGCTGCCTATTCAACCCTTGACCCTCCCGTAAATCATCCAATTCCAACGATTACCCCAGTTCCTCATAAAATGCCCGATATTATTTTTAAAGTAAAACACATTAAGCGTATCCTTTCCTCCCTTAACACCAAGAAATCGTCTGGGCTGGACGGCATACCAGCAATCGTTTTAAAAAAATGTGCTCCAGAACTTGCACCAATCTTAACTCGGCTCTTTCGAATTTCTTACGACACAGGTATCTTTCCGGAGAGCTGGAAGGCTGCACGTGTTCAACCTATTCCCAAGAAAGGATCTAAATTGCTTCCATCTAACTATAGACCAATTTCAATTCTCTCAGTTCTTTGTAAAGTAATGGAAAAATTAATTAATTCACAAATTCTTAAGTACTTGGAAAAACACAAAATTTTGCACGACAGGCAGTATGGATTTCGCCACAAAAGATCTACAGCAGATCTTCTTTCCTTCGTATCACACTGTTGGAATAAGTCTCTTGAGTTTCTAGGTGAGTCCCAGATCGTTGCTCTTGATATATCCAAAGCTTTTGACCAGGTCTGGCATGCAGCACTTCTTAATAAACTTCCCTCCTATGGTCTTTCAACTAAACTCTGTACTTGGCTCTCTAGTTATCTATCTGATCGACGTATATCAGTTATTGTGGACGGCCATTCTTCAAGCTTTCACCAAATAAATGCTGGAGTCCCTCAGGGCTCAGTTCTGGCACCAACATTGTTTCTTCTTCACATCAACGACCTTCTCTCGTCCACAACTAATTCCATTCATAGTTTCGCCGACGATAGTACCCTTCACTCCAGTTTTCAGGTTCCTAAACCCATCACTAAACCTGACTTGGAAAATAAACGCAGAGCGATGCAGATATCTCTTTCTCAGGATCTTAATTTAATATTGGATTGGGGCGCCAAAAATCTCGTCCATTTTAATGCATCCAAAACACAGTCATGTTCCTTGTCGCGAAAAGAGTCATCAAATACTCATCCTCTACTTATGAGCGGCCAAGTTCTACAGAGCAAAGACACCTTCAATCTCGTGGGCGTCACATTTGAAAGTAACCTTAACTGGCATAAACACATTGTATCTATAGCCACGGCAGCTTCAAAAAGCTTGGATTTCTCTTTCGAGCTAAAAAGTATTTTTCCGCTTCTAATTTATACACTTTATATGGTTCCCAAATCCGACCTCCCTTGGAATATTGTTCTCATATCTGGGGCATGGCGTCCCCAACAACCCTGAGCATTCTTGATTCTATTCAAAGAAGAGCTGTTCGTCTCATTAATGATCCTTCACTTACAGAAAGGCTTCCCTCTCTTGCCCATCGTCGGGCTGTGGGCGATTTATCGCTTTTTTATAGGTACTTCCATGGCTTCTGCTCTGAAGAATTGACCAGTATAGTTCCTCCACTCACGGTTCCCAACAGAGAAACTCGTGGTTCCGCGCATATGCATCCCTATACGGTCCAACGGGACAGGCCTCGAACTTCTCACTTTGTTCGTTCTTTTATCCCTAGAGTTTCTAGATTGTGGAACCTGCTGCCCGCGGAGGTCTTTCCTTCCCCCAAATCTTCAAGTATTTAAGTCCCGTGTCAACAAACTCCCTCTTACCTCGCTTAAGACACCCACGGTACGTTAGTATTTAGGCTTTTAGCCCTCGTGGTTTGTCCAAAGATAAAAAAAAAAAAAAAAAAAAAAGCATAATTTAAGTATTAAGCTTGCCGCACCTTTTCACATTTATGGTTTTTTGTAGTATATAAATTATTTTTCTAAAGAAAATAAATATTAAAAAGTACAATTACCACTAACCATTTCATTATTTTTATGCCTTGTGTATTCAGTTTGTTTATTGGGGTTGACACAAAACAAGGAACATAATATTATACCCTTGCGTAAAACAAGAAGTTTTAAAATTTTTAAATCTCGTTAACAATTATTTCACAGTTGCAACTTTATAAAATCGTCTTTATTACAATTAATAAGTATTTTGAAAGGCAAACAATAACTATGAAAATTAAATTATAGGTTTTATTGAAGGCAGACAATAACGTACTAAAATTAAATTTCATTATTTTTGTACCTCAAAAGCATTTGGGTCCACTTTTTAAGAAATGTATTTTATTATTTTTGCACCTCAGAAACAGTTTGACTAAAATCAGCTTTTTAAAATTTTACAGGGCAGCGAAAATCTGCAAACATCATAATTTCAATGTGAACTAATACCCTTAACACTAATAAAATAAAATAATTAAAAAAAATAAAGTAAATTCTTAAAAAAGTAGACTTCAGCCGAAATGCTTCTGAGGTACAAAAATAATAAAATTTAATTTTTAGTACGTTATTGTCTGTCTTCAAAAAACCTATAAATGTAAATGTTAAATTCTGTATAATAATAAAACCTAACACAAAGAATATTGTGTTAATTTTCAAGTTGTAAGTAACTAAAAACCTGAAAAACAATATTACAAACCCTTAAGGCTTTAAAGTTTCTTGGGAAAAACTAAAAACAATATAAAAGACAAAAAGCTGATTAAAAAAGCATCACTTATTCGCATCCGTATCGAAATGCGCTTGTGGAGAAGCGATACGTTGGTCCGACAAGATTAAAAAAATTTAAAAAAATAACCACAAACAGCAAAAATTACTACAAAAACATTAAAATGGTTAAGGACACAAAACCAAAGAAAATTTGATTTGTCTTCTTCGTTGCATAAAGTAAATACGTTACGAATGCATTGGGGCGTGCTTTGAACAAATATTTTTTATCGGTGACGTATTGTCTTTCGTTCTGTACACGAATATGTACTGGCGTGCAAATTTGTGGTGTTACTTTCTGTCTTTATTATATGAGCAAGGGCGACGCCTGTTTTTTTTTACGTTGGGCGTACCAAGCAGAAAAATTTGGAGGGTGGGCAGCATTGTAGCTACATTTTCACATCAAATCTGTATTTTGTGTGTAAATTTGCACACCTTTGTCACTTTGGGAATTGTAATTCTTCTTTGCTAGGTATCCAAATGTAGAGGGGGTATTAATGAGGGTCAAGCCTGTAGATGACCAAAATTTCATATGGACTATCAATTTTTTAAAAGTTAAGGTATGCCAGCATGTCGACCATAGAAAAATCCAACCCTTTCCACCATTTTTATAAAAAGCAAATGGTTTTCGAGGAAATCGCTTACGTAGTAGGCTTGTGAAAACCAAAATGTTACTTATTCTACTTCCATCTTTAGTGATATTGGACTGGGCCAAAAAAAAAACGTTTTTTTTTTCAAGCGGTATTGGCAAATTTCATTTATGATAATAAAGAAAAACTTATTGTGAAAGTTAGATTCCTATATATTATTATTTATTTAAGAGGTCTATTATCGCGAAAATCAGTTTCTGACAACTTTTTTTATGCAAAACTCGAAAATCGTCGACCTAAAAATTTATCAATACACATTTTAAAAGAAAATTACAAAAAGCTCTCTTCGTAAATTCTCGCCAAATAAGCAGTTTCCGTGTTATAGGGCTTTGAACATGGAACTATTATTTTCAATTTTGTTTTTACTTTGATTTCTTGTTTCTTCTACAAATAATAATATTTAAATATATAAATCCAATACATATTTTTAAAGCGCTACAAAAAATGTCTCCTAACGTTTTTTTATAAATTTACTGCTTTAATAGATATTTGACGTTGGAGTTACTTTGGGATTTATCTTCAACGTCGAATAACTTTTACGACCTATTTGACTAAAATTTACGAAAAGAAATTTTCTGTGGAAAATTTTATTGTCTTTAAGAATGTACTTTGCACAAATAAAAGCTTTTTTTCAAAAAACTGTTAGGCGCGATGATAAACCTCTTAATATTAATATTAAGGGTTCCAAATTTCACAATGGGGTTTTTTATTTTTACAAATATTATTTTCAGTTTAGTACCATTTGAAAATCAAACTATTTTTTTGTCCAGTCTAAGTGATTTTTTTTGTTTAATAAATAAAAAAATATATGTCGTAATTTAAAATTTTAGTTTAACTGACGGAAGAAAATTTGAAATTTTTTAAACATGTAAGGTGGGCTATTTTATTTTATATTTAAATCTGTTACTAAAATCCTTTTTAATTACAGCACAACATATTTTATTTTTAGTATTGCAACCATATAGATCATTTAAGGTAGATCTACCGATACCACAAGAGTCAAAGGAGTGCTTAAGGTAATTTTACTACTGTGGTATTTATCTTTGGCAACGTTGCGTAGAAACAAAGAATCATACGCAAAAATCTACTGCACAACGCATATTTAAACAAGTTATTGTTTTTAAATTGTTTTGTTTATTTACTAATAAGATCTTTATCACCAAAAAAAAATATTTCATTGAAAAGGCAAAAAAGTCGCTGAAAATGTTTTAAACAAATTTGTAAAACAAGGCAAGTAGCACATAAATTAAAGGATAAACATGGAAAGTTTCTGTCACCTAACCTGTCAAACTAACGTAAATTTTGATGATACAGAATATTATGGTCGTCGAATTGTTTACTTAAAAACACTCAGAAAAAAATATGTTTTCTAATTATTGCGGATATTTATTATTACTCATTGAATCTTGTAACCAAAAACGTATTGGGCTGGCATCAATTTGATGTCCCCATATACCGGATTCGTTAAACTTTTTCGGGCGCATCCTAACCTTTTGGCGGCGTTGCCACATGCCAGTCACATAGCATATTTTTCTCACCTATTTATCAAATACTCCTATCACAAGCTTTGAGGGTCGGATTTTAATGAGCCAAAATGTTTAGAATTGTTTTTCTTTCATCAGTTTTTTATAAGTGAAATAAAATTTGCGATTTTCCATAAGATACATTAATTCTTACACTGGTGGTACTACCTTAATAAAACATTTTGTGATTTGGATGTTTTGAATATATGGTTTATAAGAATGGGTATTTTTTTAATATGGCCTCTCTGCAATTCTTTGCTTTTTGCCCAATTAGCGGGTTGGGCGATCGGTTAAGCGAGAACAATTTAGGTTGGGAGTACGCCCAATCGCGCCCATCTTTGATGCCGCCACTGTTCCAACCACGCCCATCCCTGACGCTGCCACTGTATATGGGTTACGTTAACGTTACGTAGCTATAAAAAAAAACAAATGTTTTCTCGCTTTATCGTCTCTCTTTAATGCATTGACAAAAATCACTTACTGTAATGATAAACTGGCAAAGGTGCCATATGTAGGTGCCATAAAAATTTTACGACACTATGTAGGTATAATAATTAGTATCTAAAAACTTGGCAGCCCTGGTACCTGATACGAAATTATGCAAGCCCTAGTTGACTGTCGTAAACATTAAAAAAATATTAAAGTTGGCAATTTGAATTTTATATTTATAAAGTTTTTCCATACTCACTTTAAATAGAATGTAGAAAATTAGCTTAGCTTCAGGCAAAATCTTAAATCAAGAACAAAGTTTTAAAAACTCAATATTGAAAAAGTTTTTCCATTTTACTAAACTAATTCACACTATTTGCATTCTTAACTATAGAAATAAAAAACCTACATTGACTTACGTACTTAATTAATATAAAAATTTTACCGGAAAAGAAAATTTTATTATAACGATTTTTATCACGAGTCCGGAAAAACAGGGGTAAATTGACAAATAGGTGACTAAAACAGTACTTTTGTACTTTATTGACAAGCTGCGTCACAGCGAATTGTTGCTTATTTCTGTGATCTTTGTTTTAGATTTCTTTGGATGCACATACTCCGGGTAAAAATCTCTTTAAATTTGACAAATAAAAATATATATTATGACCAAGAGTAAATTAATAAAAAAATCTACTTTTCTTTTGTGGTATTTGTCAATTCATTTTATTTAATAAAAAACACAAACCACTAAAGAAACACTAATAACAAATTTTAGCAATATTTAAAGTAATTTTATTTTCCAATGATTTTCTTTACTTAATAACTGTCTTTTTTTTTTCACCCTTTCGGGGTCATCCCACCCAGGTCCGACGACCGCCCCCTAGGTGGTGCACTGCAGCCTGAAGGCTTATTGTTGACTCCTACTCCTTCTCATTCACACACCATTCATTCCATAACTTGGATGGTTGTTGCTCGGTCCGCATCCCCGAGCAGAACACCGTGTGCCGTTGCCCCAAACACCGCTGTCGCCGGACACCCATCAAATTATGGGCGCGCATAATAACTGTCTTACTTGACTGTCATTTTTCAAACCCGTTCCAAAACCGTAAATATCGTGCAAATAGAACCACCGGTCGCATTGATTGCAATTTAAATCACTTGAAATACAGGATTGTCTTATGTCGTTCAATCCAATCGTTGACTTAATCGGAAAGTGGTGTATCGCAATTATTGTTTGTTGGATTAAGTTTTATCCGATTGATTGAAGCGGATATCGATGTACACATACTGAATAATTATACTACAACGCCCAGTAGCGCAGCTAGGCGTAGGCGGTTTAGGGCAGTCGCCTACGACCTCGCACCGGGGAAGGCCTCGCGGCAAGGTGGAGGTATGAAATGTGACATATGGAAATAACATAAAATTAAAGGCCAGTAATTGTAATGTATCATGAAAGGGGTCTCGCATAAGTGAATTTTATTATAAAAAGGGGTTTGGACCTTTTTGCTTATCACAAATTTTGTTTGTTTCAGGACATGAAAGAGAAAAGGGGGCTTTGCGGATAACTTTGCCGACGCCTAAAAGCCCTTGCAGGAAAGAAAAGGGCCTTTTTTTCCATGACAGAGGAGGCCTCGCGGATACTGCTTAGTGACGAAACGCCACTGACAACAATGTTTTAAATAATGAATTGATAATTTCTTTAATGTAAAAGGTAAAATAAAAACCTAAAGGGAAGATCTCATAAAGTTTATACTATATTTTTTACTTTTTTTTTCTCGACGTTTTCCTACTCCACTTACACGTACTATAAATCAGTTAATAATTAGTTTTTGTCATCCAAATCGTAAAAGAGAGTTTAGAAATTTGATGTTTATAAAAAAAAAAACTAATAAATATATGTTATTACTAAAGTATGAGTTTTGATGAGTTTTTTGATGTTTAGTACAGGGATTTGAAAAACGCTGCAGCAACAGATATAGTTTAAATGGGAAAAATATTTTGATTTTTAGAGTTTAGTTTAAATCACTTTTTGTTTCATCCAAAAATCATCATGGTTTACTAGATATTTTAAAAAACCGGTTTTTTCCATAAATTTATTTTTCTCTGTAGCTCAGTAATTATTTGAATTAGAAAAAAAAGATAGAAAACTTGTGGATAATTATCTTCTTTTTTTTATGTTTTATTTGTTTTCTGGGAGATTAAATTTAAACAAAATATTATTTGGCTTTTCTCCAGAATAAAATTTAAAAGTTTATTTAACATTTTAAGAAAATTAAAACTTTTATACATTATGAAGAAAGAATTCTGCTTTTACATAATATAATAAAAGTTATTATTGCTTTAAAAGTAATAAAATAATGAAATATTCAATATTAAGTTTTTTACAATACAAAGCTTTTAATCTATAAACAAAGGTTCATTGGCACTCGGTTGAAATCATTTTTATGCAATAAAATAAAATCTTAACAAGACGCCAGACGAGAACTGGGCCAATGGTTGCGTCTCAAAAATGTGGTAAATAGTTTACCAGAAATGTGGTAAACAGTTTACCTAAAAACTTATAAACTTATCTTCTTCTTAATAGGAAAATAAAATCCGATATTAAATAAAACTAACAAGTACTTCCTTTTCGAGCACTTGCACATTTTTTAAATGGAAATCATAGTTGCTTTGACATTTTTAAAAAGGCCTTTTTAAATATTTTGAACGATGTATAAAAATATATACTTTAAATAAAAAAATAACGTACTTTTAGACATAAATATTTTTTTTTTTTGTTATTCAGAACTAAATAATTAAACTACTTTCATTTACAATGAGTTTTCTTTTTATCTCATTAAGTACTGTAATTTTTTTAAAAATGACTTAATTTAAAAAAAAAAGGCATTTTTATAAGTTCTTTAAAACGTTTAACAAGACACTATAATAATGTTTTAAGTGTGTTACTTTTTAAAAAAACAAACTTAATTAAAAATAAAAAATTAAATCTTACAAGCAATTTACTTTTCTTGTTTTCCGCTCGGCGACGCACTACCCGGGATATTTGCAGAAAATTAAACTTCTCGATGATGGTCTCCCGGTTGTACCCCTTGCCCGGAGATCCAAATGGAGGGGTATTTTACCCTCGGAAAATTTTACTTTTGGATGTGCGGTAATACTGTTTACATAATTTTGGGGTAAAAAGAAAACAAAATAGAAAAAAGGAGGAACAAGGAAAACTGAGTTACCCCCTCAGAACCCGAAACGTCCGTTAAAACTTCACGATACCTTTAAAGGGTGAGTGGGGTTGTATCGCCTCAGGCAAGAAAAGCTTTTCTACCATCAATTAAAAAGTTATGTTGGACAAGGCGCGCATTGAAATAGTAGGCAAGTGATGTAGCGGCTAGGTGGTAAGTCAATGTCAAAAGCAATCTTTAAAACCTGCGTAAATAATAAAAAGCACACATTAAATTAGAGCGGCGATAAAATGGTTTTTAAAAGTATATCAAGTGGGTAGGGCACCACTTGTCTCCAAAATGTTTAATTTTTGAAAGCTTAAAAACTTTATTCGCCACTACTTATACTACTTATTTGCAAGTGTGATAAATGACGGATCAACTTGCACTAGTATTATACGAACAAGCAAATAAGTACCGTCCGCGAAATATAAAGGCAGCACTATCGCCGAAGTAAGAGCTCCCTAGTGTTCTCTTGCCGAAGAAAGTGGGATCAAAACATTTAAAAAAAACAGTATAAAGTATTACAGATTTTAACCAGTTGTAAGTAATATTAAAAACTTATATAAATGGAAACATGTTTATGGAGTTTTTCATAAATAAAATAGTTTTTAAAAGGTCATACCCGGCAAAATTGTGTCGCAAACCATTGTTTCTAATGCCTAATGTTAAAATTTTGGTACGTAAAAATTATAATAAAATATTAAGAAATAATTATTAATTTTGGTAAAATGAGCAGTAAGTAAGTAGCGCAATTTGGGGGAAGGCTTAGCCCCCAAAAAGGAAATTAGACAAAATTAGCCCCCAAGATTCCTAGTATCCAAGCCGAAACTTATGTGACCAAATCCTAAAAGCGATAAGAGAAACCGATTTTTATGTCAATAGTGCCACTTTTATCTAACTGTAGGTCATTTTTGTGGCAGTAATGACAAATAAATTCCTTTATCTTTCCCAAATTTTTTGCAAAGTCTTGAAGCTTGCCTCATACCTTTCAGGACTACCAAGACTTCAGCCCCCTAAAAACCGAAGCAAATTGCGCCTATGGTAAGCAGTAATTTAAACAACCATCAAGTAATAAATTTGTCAAATTTTAAGGTTATGTTTTGAAATAAATGTAATAAATATTACAAAATTATTAATAAAATTGGTTTTTTCGTGTTTTAGAGTTTAATTTAAAAATAACTTTGATTATAAATATTAATATTTTTAATATATTAGGCTTACACATTTTTAAGGCTTTCATCCACTATTTACATTTCGCTATTTTCCATGCGGCTCCAAAGCTGAGCTTGGGAAGTTTATAAAATTTCACTTTCACATCAATTCTACGTTTCTGACGTGATGTATTATTACAGCCGCGGATGGAACAATTTTTCTCGAAATCGGAGTTTTTAAAAATAATCTTATTATACAGAGTGTTCCTTAAAAACATGCCTATATTTAGGGGGTGATTTTTGAAGTCACTTGGAAAAAAAATCATGAACATACGTTCTAAACTTCTTGACTTTCAAAATACAGACTGTTAAAATTTCCATAAAAAATTTTATATTTTTTAAATATCCTAGCTATATATCATTTATCCACTTTTGTTTTAATTAAGCAATATTATTATTGGCATTAAGGGGGTAATTTATCCCTAACCTGATTACATTTAGTAAGACCAGTGCCTTCTTGAGCAGCAACTGAAAAAATATTTCTATGAAAAAACGGTACGCCACTGACTGTGTAAATGTATGTAAAAATTTTAAGTAATTTTTTAAATTCAGCAAATAAAAACACAACTTTTATGTTTCCTAAGTTTTTCCGTATCTTGTTTAGTTTGGGAGAAAAAAATATTTAATTAATTGCATATTTTTAGAGCAAAAAAGTAGTGTAGCTAGATTTTTCTTTTTAAAAATTGGTTTTATATTTTTTTATTAGCAATTATGTAATAGAAATTACAAATTCCTATTTAAATAAGGTTTAAATACAACATACAAGTTTAAATTTAAATAAAACACCCTGTATCTCAAACGTTAGGACGTTATTGTCTATATAAAGTTTTTTCTTTAAATATATTATGCGTTAATATTAAATAAATGATCCAAAGTAATTAGTATGACAGCCAGATTAAGTAAAGGTCTAGACGCACGATCCCTATTTAAAATAGTTTTAATTCGCCCCGATCTCCCCTATAGTCTAAACTTTAGACACAGGCTCCCTATCTAATATGTCCTTTGTCAGTTTATTTACGGCTACATTGTCTCCGGTTTGTCTCATAACTAATTCCAGTGGCAAAATGAAAAAGCTCGTATGTTGCTCTCTATGGAATTACATTTTACGATAATTAAGCGCGTTTTCTTTTTTTATTCTATTTTGTAAATTTTATAAGTTTTACATTTTTGATATTTATTTACCGCTTTGTGTTAGTTTATGTTATGAAGCGCTAACTAAAGAAAAAAACTAGGATTTTCGGTATCCATTTTAAAATAATGGAAGTATAAAAATTTAAAATGATAAGATATTTGGGCAGGTTTTATCATAAATAATTCACATTTAGATCCGCAGTGGCAAGAAGCCTTCTATGGAATTTTACGACCTCGCGCAGTAACAAATTGGGGGCGTACGAACATGCGCACATGCAAAATACAACACCGGTACACCGTGCTGCTGTGACGGTTATTAGCTACCGTACTCCGAGCGGGGAACCCAGACAGGCGTCGATAAATTATTTTTTGATAATGCAGATAGTCTGTATGGCGTCTGCGCGTCAATCTCAGGTGGTCTCCAGCGAATAAACACATTTTTTTGTCCATGAAAATGCATTTTGTTTCGCGTGGTAATAACATTGGCAACTCAACCAGATCAGTGGGTTTTTAGATTATAAATTTGACGAATTTAGGTATAGAACAGTTATAATTAAATACAGGTCAAGAAAATAAGGTAATCCTTAACTACAACTTAAAATAATAACAGTATCAAAACCAGCAATTAAGGTACGATCTAAAAAACAGTGTATACAGTGTGAGCCTAATATAAAATAAGCTAGTATACCACGATCGTAAATTAAACTGTTTTTCTGCTAAAGAGAAAGTAAAATCGTTTACACGCATATGCAGAATGCTATCCAGTTTTCAAATTAAAAAAATAACAGGTTAATGTATTTAGCCGACGATATGGTGGTCCTTTTTCTTAATAACTGTAAGGTCAAAATTATAAATTTTTATTTTTTGGTTTTAATTTTATCTTGTTAATGGACAGTTTTAAAAATGGGTTACAGTGGCTTTAATTTGTTTTTCTCAAAAATGAAGCTAGACACTAATATAATATAAGAGAGCCAAAAAATTTGCATCCTTAATGGAAAAAAATTAAAAATTTCAAAAATGATAGTCATAACTTCAAACAACTGTACCAAATGTAAGCCAAATCCTAATTGGTCTAAAGATATTTGGGATATTTTTACAGCAAAAATGTAATGTAATAGTACTAAGTTTTAGGCAAATATCGTGGTAGGAAAGTTATGAGAAATTTGTTCTTAAAATTAACACTCTGTACCTCGGAAAGAAAGCTTTTTTTGATATCATTTTATTCAAACCAATCTCTAAATTTTCTGCATTTTATACAGTGTTAAATGGAAAATTCCAACCTAAAAATAACCCTGTATAACGTAATTTTAGAGAGAAAAAAATTATTGAGTTATAAGTTAAAAAGCGTGCAAGTTTAATTTGCCCCACCCTGTATATAGACTTTTTCATTTTGTCGACACCAAGCTGAGTGCTTATATTTTAAGGCTTGTAGAGTAGAAAATAATGAAAATTTAACATAATTTTCAGATATAGAAGTCCACATTTCCAAAACTGTAAGAAAAAGACATATCAAATGTGGTATTACTTCTTAAACACAAATATACAGAGTGTTTAATTTAAAACATGCTAGTTTACTATTAAACTCTTAGGGATGGCCATATTTTCGAAACTATTTAAAAATGGATGTATAAAATGATAACTTTTTCAAAAGCTATTTAAAAGATCGTAAATACAGAGAATAATTAATTTCAAAAATTATTATTATATAATGAAGTATTTCTGTTTAATTAAGTTTTTAATATACATAACGTATAAATAAATATAGATCTAGTCCATGGAAAACTACTTTATATTTATTTTTTTGTTATCTTAGCTGTTTAGGACAGAGCAAAATATAAAGTGTTAAATTGCTGCAATTGCAAGAAAAAAATAAATTTTTATACATTTCATTACAGGGTTACCCACTTAAAAAGTAGGTACTACTTTAGTTAATATTTCAAAAAATAAAAAAATTATGTATATGTACGATTTAGGATTCTATGTAAAAAGTTATAAAAATTTTGTATTTAAAGTTTGTTTTTATTTTCATAAATGTCCGAGTAATAAGACATAATAAAAATATAAGAATTTTAAAAATCGCGTGGTATCTTTCAAACCAATTAAGTTAGCGTTTATCTAATTGCGCCAATAAATTAAACACTAAATAAATATTTTTAAAAAGTTTAACCGACTTTAAAAAATAAATAAAATTTAAAAATAATGAATAAAAAAAAACAGTAAAATAAAGTCGGATAATAACATATCTTTTAAAATTATAAATTTTTTGTGTATTTAGTAATTAGCATTAAGTACTTTAGCGGAATGTTATTACTCGACTTCATTTATATAATTTTTTTATTCATTATTTTTAAATTTTAGGTCAGTTTTAGTTATCTTTATGAAGTCGGTTTAATTTTTTAAATATTTATTTTACCTAAATTAGTTTCTCATTATTAACATTTAATCGGTGACTATCGACTAAAAGACGGTACTAGTACCTTTTTCTCCCACGTAAACTCTTCACACAAACCAACAATTCTACCCCTAATAGGCATAAGTTGGGTATTAACGGAAACACCTGACCCACAAAAATTAAATGCACGCAGTTACACAATAAATAAAAATTAAAATATAAAAAATATAAACTATTAGCTAAATGACAAAGACATAACAAATAATAATATTTTGACATTACATTTATTATCTTGATTGTTTAAACATTCAGCATAGGTAGCGTAAATCTACTAGAGGCAGCTTTGCCTGAAAAATTAGTCCAGATATCTTTTGCGATCCTGACAAGGTTTTCTTATGGGACCACCGCAGACCGCAAATATTTTGGTTTTTATTCGGCGCCCACAATTGACGAAGTAATCGGTGTACATACATAAAAAGCGTAGGTGTCGAACATATAACCTCCTTCTTTTTTGAAGTCGGTTAAAAAGAGAACGAGGTCATTATATTAGCTTTTTGTATCTTTTACCATTTAACCCACACTTTATAATTTTTACTCACAAAAACATTCTGTACATAAATATTTGTAAAATATATATTACTTTTAACTTTGTTGTGAGTTATATAAACTGTATTGATTTACATGGGTTAATCAACTTTTTTGTCCCAGCTTTAAAATTTTTATATTTTTATGAACTTTTTTGTAATATTTACATATTTTAAATAAAAGGGTCAATACTATATTAACTGTAATCTGCAATTAGCAAAGCACTTTTATCAGTTTCAAAATTAAAGCCAGAAAATTCCTCATTAGGTACGTCTCATGTACACAAAGTTCGAACCCAAAACAACCAGGATCAAAATGCAGGGTCACTACTACCAGAGCTAACTAACTTGTCAATTATTAAGCCATATTACCATATTCCAAGGATAATCAAATTGTCCTATGGACAACAATTTAGTTATCCAAGTGACTGATTTTCCAAGAGACTGGTTGTCCGACGGACCTTTTTAAAACTTCTAAATTTTTAAACTGTCTGATAGAAAATAGTGAAGTTTTGTTTTTTTATGCTTACAGTAAAATTTAGATCAAATACTATCCAAAACACCATAATTTATTAATAATTTTCTTCAGTTATTCAAGTGACTGGTTTTCCAAGAGACTGGTTGTCATACGGACATTTTTGAGTTTTTTAAACCTTAAACTGTCTGATAGAATATATTTTATTTTTGGTATCTTTTTTAGCTCACAGTAATATTAAGAGAAAACACGATCTTAGAAACCATTACTTATTAAAAAATATTAATAACTAACGTATTTCTGCTGGTTGTCCAACGGACACATATTAACGCCAACTACTTTTTTGGCAAAACTTGGCCGACTGAGGCCGCCGTTATGATAAAAAAATGATGAATGGTCGTAATCAGTTACCAAGAATACTGACTTACCGACAGTGTACATACTACGCCATTTGTATTTTGATTTTAAAAATATCGTGGTTGTCCGACGGACATACGATGGAATTTTTCTGGGACCAAATATATGTTTAAAAAAATTCCAAACTAAGCAATTTAATAAAACATAGCATAACTTTTCTTAATAAGTAGTATATCCATATAATAATTTATATTATTACAGTTATTTACATACAAGCGTTTTTTAGTAAAATAAAGTTATAGATAGGTACTGGTGTTGCAAGGGGACTAAGAATAAACTTATAAAACATCACTTTAAAAATTAAATAAATAAGTATAATTTGTTTGAATTAAAATTAATAAAAAGTCACTAAAATAACCCTTGAATTTATATATATTTCCTGTTTTTTACCAGGGGCATAGTGATTTTGCTCTGGAACAAAAAAAGTTAATTCACTTACATATATTCAGACACGTGTCTCATATAAAATATTCATTTTCTTTTCCCTACGACAAATATTCTCTGAACCTTTCTACTTTAAAATTTTAAAACTTTTTGCATATAAAAAGTATAAAAATTAAATATAATATTTTAAAAGTTAAGCTTAGGTACCAGCTAATAAAATCCTAGTAAAAGAAAATACCATTGAAATTTGATAACTATATCCTAAAAAATATTTAATTATTATTACCAATAATAAACCCTATAATTTAATGCTTGTTTAAACCCCGTTGAATTTCAAAAATAAATAAAGGCATCAAGTCCAATAACAAACCCTGGTTTTCCAAATCTTGTGATAAAGCTAGGATTTTAAAAGTTCAGGCTCACAAGAATTTTCTACAGGATCCTAGTCCAGAAAACCGACAGGCCAGCATTGAAGCAAGAAACTACTACAATCAAACAATTTCTGAAGCCAAAGACTCCTTCGACAATCGTATTAAAAACAAAGTTCTTTCTTGCTTAAATGGCAGCAAATCTTTCTGGTCCTTTGCGAAAAACATAAGTAGGAATTTTTGTACCAGTTCTTTTCCGCCACTAGCTTTGGAAGATGAAATTGTTTCTACCGCTTAAGCAAAGGCAGAATTATTTGCTAAACAATTTGCTGCCGATTCAACCCTTGACCCTCCTGTAAATCATCCAATTCCAGCAGTTACCCCAGTTCCTCATAAAATGCCCGATATTATTTTTAAGGTAAAACACATTAAGCGTATCCTTTCTTCCCTTAACACCAAGAAATCGTCTGGGCTGGATGGCATACCAGCAATCGTTTTAAAAAAATGTGCTCCAGAACTTGCACCAATCTTAACTCGGCTCTTTCGAATTTCTTACGACACAGGTATCTTTCCGGAAAGCTGGAAAGCTGCACGTGTTCAACCTATTCCCAAGAAAGGATCTAAATCTCTTCCATCTAACTATAGACCAATTCTCTCACTTCTTTGTAAAGTAATGGAAAAACTAATTAATTCACAAATTCTTAAGTACTTAGAAAAACACAAAATTTTGCATGACAGGCAGTATGGATTTCGCCACAAAAGATCTATAGCAGATCTTCTTTCCTTCGTATCACACTGCTGGAATAAGTCTCTTGAGTTTCTAGGTGAGTCCCAGATCGTTGCTCTTAATATATCCAAAGCTTTTGACCAGGTCTGGCATGCCGCACTTCTTAATAAACTTCCCTCCTATGGTCTTTTAACTAAACTCTGTACTTGGCTCTCTAGTTATCTGTCTGATCGTCGTATATCAGTTATTGTGGACGGCCATTCTTCATGCTTTCACCAAGTAAATGCTGGAGTCCCTCAGGGCTCAGTTCTGGCACCAACATTGTTTCTTCTTCACATCAACGACCTTCTCTCGTCCACAACTAATTCCATTCATAGTTTCGCCGACGATAGTACCCTTCACTCCAGTTATCAGGTTCCTAAGCCCATTACTAAACCTGACTTGGAAAACAATCGCAGAGCGATGCAGATATCTCTTTCGCAGGATCTTAATTTAATATTGGATTGGGGCGCTAAAAATCTCGTCCATTTTAATGCATCCAAAACACAATCATGTTCCTTGTCGCGAAAAGAGTCATCAAATACTCATCCTCTACTTATGAGCGGCCAAGTTTTACAGAGCAAAGACACTTTTAATCTTGTGGGCGTCACATTTGAAAGTAACCTTAACTGGCATAAACACATTGTATCTATAGCCACGGCAGCTTCAAAAAGCTTGGATTTCTCTGTCGAGCCAAAAAGTATTTTTCCCCTTCTAATTTATACACTTTATATGTGTCCCAAATCCGACCTCCCTTGGAATATTGTTCTCATGTCTGGGGCATGGCGTCCCCCACAACCCTAATTATTCTTGATTCTATTCAAAGAAGAGCTATTCGTCTCATTAATGATCCTTCACTTACTCTTGCACATCGTCGGGCTGTGGGGGATTTATCGCTTTTTTATAGGTACTTCCATGGCTTCTGCTCTGAAGAATTGTCCAGTGTAGTTCCTCCACTTGCGGTTCCCAACAGAGAAACTCGTGGTTCCGCGCGTATGCATCTCTATACGGTCCAACTGGACAGGCCCCGAACTTCCCACTTTGTTCGTTCTTTTATCCCTAGAGTTTCTAGGTTGTGGAACCTGCTGCCCGCAGAGGTCTTTCCTTCCCCCAAATCTTCAAGTATTTAAGTCCCGTGTCAACAGACTCCCTCTTGCCTCGCTTAAGACACCCACGGTACGTAAGTATTTAGGCTTTTAGCCTTTGTGGTTTGTCCAAAGATAAAAAAAAAGTCAGCAGTTGCGGCAAATACCTTTGGCAGCGGTATTTATGACCCCTTTTTTGTGTTACGTAAATACCGCTCATATAAATTTACTGCCTAAAAGTCCTAATCTATAAGCTATCTCCTGTAAAGATGGGCCCATATTTAATTTATTCTGAAAGCGATGCGGCCAAGTACACAAAAAATGATAAAGTAAACAAACCTTTTCGAATGCACATAGCATCGGACACAGCCTACATATATTTAGATAAATAATAAAAAATATATTGCTAAAACACGTATCACCTACTTACAAAACATTCTCTTATTTCGCCTCTTCCTACTATAAACCCGGTAGCACGTGGCGTGGTACTAGAAACTCGTCGGGTTAAATATTTTTGCTGCAATAAATCATTGTTTACAAAAGGGTTTCTTTACTTTATCATTTTTTGAGTACTTGGCGGCATCGCTTTCAGAATGAATTAAATTTGGACCCATCTTTACCATCGTACATCGTGCTTGAATAATGCTCTACTTCAGCTGCATGCAATATTTCTGGCAAGTCTTGCCGACGTATTTGTGGCTTGTTGGGGGCGATAAGTACACCTTTTTATTTTTTTAACGGCACTAAATCTTTTGTTTACAAAGTCGCAAGAATAGCTAAGCTTCCACCAACTTCTTCTTTCTAGAACGCGTCGAATTTCGAGGACTTAGGTAGCAGTTCAACATTAGGGCATTTACCCTACTGTAGACAAAAATTTTATTGGATAAAAAACTATAAAAAATTGTATATATCCTAATTAGTGCTAAAAGTACCACTTTTCCGAACGCAACTGCAGTTGGCAGCAGTCAAGTGTGGAAAAGGCTCTTTCGGCACGTAAGGAAAACAATAAAACCAAATTTTATTATTTTAATACAATCCACCTAATCCCCCACTTATACTTATTATTATTGTTGGTAAATAAAAATTCTTCATTGCGACTCTAAAATTTTTGTACTATTATTAGTGCGGAAAAGTTACACTTTCAAAACTAAAATGCGTGCGGAAAAGTAAACTTTTTCGCACGAGAGTAGGAAAATACTATTAACGGGTCTTAGTAACCAAAACACCAATAAAACAAAAAACTCATATAAATTGTTACGTGCGTGCTTAGAAATTTAGCTTAGCGTTTAAATTTTATTTTATTAATTTTATACAGTGTGTCTACGTAAGATAACGTCATATGAAAAATCATTTTTTACATGTTTACAAAAAAATATTATTTATAAAAAGTTCTGCATGGTTCAAAACCAAAATTACAACCATCAGAAGTCAATTTGTGTCAGTCGTCTACGAGATTTGGTCAAGAATATAATTTTTGCTTAAGAGTAAAGTCCCTATAAGATTGTTTATAATTTAAAATTACATCTAAATATGCAATTTGCTTTTTACAAAAAAAATGTTTGTTTTTATTTCTGCAATAATCATGAAAATTAAAGTTTCTACATTAGTCCGTTGTGCATTGTTCTTGATTTGATAACAATTAATGTAAAAAGTTTATTTAAATTTCTCCTATAAAGTTTATAATCATAAAATGTATTGAACTAACGCCAAAAACCTTAATTTTCACAATTATTGCAGACTAAAAAGTTTTTTGTAAATAAACAAAATTAAACATTTAGAGGTAATTTTTAATTTTTAACATCTTTTTCCGATAACAATTATTGATATAAGCCAAAAGAAAAGTACTTTACATTACATTTTGGCCAAACCTTGTAGATGATTGATATAATTTGAATGTATTGGTTACATTTAAGGTTTTGGATAATTCAAAACTTATATGTAAAGTTAACTTTTTCATAAAATTATTAATAAAAAAGATTTCCGACTTACGTAGACACACTGTATATTAAACAAAAAAAAGCAACGGCTTATGGTGTTACCAAGCAGTCACCCATCTAAGTACTAACCACAAAGAGAAAAAGTTAGGTAATAACCCTTCCTGATGACGTCACTTGACTTAATTGATCGGACGGGAACAGGTATGTTAACGTGATACAGCCGATACTTATAAAAATACAAATTTCAATCGACAAAAATACTTTTTGTTAATTTACAACAAAAATAATTTGGTTTTATAGAAAAAAAAACAAAGATAAATAAAACAATAAAGTAAATAGTGTTGGGAGGTCTCTGTAGCCAGACAATTTTTTTTACATCGTGTAAATTTGTGCAGTACAACTCTTATGGACATGCTTTAAAATCTGACTAAGTGTTTAAAATCTAATAAATCTAGATAAGGATAAGAGCAAACCAAAGCCATGTACCGAACCACAAGACATGGTATAGCATTTATTAAACCAAAGAGGGTACCTACCAAATCTGGCGTGCGTCACTATTTTGTTGTCCGAAATTAGTGGGTGGGTATTTATTTAACCAACCAAAGTGGAATACCAAATAAAAAAATAATAGTTTAAAAAACTAAAAAACACGCTTTTATATGCAACCGAACTAAAAATTAGAAAATAATTTTTCATTAAAAAAAATATTGTCACTTCATAATAAAAAGCGTGGGGTGCTTAATATATTAAATGTTATAATTATTATATTTGCCAATATCTATGAGGGAAAAGTTATGAAAAAATTGTAAAATGCACCCCACGCTTTTTACTATGAAGTGACAATATTTTTTTAATAAAAAATGATTTTCTAATTTTTAGTTCGGTTGCATATAAAAGCGTGTTTTTTTAGTTTTTTTAAACTATTATTTATTTTTCATTTTTTAGTTCGATATGCATTTATGTATGTATCTATGTAAAAATGCTCCAGTTTATTCACTAAAAAATTCCTTTGCCATTTTTGTCAAGAGTAGCTGACACCTGAGAAAAGTTTGGGATATTGCCAAAAGATGGCAACACAGGTGTTGTTTTTATAATATAATGGAATTTTTTTTTCCTGGCGATCCAAACCAGGATAACGGGATACTGTTTGCAGATTATTGCATTGTCATGGGTCCCTAATACGTGTGCAAAGTTTTAAAGAAATCGAATAGCTGGAAGTTGGTAAAAATTAGGCTCAAAGATTCCGTTACATAGATAGTGACAACCCAAGTTAATAAAAGCGTGTTAATTACCTATTACCTAGCGACATGCAGAATTGGCAACCCCCATTTTGCTTGTTAGATGTATCACTGGTTGACGACCCGCCACAGAGGTTTATATTATGCTTATTGTTTTTTAAAATAAAATCATAAAACATTAAAAACAATGCGTTAAGAGGTCTTAGTACTTAGACCATAATTTTTTAAAGAAGATCATGTAAATCGGTGCAGTAGAAGGTATTTAGAAAACACATGGATTTTTAGTCCGTAGCTAGTTTTTGTGTTTTTGTTAGATTATTAGTAATTTGTTCAACAAATGCGTTTTTATTTCCAAAAATTAAATTTTAAAGAAACTTTTTAAATGTTTTACACATATACCAAACAAAGTGTAATATATGTATTACTCGTTAATTAAATATATATATATAGATATATATATATATATATATATCATTTTTAAAAATACCGAAATCCTAACAAAAGAACCTCACCATCAAAAACTTCTAAAGAAATGATTTACATAAAGAAAGAACCTTATGCTGTTAACGATAAGCAAGAAATTTGTAATCTCAGTCAAATATATCATAACTTAATTATTTAACTTGTTATATAATATAATTTTCACACCACCATGTATATACAATTTTTATTACTCCTCTTAAAAAACTACCAAAACTAACAATAGGCCGCCTTATACATATAAAAACTAAGGGATTAAATTTATATATAAAAAAAATAATAGATTCCACATCTTGTCTGCAACAAACAATTTTTAAACAGTAAGATTATTTGAATGATTCTTCGAGGTTCGTATAATTTTTATTAAAAAAAAATGTTATTGTTTTCTGTTATTATTGTATTAAAAAAAATCGTAATTGTTTGTGAAAATTTTTGAATAATTTAAGTAAGTGTTTTTGTAGAGTTATGTGTTTTCGTGTTTTAATGAAATTTTAACAACTAGTATACAATGTAAGCATGTTTTTTTCTGTTTTTTAGGTTAAAAGTACTGAATACATTTTTTTTTGAAAAAGCCAAGTATATGGGGCGAAACGTCAAATCGAAGCGTTTTACTTAATATACTAATATATAAACCTATACCCAAGAATAAATTTATCTCATTTTTATATAATACAATAGGAAGTAATGTTCTTGAGCCTTAGAATAAACAATTTAATAAAAGTTTTGAATTCTTGGGCCTAGAGGCTCCTAAATGACAAATAAAGAAAAGAAACGAATACATAACCTGGTAGAAGCGATTACTTGGCTGGTTACTTTAAACGCAGTGACTAGGGGCACGTTGATGTGCCGCGATTATTTTACCGGGCACGTGTATGACGTCACTACTGAGCGTGCCCTTAATTATTTACTACTAAAATAGGTGCACGTTGACGTATGCGATTTTATCAACTGAACGTGCCATTAGATCTATGATAGGTGCCTGTTGATTAGCAGCTATCAGCAAGCAATGTTTTATTATTCATAAAACCAGAAGCAAAGCTATTATATTATAAATAAATAAATATAAATCTTATTTGGAACATAGTATGATAAAATTAATTTTATAGTTGTAGGTTTATCTACCTAACAAAAATAATTTGCTCAGTGTCTCATTCATTTCTGACGTTAATATACAAATTTGATTATTTTAATTAAAACAAACAAAACTAGATATACTACTAATTTTTTATAATTGATTAAATATAAGATTTTTTTTACACATTTAAATTTAAAGTAAAATCCTCAAAAATGATCTCAAAAATATGAACAATACAGGGTGTCCGGAAATTATGCGTCAGGATTTTGGTGGGCAATTCTGCACGAAAAATTAATGAAACAAACTCTATACAATTTTTGTGTGAATGTTGTTAATTTTATATCCAAATTTATAAAATGATTGAAACAAAAAAATTCTAAGGCATTTTTCTAAAGTGAAGGACAGTTTAGGCCATATCAAATTAATAGGGCAAATAAAAGAGTCACTAGTGATAGTGAGTATATATGCAAAATTTGGCGAAATACAGTATACTAACACTAGAAAAAAGTTATTAGAAATAATAACAAAAAAAAATTTCTTCAACATCCTGTATATCCGTTAATTTTTAGTTTTCGAAAAAATTTATAGAAGTTTGTTGCATTAATTTTTCGTGCAGAATCGCCCACAGAAATCCTGACGCGTAATTTCGGGACACCCTGTATGAATCATAAAACATTAAAACTGGAAAACAGAATAAAACAAAGATTTATTGCTTCAAAATTAAAGTATTTTGTCTAAAACATGGTTTTCTCATAGATTTCGATTCATCGGTATCTTCTCGGGTTGCAGTTAGAAGGTAAGTGTAATTAAATGTAAATTCAGTTGTCTCGTTTTATGCTAATCATCAGAATTATGTAGCAAAACAGACAAAAGACAATACTGAACTTGATATTTCATGACAAGCAGTTTTTTAAATGGAACACATCATATCCCATTTTTGTTTTCTACGGATAATTTTAGATATTTTTCAAGTAAAATATCCTATACCCTCATCAGCTGTTTTCAAAATATTAACAATTAAAAAATTGATTAGTTTAGTACTTTTGACAAGCTTTTAAAACCTAGAGCCTGAGAAATGAGGACAAATGTTGCACTATCTATCTTATTATATTTCCCAGACCGTGCCCGCAGACCTAGCAGATGGTACTTGCAATAGTTGGTACTCAAAATAATAGTACCAATTTCAGGACCACCGCTAGTACCATTAGTAAGTACCGTCTAATAGCTTTTGAACAGGACAGTGCAAACCATTTTCCCTGATCTGATCCAGATTTTATAGACTACAGTAAAAGCACAGGGACGTGTAATTTGATTGGTTTGAACCCTTCACACGGTTATGCAAAACTGTCATTCAGTGTCATTGGGGGTCATGGTAAGTTCTGGTTAGTTAAATCTATTTTTTTTTAATTTGCTTTATTAAGCTATTAAAACAAAAAAGATTTACCTAACCAGAACTAAGCATGACACCTCATCCCCCAAAGGTGACAGTTTTGCATGACCGTCTGTAGCCTTTCAAACCAATCCAATTACACATCCCTGTGCTTTTTACTGTAGTTTAGATTTTATAGCCTGCCAAAGTACCAAACTTGTCAATTTAAAATTGTCACCATTTCGAAGTTGAAGAAATATGCTTGAAGTGACTACCTAACCACAAATAACAAAAAGCATCAAAAATATCGCGTGCCTGGAACACGTTGTATGAGTGACGTCATACACGTGCCCGGTAGAAGTATAATCGCGGCACATCAACGTGCCCCTAGTCACTTCGTACTTTAAAATAGTAGTCGTTTCTACCAGGTTATGTATTTGTTTCTTTTTATTTGTCATTTAGGAGCTCTCTAAGCCCAAGAATTTAAAACTTTTATTAAATATTTATATATATATATATATATATATATATATATATATATATATATATATATATATATATATATATATATATATATATATATATATATATATATATTAATATATATATATATATATATATATATATATATATATATATATATATATATATATATATATATATATATATATATATATATATTTAATATATATATATATATATATATATATATATATATATATATATATACAGGGTGTTATTTAATAAGTGTCCGATATTTCAGAGAGTGATTTTTTAAGTATTTTTAAGGTAAAAAGTTCCTATGAACGTGTGGTCTAAGATGCTTCGCTTTCAAGATACAGGGTGTCAAAGTTTAATTTTTATTTATGTTTTTTCTGCATAATTTCCTAAATAATGCCGATTTCCGAACGAAAATTGATACCTGGGGGTTTTTTGACATGAGAAATTTGAATTTGTTCTTAATTTAGCTTTTACTTGTAGAGGGCGCTAGCCACATGTATATTCTCACTTTCAAAGGCTCATGACTTTTTGTACAACCCTGTATTTACATTTTTGTTAAAAGAAATGGATTCCTTAGTCATTTTTACGTAAAAAGGTACTCTTATTAGATGATGCTAGGGGCAACCGTTTTCGAAATATTTTAGTTTAAAATAATCGATGCATACGCTTAGTAATAAATATGCCAAGTAAAGACCGGCTACTTGATAAAACCAATGATCTGAAAATAAATATGGATGAATGCAGCGAAAATCACAATAACCCCTACGTGGGCACCGCGCAGTACACTTGTGGGCATGCGCAATAAACATTTACTGACTAGCCGAAAACAAACAACAGGACCGGGTTTAACATTTTGTATATGATTCATTTATAAAGAAAATATACCAAGTAATTTTGGGGTATACATATTTAAATATTTTATTTTAAGTCTGTATTCGTCTTTCATAGCAGTCCCTAAAAGTAAACCGGTTTTATATTGGGGACTATTTTTTGTTGTATATTTTTTTATTTTTCGGTCGTATCGCCGATTTTATTAAGATTTAGCAAACGAGAGTGCTTAGAAGCACTGATCTCAATTTAAATTCCATTTTATTACTAAAACACCTTCTTTTTGATTCATGAGGACCCACTTTTACTTAACCTCAAACCTGCACGCTATTTTATGTATTATTATCTTCCTTCTTAACACTACCTTGACACAACAAAACTGAATAGTTGGTATTTTATTATAAAAGCAATTAGATTTGGTGTAACTTGTTTGAGGAATAAATCTCAATTCATAAACTGATATTTCGTTCCCGTTGGCGTAGCAGTTGTCGTTCAGTTAAGTTTGGCGTGTAATGCCATTGAAATTGTTTATTTTTGGGGTTAGGGCCAAACTGACCTTATATTTGTAATTGAAACCACAAAAAAAAAGCGAATCACAAATATTAAAATTGGTAATGTACCCAGTAAGTAATTATTGATTTAATTTGCCTACAAATGCCAACTTGAAATAAACTTGATAATGTAATAATCTTAAACTAGGCTTAAAGCGCAATGGAATCGTTTGGACTATTTAATTTTATTCAAAACATTCCACAGAAAGATATTATATGGTATAAATCGTCCTCAATATCACAAAGCGGCGTATCTTTATGTTTAAATTTCACGAGGGTGCTTTTTAGGTATTTTTGTACTACTCTTTTTTAGTAAAATGAATTAGGCTTAGTATTATATTTCTATAACTTTTAAAGATATCAAAATCTAACATATGCCAATTTGTAATATTAAGAAGCAACTTTTTTAAGCAATTACATCAGCTCTAGTCAATTTTCCTACTTTTTGAGATACGCCACATCGTGATATTGCCGACGAAATTGCTTATGGCTACGTGTTATAACTTGAAAATATGTCAAATTATTTTAATTAAACTGCCATATTTTATTTTGTGTAATTATAAATGCATCAGTCCAATGCTAATACCGGGTGTCCGACTATATTTTAACCCATTTTCACCGCGAATAATTTTAAAAGAAATAAAATTATCAAAATGCGGTTTTCATGAAAAGCCTTAGATTTTTTTTAAGTTTCTTTTTATATCCTTGCCATTTGGTTGTGACATTTATTTCTTACGAAAACGGTCAATTTTCGTATATAGAGCAAGTTTGTTATTTTAAATGGAACCCCATATATATTTTTCTATAATCCTTAAATACAATTTTTCCCGCTAAAAAAAAAATAACCCAAACCATGACTATTTCAAAAAATAATGGATTTATTGATCTCTAAAAAATTGACTGCATGGCAATAAAGAGTATTATTTAAAATAGGAAATTTGCTACTTACTCATTATTTAATTTTGGTTATGCAAAACTTAAATTAAATAAAAGTTTAAAAACACCAAGAATTACTCACAACGCACAAATAAAACACCAAATAACTATACCTGATAACGGTCGACCGTAGATGGGAGATTGGGTTTACCTGGATTTTACGATCGGGAAATCCCAAATTATAAATTAAATTAGGATGAGTGTGACCCTGTCACAGCATAGGTAAACGTTTTCAGTGTTGCAACCACTATATTTATTAAAATACTGCTAATTTTGTCAATGTTGCCAACACTATATTGGGTTTTAAATAAAAATGCTAACCTTTATAACAACTGCGCATGTGCAAAGGTGTACAGCAATTCTCCCAGTGTGGGGTAAAAATTCTTGCGCAGGTCTATTGAAAATATATGGGGATCATTTTCTATTAGCAATCCTTTTAATTTTTAGATCATTGGATAAAACCGTCATTTTCGGCGATCTTTACTTAGCATATTTATTACTAAGCGTATGCATCGATTATTTTAAACTAAAATATTTCGAAAACGATTGCTCCTAGCGTCATCTAATAAGAGTACCTTTTTTACGTAAAAATGACTAAGGAATCCATTTCTTCTAACAAAAATGTAAGTACAAAGTAGAAGAAAAATATTTTTTTATTTAAGAACCCTGTATATTATTTTACCATTAAAAAGATCTTCAAATGAGCTTTAAGAAAATACCACATTAAGTACATCTAACTTTATTAGTTTCGGAAATATAACCATCCAAATCAGGTATTTAAAATGATGTATCACTCGACCTGCCTATTCATTTAAGAATTTTGGGGTGGTGGCCCTGGTGGTTAAGGGGTTAAAGGGGCGCCGTCCAATTTTTTGTAAAACGTTCCCCCTCAATAAATATCTTGACATGTTTCGACGATTTTCTCAAATCTGTCTCGTTTCGAAGATAACTTGAGTGGAAAGTTTTTAAATGAACACCCTGTATATATATTATATATATATATATATATATATATATATATATATATATATATATATATATATATATATATATATAAGTTGAGGTTAAATTACTTTTTTAATAATGTAATAGGCTTTAATGCCTTAAGTTTACTTATTGATATGAGTAAAAGTGTTGCTTTTAACCCGATTACAAACCATAAAAAAATAATGAAAAAAAATATTTGCCTACAAACGCGATATTAATAAAAGAACCTTTCAAATTATAATCGGCTTTTTCTTTTTATTTGCAGGCGTTAATCTTGTAATAAAAGCAGAAAATGTCGTTAGATGTCTATTCCTTTTTTAATATTTCAACAGTTTTATTAAATCTACTAACGAAACTCGTGGCGAAAGCTTTTAGTAATATACTTAAGAAACTTAAGGTCTTTAACTTAGAGTAATAAAACAAGAATTCCATTTTATTGCGTCTATCTTTTATAAAATGTTTTTTAAGAAAAATATTTCTATTTTTTTAATTTAACGTGGCAATGAATATTATAACAGCAACAGTTGATATTCATGGTCCGATCAAGGAAGACTTTATTTATAAATAAAACATAGAAGCCCGATTTTTTTTTTTAAATTATTGTTCTATTATGTACAAGGTTTTCTTTATATATTTGCCACCCACTACTAACTAACCAAGAAGGTTAGGAAAAATAATCATGTATAAAAGATTAATTTTTTTTCATCTGTTATATTTTGAGCATAAAAAATGAACAAAAGAATATTATAAACTCTAAAAAAATAAAAAGTTATTTTTTTAACACAGCACAACGTGTATATTTATTATTACTCTACCGAATCGGTATTCGAATACTACTACAAAAAGGTAACCTAAATTTGAAGAGCAAAAAAAAATGGTCCTTTTCTTATTTTTTCCCTATTTTGCTTCCTGTTTGTTTTTCTTATCATGACAATTTTTAGTATTTGGATACTGCTTACACTTTTCGATATTCGAATACTCGGATGGTCGGTATCTGAATACTCAAAAAATTGGTCGAATACTTCTGAAGTAACCGAATACTAACCAAAAATATTCTGCCGAATAGAGAATACCAAACAAACAAATGTATTTGAATACTATTCAAATACCGGCAAAATGTATTCTGAATACTATTCAGAATACTAAGTATTCGAATACGAGTCAACTCTGGTGCCGTATTTAGGTATAATCAGAGTTAATTAACTACGAATAGTTAATTCACTCGATGACACGGCTCCAATATAGACCCTCCTACCCCGCCTTTCCCAGCCGGTTATCCATTTCTTTACTGTGCAGTCGTTTGCTTGTCGGCACTGTTTTGAAAGCCGCTTTAATTCTTAATCATATCTAGTTAATGTTATTGGGATTTTTAAAGATAATTTTTTTTAATTTTTAAATTCTGAACATATAAACAATTAAATAAGAAAAATGAGAAAATAAAATTAAAATACCTGTTTAATGCAGGTAAAAATATATCAACATCTGATTCGGGAATGGGATAGTTTTAATTTTTTTACAACGCCTGGCAGCGATGTTTAGTATTTTGACTATAAAAATTTGTTGTACCTACATTATAAAATCAAGTATTATAATAAAAAAATAGGGCTTTCTCTGCCTTAGTTCTAATTTAAGTGGTTTAATTTACTTAACAATGTTTGGCTTTATAATTTTCAGGTATGTACTTTTCATTACCTGAACCCATTATAAATTTTGAAATAATAGCCCTTCATAATTAACTGTCAATATGGCAAATAATAAAAGTAATTAAAATACAAAACTGATAATATTTATATTATTATGGGGAATAATTACGCAAAACAGGATTTATTTTTAAATGGTCAATATGGTTAAACAAAGAAATCTACCTATTTTTTTTTATTTAAAAACAAACAAAGGCAAGTATTTATCAGGAATTATATTTAAATTATATCGTATATAATTCAGAACGCAAAACTATTTTAAATTTGTTTGTTTTTTTTAAGATTTTAATATATTTTTTTGCAAAAACAAAGGTAATGAAAAATTATTATATTAGTTTTTTTTTAATGGTAAATTTTAAAACTAAATTTGTTTTTATCTTATATGTCGTATTTATTAACTTGCACCTTACTCGTAAACCATATAATTTGTTTAAATTGAGACTTGTGTTTTGTGGGTTTAGGAATATGCAAACACTTTAATCCTACATATATTTTTTTAATTATAAATAAACAAGATAGTGAAAATATGGTTTACAAATTATGTGAGACACTAAATGTCGACAATTTTTAAAAATATTGTTTAGAGACGCTTGGTTTTTTTTTCGCCCTTCGTAATCTACATTCAAAAGAAATGGGCTTCTTTGGGTTTTATATAGTTTTTATGTCTTATTATCTGCCAAAATTAAATACATTTCTAATAATTTATAGTACGTGTTTACTCATTTAGTTTAAAATATAAAAATTAAAAGAGTTTAAAATGATACTAATAATTAATTTGTGTTTTATAAAATGCATAAATTATAAAATATAACTAGATTAATTTCATTAAACTTTGATGTTATATAGCTATATATACTTAATTGAAAAAAAATGCAACAAAAAAAAACACGAAACAAAATACACAGTAGGTGCGGTAAATACACAAGGTATTTATATTTTCTCCTTTGTTTGACGTCAAGCGGAGGAACTATAGTTTGTCCAACGTACCATTTTTTGGGTGGCTAACCTGAAATTGACAGAAAATTGACACAAATGACTGTTCTTGACAAAACCAAAGTCCCTAGAGTCATCTGATTGATATTTGTCATCCAGTAATGGACTTTGAATTTTCTCTTGTGTTTTGTGACTTTTAGAGGTACTAAAAGGTGTTTTATTAAAGCTTTTTAAAGTGTTTAGTGGGTTTAACGACTATAAGATTTTGTGTTGTTTATATACTTTTTTGGTTTGAACTAATTATTGACATTTTTTATAGTTCATAATTTGTTTTATTTCGGGTAAGTATTGGGACTGGTTTTTATTGTTCATAAAACCCAGAATATACATATATGTTTTCTAGAGTATGGATTCCAGTGATTACTGTACCTCCAGTTTGGAAATTCAAATCCCATCTCCAAACTGTGATGTATAGTGATGATAACGGAAATGTTTATTAATAAAATAGTCTAATTAAACAAAGTTTATATAAATATAAGCACACCAAGACAAAAATACAGCTAAATTTAGTCACTGGAATTTAAGCATTTATTAAAGATATTAAAATTTTCATAATTCCCTTCAGTATGGTCCTGAACTTCAGGGCAGCCAACTAAAATCTGAAAAACGAAATTTACTGATTGACGTTTCTCTACAAAAATACGTATTGCCACCCGAAAAATGGTACGTTGGACAAACTATACCAATGATACATCAGACACGCAAGATGCAACATGCTGCGTAATTTAAATACCGCGCATATACATTTACAATATAGACCTTTTAAAATATAGGCTTACCATCGTACACCATGAGCGAATAATAAAGGTCTGGCGTGATATTAGCTGCTTGCGATATTTTGGGCAAGTTTTGCCGCAGTATTTATTTCTTGTTAGGTAAATATTTTCATTTTTATAGACAAAAACTCTTTGTTTACAAAGTCGCAAAAGTTGCCCAGCTGCCACCAACTATTTTGGTTTAAAATACACTGATATTTGCTTCAAAGTTTGCAACTACTTATATTAAATTTAGGTTATTTTTTAAATCTTCAAACAAAAAAATTTCTATGGTATATCAAAGCCACCCACCAAACCACCCTAACCAAAGTTAAATACCAAAACGGGCTGAAATTACAATAGGCAACCAAATGTTGCTGGTTTGATAACGATATAAAAGTAAATTTCGTCGAAGATGTAACCAAAGGTCACATATCACTGTTTACAGGCTTTAAATTCTCGGTAACTCACACCTACATTCATAACAATTGAATTTAATTATAAACAATACAAACTAAACTAATGCAAAAGTAACAACGACTAAAAAGCAAAAATATTACGAAAAAATTCAAAAATTAGTTCCAATACAATTGTTAACAAAAACATATAGAAAGCCACTTAAATGATTTCAGCACTTCTGCTAAAATCACAATTAATTTGGTGTATCACTGGTTGCCGACCCGCTTCAAATATGCATATAACACATTTTGTACTTTGTATTTAAAATGTTATCATTATTTTCAACAATATTTTTGATATAATAGAAAAAACGAGTTTTTTAATCAGTTTAACTGTTGGCCGTAAACATATCCAATATGTTAAACGACAATTTCAAAGATTATACGATTATCGTTTCGCGCGCTCTAAATTAACCCGCCAAATAAATTAAATTAGAAGTAGGAGATACATGCTTCATTTTTCTACATGTCCAGGGTGGGCAAAATCGGTTTTTTTGGGCTGTCTTAGTTAATATTAAAGTTAATAATAAACTGATATAGGTGTTTTGGGCTCGATTTTCGAGAAACTAAAAATCACTTTAAGCAACAGAAAAACTGACGCTTTTACTGCAAACCTAATAAATTATTTTTTTTAAATGAGATATAAAGAGGAAGCAAAAAGAATCGGCTTAAAATCCAATTACCTAATTGGTTATAAAAACATCCCTTATGTGCTTTTGCACATTTGATATTGAAGTTAATACAGTGCTTGTCTGAATTTAGGACCCCTCTTCCTAAGTTCTGAATTGTTTGGTAATTTTTAATGAAAATTTGAGGACTTTAGTAAATTAACCTAAACCAAATTTTAGACATAAAATGACAGATATAAATGTCAAACTGACAGGTGGGCGCCATTTTAAAAGAAAAATTAAATGGAATGGAGGGTCTTGTGGCACATTATTTTATAGCTCCTAACAAGTTCTTCATAACCCCATTATATAAAGTGAATACCTTTACCTCCCAAAAATGGCAGTACTTTAAAAATTACCTGAATACCTGATTTGGATGGCCATATCTCCAAAACCAATAGAGGTAGATATACCTTATGTGGTATTTGTATTTTTTAAAAGGTCTTTGAGATATATTTTTATTGGTAATATAATATACGGGTGCATTATTTAAATCTATACTTTTTTTCTTCCCTGTATAGTATTACCAATATTACCATTAAAAATCCTTTAAAGAGCTTTAAGAAAATGCCACAATATGTGTATCTAATATACGAGTAAAATAAGTAGTTTCGTTGCCACAACATTTAGTATGTAAGGCCAAACCAACCTAGATAAAAAAAAACTTTATTAGATTTGGATATACGGCCATTTAAATAAGGTTATTTAAAGTAGCGCCATTTGTAGTGGGCAAAGGAATTGTCTTTATATTCTTGGGTTATAAAGTATTTGTCGGAGCTTTAAAATAATGTGCCACAAGACATCCCTATCCATTAAATTTTTCTTTTTAAAATGGCACCCAGCTGTCAGTTTAATTTTTATATATGTTATTTCCTGTCTTAAATTTGCTTTATGTTGTCAAACTAAAATCCTTAAACTTTTTTAAAAAATACCAAACAATTCAAAAGTTAGGAGGCGGGGTCCCAGAATTTAGACAAGCACTGTATATTAAACGCTATAGAGACGCTTTGCAGTAGACAGAATGTCAGTAAAAAACACTTTCTATGTTAACATTTTATCCTAGAATGTTAAATTCTAAGAGTGTTTTTAAATTAGCTAATTAAGGATAAATTGTATAGGACGCTGAAGATGGCTCATCTGTATAATCGAAACATGTTCGTCTTTGTTTAATTACTAACAGCTATAAAATAAAGAGACATCGGTACAAAGATAGCCTTTTATTTATTCTATCTTAAATATAATTAAGAAAAATACCAATATTAATTATTCAACATAATTTTGTAAAAAGAGGATAATTATTGCTTACAAAGGATACTTACAAAGATAATTATGACTTAAATAATTTTTACACATAATAGAAGGATGTACAGGTATTACAAAATATGTTTAAGAAAATTAAAGGGTAAATTATAGTACTAAAAATATAAAAAATGTTATGTTTAAACATGGGTTCGGAAGTTTATTCACTTCATTTGAATTAAACAAGTTAAAATACAATTTTTTTGCCTTTATTTTATTTCTATCTTGTTCAGTTAAAAAACACTTAATTGCATACCCCTAGACCACGTAAGAAGCATAAGAAAGCATTTTTAAAATTATTTTTTATATTTTCTTATAAATAATAATATATCATTAACCACAAGCACTAAATTAAAAACCATTACATTTTGAACTGGGGAATTTTTATACACAGGTTTTTTTAAAGGTTTTTTTGGTGGCCCAGGGATATTAAAATACATATTTTTTTTTTCTTAAAGACTACGCAAGAAAAGCAAAAGTTTAAAAACTTAAGCAAATATATAGAAAAGTTTACCAATAGGAGCCTCAAAACTTTCAAATTACACAAATAATAACTACAAGTAAAATGTAAGTAATTTCGATTCAAGTTACTTAGGAGTTTTACCGTTACCACAAAGATTTTCTTGCACTTAGTAAAATTTTGTTTTTTACTTAAGAGCTTTAGAACTCAAACATGGCAGTTTTAAGGTGTTTATTTGATAAAACTATTACCGCAAGTAACTCGGGTATGCTTAACTCATTTTTGAGAAAAATGTTAGTTAGTGATTTTTACCTTTATACCGACGATATAAAGTTTAGCCTATCTGTATACCTACGATTTACACTGTGTATTTAAATTAAGCTTCTTAAAGAATATTAAAAGATGTTTAAAATTTCATAACTTTAAAAACTTAACTAAACTTTTTTTTATGTTTTTTTCTTAAACTACAAAATAGGTATAAAGCCGTTTCATAAAAGCAACCTTAATTTCAGTGTGCTTATTTGATTTAGCCTTGTTCATTTTATTATGAAGTTCGTATTCCATCGCCGAGAAATGTCAGGAAGCTCGCGAGGATCTTACACGTGTATGTCAAGAAAACAAACTAACTGACCGAAATAGAAAAATTTTCCAGAGATTTGTTTGTGTTTCGTATAGAATAAAATAGTTTCGGTAAAAATATTTTACTAACGCGGAAACTGGTATATTAATAATACTCATTCTTTTATAACAACTTAAAATTTCATACAGTATGTTCACGGATGGACTTTACAATAGAATAAATGGACCAAAAATTTAAATGTTCAAGAAAGTCGTGTATGTCAACTGCTTTTGCTTCATTTAAAAAAATCAGATTAAGAAATTTGTTTTGTATTGTACAGGGCTCCAAAAACTACAAAAATGTGAAAATGGATCAAGGCTAAACTGCTTTTAGTTTTAATAGTTTAGCAAAATGTCAAACAAATAATTTTTTTAAAATTAAATAGGGATCTTATATCTAAAATTTTACATAAAATAAGCAATTTTTTAAGCATATTATTTTTATTTATTTATTATTTGCACATTTTTTACTTAATTATTACATTCAAATATATTTGAAAATTTTGACATTAAATAAATCGTTTATTTAAATCAGGTAAATTAGGTAATAAGGTGTAAAACATAAATAATAAAAAATAATCCCGAAAAAAATGTTTATTTCTATGTAAAATTTTAGATATAGGATTCCTATTCAATTCTAAAAACTATTTTTATTTGACATTTTGCTAAATTATATAAAATTAGGCATTTTTTTCTTGGTCCATTTTCACATAGTTGTACTTTTAGAACCCCATGTATAAAACAAAACAAATTTCTTAACGTTAATTTTGTTTTTTGAAATAGCAGAAGAAGTTGCCATACACGACTTTCTTAAACATTTTTTTGGTCCATTTTGTCCTATTGTAAAGTCTATCTGTGGACATGCTGTAGATAAGGCCTTAATAACATATCTACAGGTGTGCAATCCTTTAAGGGCGTACCTAGGATTTTTTTGGATCTTATAGGTGAGAAAATGGAACCACACCAAATATACAGGGTGATCCAACTTTATTTATACACGATATAGCTTTGTTGTCTTGTTCCTGTACAAGACACAAAAAGAAACTGTAAATAAAATGATTGTTTAGATACATCTTATTTTATTGCCAGTACATGTTTAGTTAACACTTTTAAACCCGTTTTTTAATTATATTTTACGCTCGTTTTCCTATTAAATAGCAAAGGTATAACCCCAAACGTTGCTAACTTACCTATGATTACACATTGTCCCGCCATAGGCTACTACCATTAATAGTTCAAAAAACTTTCAGATTCATGGTTCGCGCCCCAAAAACCCCCGTATACCAAATTTTATTAAAATCGAAGTTGCTGCAACTTTGTTGACATTTACCAAAAAATTCGAACATAAAACTTCTTTTTGAACAACTTTAAAAAAGGAAATATCAATTCGCCTGTATGTTTTTTTGTGTATGCTACGTGATTACTCCGATTTTAAAAATTCTTTTAATTTGAAAGAGTGCAAATTTATGGTGGTCCCATAAAAATTCAAGTCACATCGCAAGAGAGAAAGATACTAGACCTATTGTTTTCTCTCTGCCGTACGTTGTTCGTGCGGCAAAGCTGCATCTAGGTATGGAATATGCTCTAAGCATTTTACCGAACTGAAAAGGAGACTTAAGTAAAAAGCACAAAACATGTAATTTGATTGACTGACATTAGGGGGTCATGGTTAGTTCTGATTAGTAATTTTTTTATTTGTTTTTTTTTAAGAAACTAAATATATTACGCATACTTTTCGCCACTGTTTTTTAAGATATTACCATTTTCTTAAGGCTATACCTTCGACGAAATACCCATAAAGGTCTTTACCAGCTAAAGGATTGTCATCCTATTTTAAAGTATGATTTATTTTTAACAGAACTTTTTTATATATGTAGGGAGTAAATAACAATTAATAGTTTAATTAGGGTTAAGAGGGAGTAATCTCTTCGGACGAGGTGCTACATATAATAACGGTTGAACTTCAGGTAAGTTCGTTTAATCGTATAAATATAAAGATTTAACTAACAGAAATAATCATAACCCTTAATGTGGGAGTTTACATGACCGTCGCAATGTTTAAACCAATCAAATTACGTTACTGTAATTGTTACTGTAATCTTTGAAAGAGGTACTGGTTGTGCGTTTTAGTGTATTTTTATCGATTTCATAGTAATAATAATAAATTAAGAAGGAAAAAATAAACACTTTAACAAAATTAGACCGAATAAATAAATGAATAAATAAAACTCACTAAAAAAATAATAATAAAAGTAAAAAAATTAAGTCTAGTAATATCATATGCGCTAAACTACGAAATGTTAATCACTAAATAAGCAAAAGCTTTTTATACTTTAATTACATATTATTTACATGATTACCCGACTTTATTTTTTAATTTATTTTTATTTATTATCTTTTAACTTTTTGGTAAGTTTTATTTATTTTTATTTAAGTTGGTTAATTATGATTTTATTTTGCTATATAAAACTTTCGCCGGAAGATTCTCTTTTTGATAATTACCAAGTTTAGTTCGAGCAAATAAATAATAATATGTAAATTGAAATAACACATACCTGAAAAGGCATCCACAATCCGACAAACAGTCCTGAAGTAATAGCCAATGCCAGCCCATATCTCGGAGGTCCTACAGCTCCTGCGTAATGTTGGTGTCTGTACTGTGATTGCTGCTGTTCTGTTCTTATGGCTCTGGCGTGACCTCGGGCAACAAAGTAAATGTAGCCGTAACAAACTAAAAGGACTAGTAAACTTGGCCCGTAAACTGCACAGAACATAAACAGCTGCACAGGTTTGTCGACCATGTCGCCGAAGGAACAATCTAAAGCCATACTGAAACAAATAGAAAATCAGTTATAAGTTAACTTAATTTAACTTTATAAATAGCTTTGCGTTTGGAATATGCAAAATTATTTTAAACAGCAAATATACTGAATGCTGAATGTCTCTTATTGGCAATGCTAATAGGTAATAACCCAAAATAACAACAATATGCAAAATGTATTAAGAACTACAGTGTATTCTGCTAACAAACATGAGCATTAAAAAAATATTTTGGACTTCTATTGCTTCCATTTAAATCGCCTATTCTACTCGGAATGCCATTTCCTATCTAAATTAGTAAAAATATACCGGGTATCTTATTAAAAAAAAAAAAATATGGGACCTCATTCGACTAATATACATGTGATATACCTACGTACAAAAATTTTATTTTGATAATTTAAGCAATAAAAAGTTATACGAGTAAGAAACCGATTTTAAAAAACCAAAGATCATTAACAAAATAATTTGAAACCTTTAAGATAAAGTATTACTTGACCCCCTTCCCATTTAAACTTTTTGACGGTTTTGTTGGTGACGGAAGGAGATAACTCTGAACTAGTAAGTTTTGACACAAAAATGTGTCTCCCTAAAAATAAAAATTTACGTGTTTTAGGCTTCTTCTAGAAGTGTACTAATAAGAAAATTAAACGGGGTGGCTCGTTCTAATTGGAATGCACTGTATATTCTTTAATATGAGTATATTATCAGTTCAAATATAAAAAAATGTTTTTTGTAAATTAAGTAGAGAATATAATGCATTAATAAAAGAATACAAAAACTGGTGGCCAGTTTAGTACAAAAACCTTAAGACTTAACCGCATCTTACAAGAAGGGTGTCAAAAAAGAAGATAAAGTGTACTTCTTTATTTTAAATTTTATTAACTTAAGCTACAGCAAAGTAAAAGGTATTATGACTGCTCTCCACTTAAATGCTGGCCTTATGAAGCATGAATTTAAACTGGGAACAGCTACTGTTATTAATCAAATATTTTCCTTTATTTAAATAGAAAATTTATTTAAAATTTTGACATGTAGCACCTTAAGACATTTAACGTAAAAATGATACTTGTTTTAGGTCAATGCTAAAGGTCCTTACAGGTAATTTTAATACTTTCTGCATTCATTTACATTACATATCTACGTAGACTTGTGGCAGATCTAGTCAATATAATCTTTTTTTTTCTATAAGGGTGTATTAAAAAAATATCTATTTTCGAGGAAGAATCTTTTTGGTTAACGTCTTTTCTAATTTTTCTTTATAATTTTTTTCTTAGCATTACCCTTTATTTTTTACACACAACAAACACCATGTATTTTTTTGACTAAATGAATAAAGAATTTAAGAAAATTAATAACTAGTTCTTAAACACTTTAACCTTTAAACATTTTAGTATAAATTGAATAAATAATAAATCATTTTATCGCAAATATAATAAATATATTTAAAGAAATGGCCAATATTGTATTTTAATTTATTAGGACTTACAATTTTTATTTTTAACCTTTCATGTTTACCCCTTTTAACAGTAAATAAACCGATTTTAAAATAACAAATTTAAAAAATGAAAAAGATTAATAACTGACCATTTAAGTCCTTTTAAATGCTTTTTAATGACCAAACGCAAATAACCATTTACATACGCAAATCTCCCATCAATAAATGCTATTAAACCAGAACATACAGGTTATAATAACCGTGGCAACATAGAAAATAATTTGTTTTATTTTTACAAAATGTTTTGTTTTTAAGAGTCATTCACTACTAATAAAAATAAATAATTAAAATATTAAATTAATAATTAAAATATATTTTTTAGGGCCGTTTTCATCAAATTAGAAAATGAAATAAAGTTTAGGAGCATATTTATTACCTGTTATTTTTAAATAATGGTTTTAAAGAATTTAAAATAATCAAGAAACAAAATAAAGTTATTAAGATATTTAAATATCTTAAAAAAATAATAATATTTAGGAGTATCAAAAAAAAACATTTGTACTAATCCCTGGAAAAATCTACACATCAATAAAATATTTTGGTCAACTTTTATATCGTAGGTCTCTTAAACGCAACTCGGGTAAATACTTTTTGGTTTTGAAGGGTTTTACAATTATTTTTTAACATAAAAATAGAATAATAAAAAAAAATTTAATTAAATTTTTGTTTATTTAAAATTAACTGTACCTTTACCTTTTAATAAACCAATACCATAAATTTAACCATGTTCCACTTATCACCTACATTCTAAATTTACTTTTTAAATGCATTTCTTTGGCTAACAGGAAGTGGATAAAAAGCTAAAACACTTTTTTCTACTCGTGTGCTCAAAGTAGTTAATTTGCGCTCTTCTGCGTGACCGTGTGCAGAATTAAACTTAAAACTAAAAACGTTATTTGGTTGTTAGAGCAGCAACAAATAAACATTAAAACAAACAAATATTATTTTAGGTTGAGAAATAATAAAATAAAATCTTATTATACAAATATACCTGCCTTTCTAAGACACTCATAAAAATATTGTTTCTAACCAGTGGTGACGCTAGGGGTGGAGGGGTTACCCCTAAAAATAGCTTGCCATCCCTGAAAAATTAACGGGTCTCCCTGTAATATGGAAGATCGGAGAGAAATATGTACTATAGGTTAGAAATGCCAGGACAGAATAGAACATTACAGTAGAACATTTAGAATTGTAGTAGTAAGTCTATTTATTTCTCCTTAAAATTATTGGGGGACAATAAAATTATCGTTGACTAAGGAACTTAAGGTTTTTCAGAATATTAAAAATCTGTATCATACAGGGTTACTTCAAAATTTTCCAAAAAATTGAATTGGAGGCCATGACTTGGTATTTGGTTATAAGTTGTAATTCTAAATAACTTTTTTATTTGGCATTTTTAGTATTTTTAAAAATAAGGGTACTTTACTCCTAAGCGGTTTTGTTTATTTTTACCTATTCTGTATATCATTTAACTTTTAATTTAACTAACTACGGCAATGCACTTACGGACCATGCACCAACTTTTATAAATAATAAAATTTTCTGACAAATTGTAAATAAAAAGTTTTCCATTTGTTGCACACTTAATGGACCAAATTGTACAGGGTGAGTCAACGACAGCGCGAAGTAAGATATTTCTCTTATTGTAAGAAATAGAAAAATATGTTAAATACAGAAGTTGTGAGTACTGGTTAGATATACAGGGTGAGGCATAAACCCGTGGCAGATCAAACTTATAATTTTTTAAATGGAACACCTTTTATTATCTAGATATATTTTATGTATGATATCCTATCCCTAAGCCTAACAGTTTTTTACCTAATTTAAATTTGATATTAAAAATTACGTTCTCATGGTTAAATATCACAATCAATTTCTCTCATATGGAGGTTTCTAATATTTAATTGGGGTTGGTTTTCTTTTAACGGGGGACCTTCTATAGTAGATTATGTTGATATTTTGGTGATAAATTAATACAGGGCAACCGAAAATAAAATAAAAAATATTTAAAAAACATGAAAAGTCAAGTTTTTTAAATGAAAGCCCAATTAATTTATCTTATTAAGCATTAAGCAAAAGCATAAAAATTAGGGTAACTTTGTATAAGGTTGTCTATTCTGAAAATTTGTAATTTTCGAAATATTTGCAAAAAAAACATTTTCTCATGGTCAAAACGTTATATGGCTCTTAAGTTATGTTTAGTTGGTCATGGCGACGTGACATAGCTTTGAAAATGTGTGAAATTTGACATTTATTAATTATTTTTGAAGTAAATCGTTGTCATTGTTAATAGCCCAATTAACTTATACTTTCACCTCGGAATCTCACAGAATAAGCTGAATATTTGTACATACCTTTATTTTGGTACAAAAATACTCTTCTAAAAATCCCCTATGATAACTTGTAAGGAACTCAAAATATGACATGATAAATATCCGAAGAATCATTTTTTTGCGAATATCTCGTTTCCTTTACGATCAATGGCATTTATATTTATTATAAAAGTTGTAGAACATAAAATTCTTTACAAATTTGATTATAAGCAGAAATTTGTTCTAAAAAACGCAAAATCAAAGAAAGTGCGTATATATTATTAAATAAAGATAATTATGTGGAATCAATTTCAGTTAATTTAAATAACACTTGGTTGCTTTTGCTCGATACTGAAGTATCTTCAGGAAAACTAAAAATCAACTAACCCATCACCTTTTTTGTCTTACAAATAATAAATACACCAGTTACTTATGTCACTCATGACACATATGTCAAACTATTTTCAGTTTGCGATATTAAAAAGCATAAAATTTGTATTATTTCTAATTTAAATATAAGTTAATTTTTTTTATTTCTTAACTTGACAACGGTAGCAGAACCGAACCGAATTTTATGGTTTTGTTTTTGGGGTTTTTCTTTTATTTTGTTTCATGCGACCGGCCAGTTCATAGGGATCAATAGGGCTGAACAGGGTCAGCTCGTATACCCCGGGACCAGGACCGAAGCGGTCACATTCTTTCCAGGCGTGTGCCCAACAAAAGACCATCCAATAAAAGAGTCCACTTAACCAATATAGAGCATATCTTCAATTTTTGTGCTTATTAAATGAAAGAATTTAATTTAAGTAAGTACTTAAAATTAATATTAAGAGCTTAAACTATAGTAATTTTTTTCTACAGTAGATTAAATAAAACCTTGTGGAAATAAATCAACCTAATATTTTTACAGTTTAATAACGTTTTTTTTTAATTTTTATTCTTAGCATGGCCTAAGTTTTTTGGGGTGGAATTTTTTTTAGGACTTATGGTTATATGCCACTAGTAAAAAATATCCAAGCAATTTGTAAAATAGTTTTATTTTTAGTATCATGCGTTCTTTTATAAAATAGTTAGTTTTAGTGCTTTATTTTGAAAATTTTATAAACTTAAGACAGATGCATATTTCAAGTCTGCGCTTCAAAAATGTAGTCCCTTATGTACATTTTCTTGAATTTATGAAAGTATAATAGTAAATAAATTTTAACTTGAAAAGCTACTTAGGTGTATATATTTACATAAATTATATTTTGTTTTAAAATAAACACGAGAAGGAAGTTTTCGCCTAAATAGAACAGGGTGAGTTGTTTCTCATAAAACGTTATTTAATTTCTTTTTCGTTGGTACATAGCCAAGCAAGGCAAAAAATGTGAAGTTTATGCCTGGGTATACCCACGAAAAAGAACTTTACTATATTTTACTTACAAAAATTTGACGGTTTAAAGATATGTGCTATTAAATGGATCACCCTGTATTTTATGTTTTTGTTAAATTCTCTTTACATTCAAGCACTTTTGTCTTGTCTATAATAATATCATAAAGAGGTAAAGCTTGTAACTTTGTTTGTTTGTAGTCGCTAATTTTTGAAAATACTGAACCGATCATACAACTCTATAATTAATAGCCTATAATTTATTATGATTGAAGCTTACCGCCCAACGAAGTGGGCACGGGTTGGGCTAGTAGATTATATAGAGTTTAATTTTCAAATAAGAAACTATTGTAGTTTCTTTTAGAGTAATAAAAGATTCAGGACATTTTCTATCGCGCTTTTTCCATTTTTTTAATTGCCTGGGCAGGCAATTACCTTATCGATCTTATTCGTACATCTAATTAATAAAATATGTTTTAACTGTACAGGGTATCGGGACAATTGTGGCAAATTTAAAAACTTTAAACCTTCAAAATGTTTCCACTTTTAAAAGAACACCCTGATTTTTCCTTAATTATTTTGGCGTAAAAAAATTGTGGTAGTTTTTCCGTGTGGCATAGATAAAGTGTAAAGAAATTGTATAGTGTAAAATTAAACCTTAAATCTAAAAAGGTTAAAAACCTTTGCTCGTAGTAATATTAACTTATTACACCCTTTTTGTTCAGAAAATATAAGAAAATTAAAATTCTTTACTAAAACTCTAACATAGGCAAGGAACTGCAGATGGCCTTTTCTAGATTCTGAAAAAAATGTTAAATAGATTTTTCCCATTCGAAAACGCGACCGAAAAACGAATACCGAATTTTGATTTAAAAAATTATTAAAACAAAATATACAATCATTGTTTAAATTCAGGACGCCTACTTTTTAATGGTTTGGTATTTTTCATGAAAATTTCGTACCACTGTTGTTTGACCAATCAAATGTGTAGTTTTGGTTGCATTACCATGACAACACAAGTATTTGTCGGAATATTTTTATACCTGCCTGGAGTACCCTGGAGCGAATTATAGTGGAAATTTTTGGACATAATTATTGAACTTGTTTTAACGTCATGTCTGTCATTTACAAACATAATTAAAGAAAATGTTATTTTGTACCAGTTGTAGTATTTCAGACATAACATAATATTAAATAATGTAAGGTTTTAAGACCCTAAATGACAATTTTATACAACTACAGTTAGTAAAATATTATCATAAGACTGAAGTACTAGACATAAGTGAAGAGCAAATAAAAGCAAGGTATAGGTCTAAAAAATTAAAATAAACTATTTTTACCAACTGTAGTAATATAAGGTATATAAATATAAATATAATATAAAAGAATAAACAATGTTAAGCTCTAAAATTACATATATTTGCAACTACAATTGGTAAAATGGAAAACGTTTATTTTATAGTAAAATTTTAAAGCTCGTGTCAAAGTTACAGATATTAATTTAAAAAAATATTATTTAACACAAACTTGGTGTAAAATTTTCTTACCGAATACCACACGTGCTTAAATTATTCCGGGAAATTTAGCAATAGTGGTAATACAAGTGAAAATTAAAGTGCCAATTTTTAGACAAGAAATAACAGATATAAATGTCAAACTGGTAGCTGGGTGCCATTTAAAAAAAAATAAAGTGGGGTCTTGCGGTCCAATTTTCACACAACATTCAGTAGTGGCCATTGCAAAAGCTTTTCTGAATAACTTTTTTATATTTGCTACATTGTGCAGCGGGCGTCTATTTCACTAAAAATAATTGTACAATTTCGTTCAATTATATGATTTTCCATTTACAAATTTTTTTAGGTGTAACAAATATTTAGTAGACATGATCCCCTGGTAACAGTTTTATATTTTTAGCCAATACGTTTTGCTTGCTTTCATAATACCCTATATAAATCTGTTCAGTGTTTTCTATTTCACGTGCACTTTATAAATCTGGCTTTAAATTAACTTTATTTGACCTTTTTGACACAAATTAATTAAACGTTCATTTAGTGTTCTTCCGGCCAGCTAAATTAGATTCGGATTTCACTTTCCAAATAGATTTTAACATTTTTGTTAATTACATTGCGAGTTTTACTTTGTTTTGTCTTTATTAAAGCGGCTTTACAATCTTGCTTAACCCTAATAACAATTTAATAAAAATAAAAAATAATTGTTTTTGGGCCTTTATTAGATCTTTTACACCAATGATTGATTGAAAAACAGCTGCTCGTAAAGCTAAATTCTTAATAGTCCAGCGGAAAAGTTAATTTTCTCGCGAAAAATGATGACATATCTGCAGCACATCTGGTAACCCTATTTTTTTTTTTATTATTATCGATAGCCCGATCGATAATTTGCGACCTCTCTCTGGTTCCAGCCCAGTCGTCTTTCCCTGTCCCCCCACCAATGTCCGTGATCCAAACAAACTTGTTGTGGTTTAATTCTAGAGTTAATTCCTATATTTTAAACCTATGGTTACTAAAGTGGCTTAGATATCGCTCATGCTGAATATTCCAAATTAATCCCTTTATTTGGTAAAACAACGAAGTAAGTAAAACATTAATGGCCGTCAAAAAGTAGACAGGGTGTCTCAACTCCATTTATACACGAAATATCTTTGCCCCTGTACAAGATACATAAATAAACTTAAAATAAAAAATGTTTATTTGGATACACTCTTTTGAGATTGTACTAGTTTGTACTAGTTTTTATAGAAGGTGTCTCAAAAACATAATTTTATCGTCAAGTAGGGTTTTTAAACGGAGTACGCTGTATTTGTTACCAAATTTTGATATTGTTTTAAATTTTACACTAAAAATGTAAAACACGCTCTACGTCAATTATTGCTGGTTTTTGAGATATCAGCAGCATGCTGATATACTCATTATAGATTAAAAGTGGAAATACTGGAACATATACATGTCGGATAAGACCACAGTATAAAAATTATTTTAGTCTATACAGGGTGTCTCAAAAAAGTGTGACGTATCAAAGTTATATTTTTTAAATGGAACACCCTATATTTTATGACGATTTTAGATTCTACTTTAAAAAATAACTTAAGTTTGTTTATAGTACTAAGTGTCTAATTTTATTCGTTTTTGTGATATTTTATTTTTTTGAAAAATGCAGAGGTAAACTTAAATTGATTGTACTTTAACACTTTTAACACTTTAAACTTTAAAATGTGTAACAAGATAAGAAAAAGTCTGCCATATCATACGTGGGTCAAATCAAGATCAAATATTGTACAGGGTAATCCAAAAATAATTTTAATTTTTTAGATAATCAAATAGCCATATCTCTCTTACTTTAAATGGAACACCCTGTATTTTTTTACGTCACATGATGACAAATAAAATACTCTTTCAAATGGCGTGTAGGTTGCCTATACCTATCTTTTGTGCTTTTTAGTAAAATCTGTTTTTACAAATTTTTAGTCCAAATGTTTATTTAAATTAAAGTTGGCTGTGACATAACAGCCATTAATATTTTTCTTAAGAAAATAACAACGACCATTTATTGATTAACTAGTGTTTTGGTCAGTTTAAAAGAAATTTCAATGATTTTAAATAAAAACCCTTTTTCTACAACAACAAGATGATATAATACTGGTAGGATGTAAAAAAATGGTTTACTTTAGTATTAGAAACCATCTGATAACCTTAATAGTTGATTTAAAAATTTGACACAGTGATTATGGATAATGGAAGAAACGAGTTATAGGTCACAGAATGTCGTCATAACTGACCAGAGGCGTTATTAGGATTGTTTAAAAACACAAGTTTTATCATTACCACATTCAGCTAAAATAAGTGTTATTGGATAGCTATATCACAGCCTACTTACATTTAAATAGACATTTGGAATAAAAATATGGTAAAACGGAATTTACTTAAAAAGTATAAAAAATAGGTATAGGCAACCTATACACCATTTGAAAGAGCTTTTGGTTTGTCATCATGTTTGTCATCATGCGTCGCAGCCGATGCGGCGTGACGTACAATCGTTGGTCTGCAATGTGTTTTTACTTGTTACAACGTGGTATAGGAGAGTCGAATTACTCCAATTTTATTAAATACAAAACTTTTGCATCGTACCCCCAAATTTTACCAGCGAGACACACGGCTGCGAGCTCATTGCAGTTATGTGTGGCCAAACGTTAATTCGTCTTTCTTGGCGTTAAAAGCTATTTATTTTTTACGAAACAAAGCAGGACTTTTCGTCGTTTGATAGCCTAGGAAAACCTACCACGTTTTCACTCAGTAAAAAGAATAACGATGGCAAAAATTGTATTTATTAAAATTTGCTTATTTATAATTTGGAAAGAAACTTTCAGAAATTTTAAATTTCAAAACTAGTTTTGATGACAATATTTTTAAACAAGTAAGCCTTATTAGACAAGAGAAAAAGGTTTTATTTATTCCTGAAACTATTCCAATGTGATCTCGTAGTCCGAGAGATATTTTAACCAAAAAATATCGGCACCTACAAAAACTCCTGCTATGGATACTGGAGGCCTTAAGGGAATATTAAAGAAATCTCATGGCCAGGACAAACATGGCGAAAAGGATTATTTATAAAACAGTGGCTTTACCTCTTTAGGTTTATGTTTTGTTTTGTTTAGGTTTTATTATTATCATGGAAAAAAATAATAATATAAATCTTTTATTGGACTTCTATTTCACATATTTTTTAAGTTGCAATACCCGCATGTCCGTTACCTTTTTTTGTAATTTTTGTTAACTGTTTTTATTTAAAAAAAAATTAATCATTAAATTAAAGTACTAATTTTCACTAAAAAACGTAATAATTATAAGTAGGCTTTGACAATAGATACACACATCCTTAAAATGACAGTTTTTGCTTCTCCTGTAAAAATTTAGTCTTGCGATATCCGCCTTTAGTAAACCAAACCTCAGATATCGGCTTTTATAAAATATTGGGTAAAAATAATATTCTAATTTAAATACTTTTATCTGAGTCAAATACCAAAAATATACAGTTATACCAGAAACGTTAATAAGAAGTACCTTATTTTTTAAATTTTTGATTGTCTTAAAAATGGCGCCCCCAGCTTTGCGATATCTGTAAAAATAAAAACATTATGATGTAAATAAATTTAAGTTTTAGGTAAAGTGCCCTCTAATGGTATTTAAAAAAGTACTTTTGTTTTAAAATTTTAGAATTTGCAAAGCTCGATTTGTGTGCCAAAATCAACAGGATTGGTTAAAAATAAATTCAATATGGCAAAAAAACCAAAATAAAAATTGAACTGGTAACTCAAAAACGAATGAATGAAAAAAATATATGAAGCTCTACCCTTATTTTGTTAAGTAGAATCACCCCCTTTCGTGATCGATTATTGAATCTCCCTGTATAATATAAAGTTTTGATCAGTGTTTTCTGAGTTTTGGTATATGAAAATTTTTTTATCAATAATAAAATTTTTGAGAAACCAAATATAAAAGAGTTTTCCATATGGTTCAACATTTCTGGAGATCACTGTATAAGCAAATTTAGGTAAATAAGAAGACAAATCGCACATTAAAAAAAAATCTTGTCCGAAAGTTGTTAATTTCAAGTCAATACAAATAAAAATTTAGAAGCCTAACCAATGAAAAACCGCACAAAAAGACAATCAATACTTAGGAGCGACGACCGCAAGAAGACTTAATATAAAGACATTCGATTAGAGCAATTTAGAATACAGGCAAGTTAATTAATTTAAAGCAGATATTATCTATGTTAAGCCATTAAGTCGAAGGACCAATAGTAATTAAAGAAAGGATTCTAATGCTATTGTGAATTAACTGCCCAAAATTATTGCACATTTTTAAATCTTTAAAATTAATTAAAGAGTTGGCAAGTAAGATACAATTATTACATGCAATAATAAAATATTGGTAATGTTAAATTACTTATACTTCTTAATTCTATTGTTATTTTACTGTACAAAACAAAAAAATAAAAAATATCCGGTACTCTCAGTACTTATGTAGTTTTCAAACCTTTAAAGAGTACCAGATATTAAAATTTTGGTAATAGTTCGATATAGGGGTTTTCGCTATTATAAGAGATTTTTGAAAATTCTTTTTCAGGGCGTTCCTATAGGTCGATTATGACACAAATCTGTGTGCGCTCTTTTAAAAAGTCTTTTAAATGGTAATATAATATACATTTTTCGTTTAAAAATATATATACGTTTTTGCTACCCTCTATATTATCACAAGTATTACAATTAAAATGATCTTTTAAATAGCTTCAAGAAAACACCACATTAGGTACATCTAACTAAATTAGTTTCGGAAATATGGTCATCGAAGCTGGGTATTTGGAAAATTTTTAAAGTACCGCCATTTTGTATTAAGTGGAGATAATTACTTTATATTCTAGGGCTATAAAGTACACGTCAAAAGCGTAATATTCATGTACCACAAAAGCCCCTTTCCATTTAACATTTTTTCCAATATGGCGCCCAGCCACCATCTTGAAATTTGCATACTTCAGTTTAACTCCAAAATATAGTTTTTATGCATTAATTTCATATACCAAACTTTAACTTTTTAAATTGATTTTTTTATAAACATTTATGAAAACATTAAAGAAGTGCACTTTATAAAATGGTGCCATTAAATTTTTGATCCGACATTTTATCTTTTAGCCGCCATCTTCTAAATCCAACGGCATATTACACATATACAACTTTGCAATTTTTCGAACCAAAAACATTCACTATTTTGCCATTAAATATTACGATTTCACGTTCGAAAAAATTTTGTTTGCAGGTAAGTATGCATTCATTTTTTTATTACTGCCTATTACGATTTCTTTAATTATTTTTTTATAATAACAAGCACCAAAAATAAATGTTATTTACGTTTGTACGTAATAAATTGAAGCACTTATTAAATTAAACACCTTTATTAAATTTATCGTAGCCTGTCATAAAAATTTAGTGCACCTATTACCTGAAAATAAATATTTCACGAAACGTTTGTGATAATATCATAGTTTTTAAGGTAAAAACTTAATATCTTTCGATTTAAAAAACAAAGTTTAGGATGGCGGATCAGAGACGAAACCAACGATACTAAATTTAATGGCATTATTTTGTAAAACAATATTATTGTGACATTTATTTAAAATATCTTTATTACCTTAGAAAAATAAAAACTGTTTCGCAAAATTTTGTTTTTTTTTTGACAATTTTGGAACAGCTGTAAATTTTGTACATTTTTAAAACAGGATATTGTTAAGCATAAAAATGTGCAACTTTGCATTAATTCAACCAACTCTGCATCTCTTACCGTTTTCGAGATTCTCATGGTGGCCCTCAAATTGATAACAGCTTGTATATGAGATAATTGTTATTGCTGCTATTATAAATAGATCTCCTTTTTGTGGTTTTTATTGTTTAAAATAGTAAATGTTTTAGGATTTTTTGTTAAATTGTGTTTTTAATATACATACCATTTAAAAAATAAGTGAATATTAATTTAGTCCATGGCCATTATTTTTTATTTGTTATTTAAACGGTTTGGAACAAAGAAAATATTAGGTGGTTTATATTGTTGCAGTCACAAAAAGGTGCAGGTTTTTAAAATACTTTTATGCAGGATGTTTTATTTAAATTCATAATATTTTCTTTTATTTTATTAATAGGCAGTGGCGTAACATTGTTTTCCTCAACAAATATATACCTACCCTTAACCCCTGATAAACGACACTGGTAAAAACTCTTGTATGTTAAAAAGCCTACCCCTGACTTAAAAAAAATGGTATAAAGATAATAGTATAAAAATATATATTTTTTTAATTTTACACCTCGTAGTTTAAAAAGTAAGACGTTTAGAACATATGTTTACGAAAAGTTTACTTTTTTGGTGTATAGTAGAAATACCCAAAAGTTTGTCGATATAGTTACTAGACACCCTGTATTTGATTTTAACATCTAGATATAAAAAAATTCAACAGGCAACACAAGGTAGTTATTTAATTTCTTTTAAAGCAGCGCTAAATAGTCAGGGAGTTAATGTATGTTTATAAATTTTTATTTTAAACACGACTTGTAATTAATTTTCTTTAACGGTATAAAAAACTATTACCTATTACTAAATAAAAAAATGGAAAAATATTTTAATAAATTCCCCGTTGTTACACAATTTTACCAAGATTTCCTTGACCAATCTTTTATTACGAAAATAAAGTTAGTTCTTAAAGTCAAGCTAGGGATAATCCCGTCTTTACTTGAATTGTAAGGATTACCAATAAAATAAAAGTTAAAAATGATTTTATATTCTTGTTTAAACCTTGACCGATAGCTACCTTCAATAACAGTTTTCAAACGTTTGACCTAAAAAGCAACAAGATGTTGCGTTATTAGGAGCGGTAATATTATTTTCTTACCTGTTTTTTTATTATGGAACTGACTAAACGACCAGCAGTAATGCCTAATTTTAAGAAAAAACGTCCGTCCTGCGGTTTTTAGGTACGTATATAAAAACCGCCTAAAATTCTAATATTTTTTTTACCGGCGGTTTTTATTATTTTATCGACAGAAGTCGCCGTCCGGTGGTTTTGCTAAAAACTATTAAAAATCGCCGAATATTAGTTTAAGTTAACCTAGCTTTAATATTAATTTGTTTTATTGGTTATTATTATTGGCGGTTTTGCTAAAAACTATTAAAAACCGCCGAATATTAGTTAAAGTTAACCCAGCTTTAATATTTATTTGTTTTATTGGTTATTATTATTTTTATTATTGATCAACAAACATAAATGAAACTGAGTAACACGTTTGACACCTACACAAATTTTGTTAAAGCTCTTCATAAGTTAAAAAAGAGTATGCACATCTTTTAGAATAAGAAAAGTCAGAAGTGTTTTAGCGGCAGGAAAAACGAACTGATCATTTCATAGAACTAAAACTAAGGTATATAATTAAAGTATGCATAAATTGGGGGAAGAACAAACTTTTTAAAATTTTCAGGAAAAAGACACAAAATTTACAAGAAAATAGTTTATAAACACGGCTTATTTTTTTAGGCATATTATAATTTAAACTGTTTTTACTCTTGTAAATTATTGTGTCAATGTGACGAAATAGTTTTGTAATATGTCTTTTTAATTATAAGCCCTTAATATAGTGACAATCCAGCTAGGAAATGTTAGGATAAATACAATAGTGGTTTTATTTGCCTGTCTTCATTCCGCTTTACTACTCCAATGTGTTTTTCAAAGGGTGCTATTAACTAAACTACAATATTAAACAATAAAACCGCAAAAACTAAACGTTTACAGTAAGCATAATAATAATAAATAATTAATAGGGTTAGATTAACTTTAACTATTTTTGGCGGTTTTTAATATTATTCATATGCCAGACGTCGGTTTCTATCGATAACATGAGTAAAAACCGCCGGTAATATCAAATTAATTATAATTTTTGCCGGTTTTCATATTTGTAGATAAATAACCGCCACATGGCTGTTTTCTTCTTATAATTGAGCAAAACAGCCGGCGGTCGTTTAACCAGTGCCTTTTTACTTTAATTAAAAAAGAAGGTACATTAAAATTAACAATAATATTATTATTAGTATTAATATACGTCCGCTAATTATTGGAACACAGAAAAACCACAGATTTCCTATGAAAATATATTGATTTTTAGCCAAACATACCTATTCTCAAAAGTTAATAGGAAAGATTGTCAAAATATTAAATTTTGATACATTTTAAATATTTTAATAAAAGCTCGTATTAAGGGGTTTTTAACATAAACTATTTAGATCAGATATTTTTATCTTTGGACAACCACAGCTTAAAGCCTAAATACTAACGTACCATGGTTAATTTTAATGTATAAACTGGAAGGTGCGAGCTACACTGCTTTAAAATTCTCTAAAATATTCTAAATTTTTGTGCTACTCGGTATGTTCTATGTAAGTTATCCAGTAATCTTTTCTAGTTTTTACACAAAAAAATACATGTGTAGAAATCGCTCTGAGCAACTAGTTTTTAGATCATTCGCGTTTAAGTTGTTAACTGCAACCAAACTGCCTTTAAAAACAGTGTATTAGCCATAACTACAACTGTCTTTTCTATCTTTGGTTGCACTAAACCACTTAAATGCAAATGTTATAAAAACGGTTAATCAGAGCAATTTTTACAAAGTTTTACTGTTTTGTAAATAAAGCATACCTACTAAAATTTACTGAATTACTCGGATGATATATACAAAGCAGCACAAAAATTTGGGACGTTATTAACCAAATTTAAATAGTGTAGGTAGCGCTTCTAGTTTCACATAAAAACTAATATCGGATCTAAACAGCTTATGTCAAAAAACTCCTAGATACTGAGTTTTAGTAAAATATATTTTCAATACCCTGTATCTTTCTTATTATCAACTTTTGGATAAAGGCATATTTGCTTTAATCCTTATTTTGGCCCAAAAATCTGTTTTTGTGTTGTTTGGTATTAGTATTAGTATTAACCTAACATAAATTAAAACATTTTTTGCTAGCAATAATTGGCTACATAAAAAAAAAGGAATGAAACTTGAATAAAAGAAGTTGCTGGTTTTAACTTTTAAATGGCACATATGCAATTCATATTTTTTCATATTTTTAGTCTTAAAATTTAAATTTTGGAAAATTTTAAGGTCGTTTCTTAAGACCAGAAAATAAATTTGATTTATAAACTTTTTAATCTAAATGTATGTTCTTAAATCTTGTGACTAATACTAATACTAATACTTAAATTAAATATTGAATTATAAACCCGGCCTAAGAGTTGGTTGGTTAAATTTATGCAAAGTTGCGTATTTTGACACCTTACAATAAAATATTACTTTAATATTATATTCATAACAATTATTGTTCCGAAATTATTTAAAAAAGAAACAAAATAACGAAGCGAAATAAACTCTTATCATATTTGAATGAAACTGAAAAAATTTCGGACTTCCAATGTCTTTATTTTTAACTATTTACACAACGTTTCGGGCAGTCCTATCTCTGTCCGTTTTTAAGCGTCATCTTATACGATTTTGGAAAACTAGTCGTATGGTCCAAAACTGATAAATGAAATTTTTTTCTTCGATTGGTAATATAGGGCAAGTTATACCTGAAAATATGAAAAATGACTAAGAATAAAGAACCTTTATTTGTAAAAATAGGAACAAAATTGAATAGTGTAAATTTTGTAGAGAATTAGATTTTAGGTGAAAAATTTGAAGTTAAAAATTAAATTTAAATAAAATATATTTTTTTTGTTTTTTTTTATATTATGCATTAACAGTGTTTACAACACTTAGTTTAAGTGCACGGCCACAAACATCAGATTATCTGAACCGGTTATGTCGGTACAAACTTAAATATGTAGGTTGTCATTGGTTGTGACATTTTTTCTTTTAAATACAACCAATGGCAACTTAGAGATTTTGAAGTCGGAACGACTAATCGGATCAAACATCTTGTTTACGGCCGGCCTGAGGCAGCAAATTAAAAAATAATAATATTAAAATTATTGAATTTTCTTTTAAATTTTGCTCCTTTTTGCCCATTATTTAAGTTGTAATGCGTAATGTAAAAATAACAATAACCCTTTTTTACTCTCATGCTTTGCCATAAAATTAAATTCCCTACAACATTTGCTTATACAATTTTGTTCTATTTAAAAAAAAGTAGTTAGTAATTACCTTCTGAGCATTTTTCATATTTTTAGTTATTACTCTCCATGTATAATACCAATTAAAGAATTTTTTTGCTTTGGACTATGCGACAAGTTTTTCCAAAATTTTTGGTCTAATTATCATCTTGTAACACCTATCCTGGGACACACTGTATAGTATGGTGAACCATCAATCCGTGACAGAGTTAGGTGTGATCAAGCTGATGACGTTGTTCGCCTTGGACATCAGCATTGGTGCGCTTTAGAAATAGTTTTCAAATAGTGGGTATCTCCACACTTGGTTTACTAAAAATATTTTGGTTGTTTTCGATTAAGACTGCTTCTTTAAATTTGAATCTTTTCCAATAAGGTTTTCTGTAAACAACCCGTGCTTCTAACCAAGCGTGGTCGGAGATTTTAGATTTAGATGTTTTGTCTTTCTGAGTATGATGCCTGTGTTCCATAATTCTTACATTCAGTGGGCGTTCTGTTTCATATTTAATTTTTTTCACTAGGAAACAACACCCTAGTATTAAAAGCCTACCGTTGGTTTAACCCTAAACGTTGAAATAATTATAATAATTTTTAACTGTCATTTAATGACAGCCTATTTTAAATAATAGATATCTTGCTAAGTAATCCCAGGTTACAATATTTTATAGTTCCTGGGCCAGTAATAAAATGGACTTAATGATAAATACACTTTTAAAACCTTTTTAAAGGGTTCATTTTGACGAGTCTACCACAAATATTTATACCGCCATATATGGAAGTGGCGCTTAAACCCAGTTTGTCATTGTCACATGTTTTGGGTGTCGTAGTGGACGAACGCGTCATTTTTTTATTGGACAAATTTACCACATAGTTCAACATGCAATTTTTAAACATTGTGTTAAAAATCGTAAGGGTTACAGTCACGAAACCCGTCTAGTCCGATACCCGAAACATGTGTTTAAGCCTTATGGTTTTATGATCTTAAACCTTTATCATTTTTGGCAAAATGTCTAAAAATTGCATGTAAAATATTGTGGTATCCGACAAAAATAGTGACGCGCCCGCCCAGTTACATTGACATCCTGGGTTAGAGGGCCGCTTCGATATATAGCGGTATGAATATTCGTGGTAGACTCGTTAAAAATAACCCGCCTAAAAAGGTTTTCAAAGTGTCCATTTTATTACTGGCCCAGGTACTATTAGTTTAATTTTTCTAATTTCTTATTTAACCGGCACCCACCACTCTAATATTAATATCTATTGTTAGGTTACCGGCTCCAGATTTTGACAAATGAAAAAATTGTCAACGAACCTTTGATAATGGTTACAAAGTAAACTGGTTTGCTTTTAGAATTAAGGCAAAAATAAATTAATAAAAAACGTAAAGTAAAAGAGTGCTTTTCTATTGATAAATAAAAAGCTGCGCACATTAAATCCCTTTTTTATATTACGGGGTAACATTTACTTTTAATTTACTCGCTGCCCATCCTGTTTTAAAAATTACTAACTAAACTCAACAAAGAAGTCATTAATTTTTTATAAATGCAAAACAGTTGCCGTTGTAAATGTCAAAAAAGGAAATAATTAAGAAAATTAATCCCGCTGAATTCGTATTTCAAATTTGCTTTTGTGTCGGAAGGGAATTTGTTATAAACAATTTAATTGGTTCTAGCTTCTAAACTAAAAGAGATAGAAACACTTTTTTTCAATAAAATTTGTTCTTAAAAAAACCTGCAAAATGAAGTTTTATAAGCATTGATCTGATAGTTAGAACCGGAGATATGGCAAAATTAGTGCAAAAACATTACAAAATTTGCAAAAATTACGTCATTTAAGCAAATTCTCACTTATAACTCGACTTGATTTTAAGTAAAGTAACTCTATAATAGCTTAAATTAAAGGAAAAATTACCAGTCTTAAAACTAGGCCTAATTTTAAATAAAAATATTATTTATAGCAAAGTTATTACAAATATAAACGAATATTTTTTAATTAAAAAAGGCATATAATTTGTTTATACGGTTTTTTAGCTACTAAAAGTTTACAATATAGCAAAGCACGTTACATATTCAATATGTACGATTTAAGACAAAGAATTTGGTGTTTAATATGTATAATTTAAATATATTTTAAATATGATAAATCAGTTTTAAAGTTAATATAAACTTTTATTAACTTAAAAACCGTATTACCAAATTATAATACTTTTTATTAAAAAATATTCGTTTATTAATTTTTTAATAATATTTTATTTAAAAATTGGGCTTAGTTTTAAAGCTGGTAATGTTTTCTTTAATTTAAGCTATTACATAGTTACTTTACTTAAAATCAAGCCGAGTTATAAGTGAAAATTTGCCTAAATGCTGTAATTTTTGCAAATTTAGCAATGTTTTTGCACTAATTTTGCCATATCTCCGGTTCTAACAATCAGATCAATGCTTATAAAACGTCATTTTGTAGATTTTTTTAAGAAACAAAATTTATTTTAGAAAAATGTTTCCATCTCTTTTAGTTTAGGAGCTAAGAGCCTTATAAACAATTAAATTGTTTATAACAAATTTCCGTCACTTCCGACACAAAAGCAGGTTTAAAATTCGAATTCAGCGGGTCAAAATCAATAGGAATACACTCTGAAACTTGATGGACACTGATCGGCCACAAAACAGCCCTGGCCCCCAGATCAAATAAAAGTTAATAGATTCAAATATACTTTTGTATTTCCATAAAGAGTAGGTTTAAAAATGTCGGTGAAAATTGGTCTTATTTTTTTAAATTGGGTCTTTGACAGTAGGCAGCAATTATAGGTATTTTATATCCCTTTTAAATTACCCTAACCTTATTTAAATATAAATTTATTTAACCTACCTTTTCTTGGATCCAACAAAAGAGCATATACCAACGGACTAAATCCAACCAAGCTCGAATACACCCAAAAATCACGATATATCTTTCGACTGCCGAATGCGTAATTAAATTATTATATCTTAAAGGTCTCGCTAGTGATGTAAACCTATCTACCGCAATCGCAACCATCACAAGAACAGATACACAGCACAGAGTGATCACTATACCGTAACTAAACAAACACACTTGAAACCCTGGAAATGTATTAGCACCATTTAGTTCTAAATAAAAACCAACTGGCATAAACATGCCGACACCCATGTCACTAGTAGCCAGTGACATCACGAGATAGTTGCTAGGCGTCCGTAATCGTTTAAACCTGTACATTGATACCAAAACTAAAGAATTGCCGATTAGTATCATCGGCGAAAGTAAGAACACTAACAGCACAACTATTGTTACGGCGAGTGGTGAGGTCAATCGTGTGACCGATCTACTAATATTGACCTCAGAAGAAAGATTATCTTGGGTGTAGTCGGCATGGTTGGTTCCGATGAGGGCAAGTTGGCTATAGTTGAACAGGAGGTCATCCATTGGGGATTCATTGAGGTCGGTAAGGTTTGTTAGTAAAGAGATTAAAGGGTTGTAAATGAGATTGGTTGAGTTGGACAGCTTCTTGGGTAGTAGTGTTGATGTTCGGTAGTATGGCCTGCAAAAAAAAAATGTGTATAACATTTAAAGAGCTATGGGTGTAGAACTACATAAAAAACTGGAAAAATATTTTTTCTGTACCGGATATTCCATTTTAGAGAAAAAATACATACTTTTAACTTTTCACGTATTTTTAAAGAATTTAAGATAGCCAATCAATGTATTTTAGCTTGCGAAATTAAAAATCGTAAGTAGAATACAGTGGCATGAAAAAGAAAAGACTTACGCCCTAAATGTTACATTTTTTAAATGGAACACTTTATTTATTATTTTATTTTGGGATGTTATGATCAATTTTAAGTGTTTTTTAATAAGGTACCATAAGTCTATCTTCAATTGTTTTTCAGTTAAAGAGGCTTAGAAAGTCAAATTTTTTGGTTATATTATTAAATAAAAGTAATGCAGGTTATTACCTGATACTTCAAAGACACTAAAATTTTTACCTATTAGTAGATTTTATATTAGTCTTTTATAATAAATTATTCTTTAGATAAAAAAAACTACAGATTGTAATGCTGTGTTACAAGTCTCAAAAATTTCAGTAAAGCAAAAAGAAGATTATGAAAAAATAAAATAAAATTTACCAATAGGTAAAAACTTTAATGACTGAAGTATCAGGTGCCATATACATTTCCTGCATGTTAAGGTGTTAGATTTTTGATTATGTAGATATTTTTTTGCTAGTTATAGTCTAAGATCCGAATAGGAAGCATCCTTCACTCATCTGTTTACCGGATAAAAACTGTTATAACTATAATAAAGTATTTAAACAAAGGTATTGACATAAGGTTGCCTAACAAATTAGGCCAAGGCTATGACCAGTTTAAAAAAAAGTAAGTTTTAAATTTTTGAGTGACCCTCTATAATATTAATTTTCATTTTTTTACTCTACATGACAGTAATAATATATTAGTACATTTTGTTTCTTCGATTATATGAATAAAGCTGTGGTAAATTTTTAAACTTTAAACTTTTAAAAAAAATTGGTACATTCTGTATTATTTAAAAATATATATTTTAGTAACTAGCAGTACGTGTTTAAAAATATAGGGATTGCCATTATACAAGGTATGTCAAAAATTTTGAGTTTTTTTTTAATTAAATATGGCCTTGACCTAATTTTATTAGGCAATCCTATGGCAACAACTTTGTTTAAATACGATCTTTAATATAAAACAGTTTTTATTCGGTAAACAGATGGGTGAAACTCGTCTCCTATTCGGATCTCGTACTATTACATAAGTTTGCAACATATAAGAACTTTTTAACTGTTATTGATATATTTCAGACGAAAATGATGACCTTAACGACAAAAAACATTATTTATTATACAAGTAGAATTTACATTTATACTTATTTTAATCTATTGTGTATAAAAATCTATTGACATATTCTTGTACTTTAGTAAACTGTGAGCGATTTAATAATTCACATGACATATGTCAAAATGGATTTTAGGTTATTGGATATGCAGAGGCAGTCGCCAGAAAAATCGGATTTTCCCTTGATTAAAAATTTTCCACAGGTTGCATAAATTTTCCGGTCACTGTATATTGGCACCAAATAAACCAATTTAGATTTAATTAAAAATACTAAAAGAAGCGCTTTTGTCATATATTCAGTATTTAAACAAAAAACAAACTACCATGTTAATGAATTTAAAAATTTGGTGTATCACAATTATTTGTTGCTTTTAAGCGTTTAAAGAATAAAATCTTTGCAAATGTCAAATAAACCTTTAAATGCCATATAATGATTTCCGCACAAGGCACTGAGGTTTAATTTAATCAAGCATTTTAAATAATGTCAACATTAAAAAAAATTATAGTTGTTATTACACAATAATTTTAAAATTTTATTTCTTAAACCAAAATTATTGTAAACTTGTATTGTTTTGTTTAGGGTACATAAAAACATTTTTTTAACTGAAGTTATGTAAAAGCAAAGGAATTTAAAGTTGTAATGTTAAAAAAATTATTTGCCGCCAAGTTTTACCTATAATTCTTTTATGCTTCTGTCGCACTGGTAAAAAATATCAAAAGAAATCCTTAAATAATTAGGTAGACTAAAACGGTATATTTCCTTTTAATTTTATCACCGAAAAAATTTACAAAGAAGAATAAAATATACTTAATTTAAAATTGGAAATAATTTTTTACACAATACAAAAAAATAGCTTTAACCACGATGAAAACTTTTTATTCAATTTTATGAAATATAGAGGTTTATGATATGAAAAAAATTTATACAAACAATCATAAAATATTTTTTTATATTTATTTAATATACATATATATATGTACCTCTTTAATTTATTGAATGAAAATAAATTTTAAACTCTACTTAAAATAATATGATTATAAGCACTATTTTGGTAAGAGTGACCAGAAGGAATTTTTGGGTTAATAGGAACATTTTATATTATTATTAGTAATTGTTTTAAATAACAACTATTTTTTACCTAACTGATAAACGTAAAACCAAAACACCATTGTAATCACCAACCATATTTACATACTTGTTACATGTACAACTATTTGATAGGTAATTAACTTTTAACACCACTTAAAGCAGTGGCTTTTAAATTTTTTCGACTATTCTTAACACGTTTAGTGAAACGTACAACTTTAAATTTGCAGAAACGTTAGTCTTAAAAAAGAAAAATTCTAAAATTGGTTACGTTCTTCTACCCTAATTAATAGTAGTTAAAATTTTACAAGATTTATTTTAAATTAACTGTTAAAGGTATTTAAACCCATAAAGCTTAATGGATATTTATAGAAAAACATTAAGATATATTTAAAAACTTGAAAAATAATCCTTAAGAGAAAAGTAACAGCCGTCCTGTTAGTTTATTCTTAGCAATGGGACATTTTATTAAAAGGGGAAATATATTCATATCTGTGTAAAGTCAGTATGCAAGAGTATAGAAATATCAAAATTATATAAACATTCTAATGAAATATTATAAATTAATATCATATCATCAGAAAAGGTGCAAATCCGCGTAACTAGCATTGGATAATTCGGCGTATCTGACAAATGTAACTAATTTTCAATTTCGCGGGCATTCTAGGTAAGATCTAAATTAACAGCCAGAATACATGTTTTTGGTAAAAATGCATAAAAACATCGATATTATCACCATAATTAATTGGAAAAAGTAAAGGTTTTAACATTTGCGAATAAAATTCGATTACACCCAAATACACGGTCCTCACCTATGCAGTTTTGCACTACTACCGATGATACATTAGATGCTATATACAGTAAGGATATTAAAAGTACTTTCCCTTCTCTTTATCTTTTAAATGCCACAAAATATTAGGATTTGGTAAAATTAAGGCAAAAGGTTGTCATTTTAATGACTTTTTGGCTACAAGAATATTTATTTTAATTAAAAGGGAGGTCATAGAGCACCTCGTCTAAAGGGTCTTTTGATTCCCTACTTAACGCCACTTCTAAAGTTTTACCCAGTAGTTTCAAAATCGGTTGTAATTTGGCTGGAACGGCTGGGCAGATTTACAAAAACAAGGTAGTGTTAAGTAGAGAATTATAGAACCTTTAAAACGAAGTGCAACAGGATTGCTTTTTCTATTTGAAAAGAAAAGGTACCAGTGCCCCTCTTAACACTAGGTCATGTGACCGAAACTATTTTCATGTCAAAAGTAGTTTAAAGTTATATTCTTTTTTTTGAAATATTATCCGATTTTTACATATTTTTTTTCAAACTATAATAGGAAAAATTTAAAATCTACAGTTTATGTACAGATCGGGGCTAACTTTTAAACGCTTGTATTTTAAAAACGACTGGGCCGTTTAAAAAAAGTTTATGAGTAGAGGCATTTAAACGGTACCTCCTTGGCACCAGGTTATGTAATTTAAATTACTTTAATGCCTAATAGTATTTAAATGATACCATGTTAAACAAATTTGACCCGATCTCGATACCTTGGGTGGTATGAATAAAAATTAAGTAGGTGCTTATACTCAAAGTATAATCATTCACTTTAAAGAATTTACTTTAAAACTAACTAGGTACTATATTAAGAAGCATCTTCTTTGATTTTTTCCTATTAGGGCTTATAGAAAATAGCGTAGTATTTACTTCGACTTGTAGTACGAAAGTAGGTACTTTTATTTGAAGTAAATACTACGAAGTAAATGCTTATACTTGAAAAATAAGCACCTACTAAATTTTTATTTATACGACTCATTATCTCATTAAAAATAAAAAGGGTTTGAGAACTTTTATTAATATAATCCTAATGTATGTACACATATCCATAATATTTCTAAATAAGTATAATTAAGTGTGCACCATATGAAAAACTTTTCGTTTGTTATTTGTAAAAAGAAACAATTTTAAGTTATGGTTGCACACTAATAAAATACTGTCAAATTCGGCAGTTGATTCTTCTTTGAATAAACTATTCAAGGCATTTAGTAAAACTAGGTCAGATTTAATTAACCTTTAACGTACGATACATAATTTAAGATGTTTTATTTAAATAGTATTTTTTTAATGTAAGCAGTAATTTTTAATTTGAATTAATTGTGTTAAAAAAAAATGACAACTATTTCATTAGTACACCGCTATGGTTTTTAGTATTTATCAAGTTTTTAATTAGTAAATTTACTTTCTCATCTCATTAGAAATTCGGTCTTGTATATGTACTCACATACATTTTTAGTTTTAAAGAGAAAAACAACTTCTGCAGCCTCAATATCAATCAATCAAATTACAGGTATCTGTGCTTTTTACTGTTGTTTTTTTTCAGTTTGGTGAAAAGAGTAAATTTTGTGAAAGGATGTAATAGGATCAATCAACTTCTTTTTGTCCCAGTTTAAAAATGTTCATATATTTATGAACTTTTTTTTGTATTATTTACTTATTTTAAATATAAGGTCATTACTTTATTAACTGTAATCTGCAATAAGCAGAGCACTTTAATCAGTTTCAGGAATAAAACCAGAAAAATCCACATTATAAGCAAGCATATTAATCAGTACAAAACTTGAGGGGCCAATTTATCATGACTTTTTAGGAAAATAAAAGTTTTCATAAACATATATCCGAAATAGCTTTATTTTTATGATACAGGGCTTTAAACTTTTTAAAAAGGTAGGTATTTTTTAAATATTTTAATAACCCTTCAACTGTTTTAGATTAAATGTATTACACCTAATTAATTTTATAAGGAGCTAGTAAAGCTCTACCTAGATCAATAATATCTGGTCCAGTGGCGTCTTAGTGGGCACAAAAGCCAATATTTTAAAGAAAAAATGGTTCGCCACTGACTTTTTATAAAGTGATTTTATTTAATTTTTTGACTACGCAATTAAAAATGCAACTTTTTATTTCTTATACTTTCTTCGTATCTAGCTTCGTCCTCGAGAAAAAAAAGCCATCCTAATTTCTTTTAAAAGTACCCATAGGCAACATGAAATTAAAAACAAAAATTAAGAATAAACAATAATTTGCCTTTAAATAAATAAGAATTTGTGCAATTTATCGGAAATTTTTCTGATTTACTAAGGTCAAAATTCTTTCTTTCTTTCTTTCTTAATTTTTGATTTTATGTTATCTTGTTTATGGATACGTTTAAACGTGCAGCTTTCCAGCTCCCGGAAAGATACTTGGTCGTAAGAAATTTGAAAGAGCCGAGTTAAGATTGGTGCAAGTTCTGGAGCACATTTTTTAAAACGACTGCTGGTATGCCATCCAGCCCAGACGATTTCTTGGTGTTAAGGGAAGAAAGGATACGCGGATAATTGAGAGAGTTACAAAAAATAAATAAAAAGTTGCATTTTTAATTGCTTTATCGAAAAAAATAAAACACTTCAAATTAAGGTAATAGCTTACCTTTTATTTTTTCATAATATTGGTTGTGGTGCCCATTGAGACGCCACTGGGCCAAAACATCTTAATCTAGGTAGAACTTAGCAAACGTCCTATTACATTAACTAAGTGTAAAAAAATTTCATTAAAATGGGTTAAGGAGTTTTTAAGCTATTTAAAAAATATCGAGTTTTTTAACTTAACGCCTTGTATTTCAGAAATGACGCAAGTCTGAACATAATATGTTTATACGAACTTTTTCTCATAAAAAGACATAGGAGATTACCTGCTTAAGTATCGTACCATAGTTAAGAAGCACCCTATTTATCAAATTATTAAGTTATAGAGCTATAAATTATTTATTCACTATTTTTTAAATTTACTTTTTGCTTTAGAAATAGGTTATGTTGCAAAAATAAATTAACAATAAATACAATAAATATTTAAATTTTATTTTTTATATAATTTGTGTCTAATTTATATATTTCTCGTGGAGTTATTATTAAAACTAAAATAAAAGCTGTTTATTTTATTATATTTATATATATATATATATATATATATATATATATATATATATATATATATATATATATATAGGCACCATCAAAACAGATTATTCGCCAATAATCAGCGATTATTCTATCGTTCACTGGAAGCTGAGACCGAACAAACAAATACAAGGCCGTCCGAAGAGCAAATGACGGAATTCTGGTCACAAATATGGTCTGAAGAAACCCAGCATAACCATAACGCACCGTGGATACTCACAGAAAAAGAGAACGCTCGTGGCTTCAGGCAAATGTCAAGGCCTACGGTTACAGAACAAGAAATATCGGAAACTGTGAAAAGCTTAAAAAGCTGGACAGCGCCGGGCATGGATGGCATTCATAATTACTGGTGGAAGGCTTTCACCAAAGCACACAACATCCTGGCCAAACTGATACACGAGGCGATCCGAGACCCAACAAAAGTTCCGCATTATTTCACAGCTGGTGTAACACACATGCTACCAAAAAAAGGAGACCTATCCGATCCCAAAAACTATAGACCAATCACGTGCCTGCCCTCTGCATACAAAATACTTACCTCCGTGATCGGAAAGAAAATTAACGCTCATACCAAAGCGAATAATATCTTAGCGTGGGAGCAGAATGGGTGTAAAAAGGAGCGAGAGGTTGTAAGGAACTGTTGGTGATCGATAACATAGTAACCAAGCAAGCCCAAAAAGACAAAAAAATCTGTCGGTTGCCTGGATCGATTACCAAAAAGCATTCGATTCAGTGCCGCACTCGTGGCTGGTGGAAATCCTACGCATTTACGGGGTAAATGAGGAAATAATCGGATTGCTTCAACATCTGATGACTGACTGGAGAACTACTCTATCGGTGAAAAGCAACACTGAATCGTACAAGACCAGAGAAATATCGATCAAGAGAGGGATATTTCAGGGGGATAGTTTGAGCCCGAGCTGGTTCTGTTTAGCACTCAACCCGCTTAGCCGCATGTTGAACCAAAGCTCGTACGCATACACTGTAGATGATCAAGCCAAAATAACTCACCTCTTCTACATGGATGACCTCAAGTTGTATGCGAGGGGTCCTCAGCAGCTTGAAGGCGAGCTGGAGCTGGTCAGATGCTTCAGCAGGGACATCAACATGAAATTCGGCCTTGACAAATGTGCAACGGCGCATGTCAGAAGGGGTAAGATGACTGAACAGGGCGACACGGTGTTATCAGACGGCGCGCAAATCCAAGGCCTTGGACTGGAACAAACGTACAAATATCTAGGATTCCAACAGACTTTTCAAATACAACACCAAAATAATAAAAATCTTGCTGAGAAAGAATTCAAACGAAGAGTCACTAAGCTTCTTAAGACGGAACTAAACGCAAAGTTCAAGATTATGGCCATAAACGCGTGGGCAATTCCCTCCCTTACCTACACAGCTGGTATACTTACCTGGTCCAAGACCGATCTGCAACAACTTGACCGATGGGTTCGTACTGCCTTCACAGCACACGGATTGCTGCATCCAAACTCGGCAATTGAGAGGCTTTACCTGCCAAGGAAAGACGGAGGAAGAGGACTTTCCAACATTGAGGACGCCACCCTGAAAGAAATCCAAACTATTAAAAAATACTTCAGGGAACGCACCTTACCTTTCTTCCGACGACTTGTGGCGTGGGATAATCGATTCACCATCCTGAATCTGGCACATCCTGACGAGCCTGAAGCTGAACAAAGCCTAGCAAAAACCTTAGAGGCGAGATGGCGAGGCAAGGCACTCCATGGGCGGTACCACTCTAGTTTGCATCAACCTGAGGTAGATCTAGTTAAATCCAATACTTACCTTACTACCGGATACCTGTACCCCGCAACAGAGGGCGCCTTACTTGCTATTCAGGATCAAGTTGTCTGTACCAGGAACTATGCGCACCATATAATGAAACAGCAATTAAGCACTACTAAGTGCAGAATATGCAATGCGAGTGAGGAGACGGTACAACATCTATCAGGAGGATGCACACCCCTGGCATCCACTAGGTATCTCGAAAGACACAATAATATGGGGAAGGTTGTCCACCAACTGCTAGGGATACAATGGGGAATAATAGGTCGATTCACACCCCACCACAAATATGATCCAAAGACAATAATGGAGAATGATCAGGCGAAGTTGTATTGGGACATGCCAGTTGACGCCGGTAAACCTATAGAACACAATAGGCCAGACATGATCCTATTCAACAAAAACGAAAAGACAGCCATAATAGTCGACTTTGCTGTACCACTAGACCACAATTTAGCTCAAACGTATGTCACAAAAATCAACAACTATACGGAGTTGGCAAGGGAAATAAAGAGTATGTGGAACCTGAAAAGCGTCAAAATTCTGCCATTAATCATCAGCGCTAACGGTCTTGTACATGTGAACACAGTAAAACACATAAAGGAATTAAACCTGCCTGACTCAACAATACTGTGGATGCAGAAGGCAGTTATTCTAAGTACGGTCGCAATCATTCGACAGATAGTTTCCCCGCAGTAAACACTGCAGTTGACCTTGGTCATGGCCCGGTCATCTGTATCATTACATCCGCTTAACAGCGTGTTAATAAAATAAAAAAAAAAAAAAAAAAAAAAAAAAAAATATATATATATATATATATATATATATATATATATATATATATATATATATATATATATATATATATATATATATATATATTTAATTTTAAAGCTATTACTATTTAGCTGCAGACTACAGAAGAATTAAATGTTTTAATAAAATAATTTTCAAACTCTCAATACATATAATAGTACGAAATACCGTCTGTCCAACTTTCAATACATATAAGAGTACAAAATGCCGTTATTTTTTTAACTGTTGACTCAGTCTGGATGCAATTACTTAGACTTACAAAATATCATTATTTTTTATTTTTATTTCAAGTGTAGGTCCAGTCTGGATACAAAAACTTAGACCTTAGTGTATGTAGGTATAAGATTGTATCTATTTATTTGTACAACCTTCATGGTATGACTCTAACGTTATCTAAGAGGGGCCGGAAACCAGAATAATTTTTCTTTTAGTATTTTGAAATCTTTTACAAAACTAGTTAAAAATTCCATTTCAATAACGAAAAAAAAAACACTATAAAATACAACATTGTCTTAAACAGCACATTTTAATTAATAAAGGATTTACCGTATAACTCCATTATTTAAACAGTAATAAAAAATTTCGAAACAAGTCAATTTCTATCTTTAGAGGGACACCTTTTTGTGTAAAGATTTACTTATTAAAAGTTATTTTTTTGTCACAATGATACAAATAATAAAAATTTTAAATGGGAAAGGAAATCAAGTGATAACTCTTCTGAAAGGGATTCAAAATATTTCCTTAACATATTTTATTTTAAAAAATTGGTTCCGTAGTTTTTCCCTCAGTTCTGTGTTAGTTCTGGTTAGTTTTCACAAAATTTAATAAGGGAGCTAATTGTACAAGGTTTTGACTTTTTTCTAAAGAATAATAGGCTGCAACCAGGATTTTCTAAAATAAGCTAAAAATACAAAGACCGTTTGCAGATGGATTGTTCTCTTTATATATTATCTAACATAGTACCATTTGTATTTTTAGGTCAAAATTTATTAATACTTATAAAACTTCTAAAATGCTTCTTTAATTTTAAAAGTTTGGAATATGAAATTAATGCATAAATACTATATTTTAAAGTGAAACTGACAAATAAAAATTTATAGATGGCTGCTGGGCGCCATCTTGGAAAAAATAAATAAAAAGATAGGTCTTGTAGCACTTCATTTAGAGCTTCTAAAGAGTACGTTATAACCTTAGAATATAAAGGAATACCCTCACCTACTTACTACTACTACCGTTTTTCCGAAAGTAATAAAGTTAAATGTACTTAATGTGCTATTTTCTTAAAACCCTTTAAAATATTTTTTTAATGATAATATTGATAATATAAGTGGTGGGACAAGAGGTAAATATTTTTTATTAAAGCAACATTTATAATGTATTACCATTAAAAGGGTTTAAAAATTTCTTTAAGAAAATATCACATAACTAATGGCCATCGAAATCAGGTATTTAGGTTATTTTTACGTACCACCGTTTTAGAGTAGGTAGACTTATTAGTTTTATATTCTAGGATTATAAAGTACTTTTCAGGAGCTTTAAAATAGTTTAATTTTTTTCTAATAAATCCTTTTCAAAAATAAAATAAAGGGGACACATTTAAGAATACACTGCATTAGAAAAAATGAGTAAGAAAAATTACATGTAATGTGTTTTTGAACATATATTTACTCAAAAAATTAGCAAAATGTTTTTATCGAACATACGAAAAATATAAATTCCCAAAAAATAATAAATTAGGTAGTTTGCTAGCAGGTGAAGTATGTTGGTAAACATGACGGTGAATTTCCACTAGATTCAAATTAAATTATAAATACTGTTGAATAGTCAATTCCTACAAACACCAATTCTGTATTGTATATTGGATAGGTATACGTGCAAACAAAATTAACATTAATATGTTCTATTTTACAGGATGTCCCCTGCGTATGTATTTATGTATCAGCTTATAGAATTCGCGAAAAGTAAATTCGGCAAACGCCCGGGTAAACATTTTTATTTTCCCCTTACGTTTTCTTTCTTTCTCTCTCTTTCTCTCTCTCTCTTTCTCTCTCTCTCTCTTTCTCTGTCTCTCAAGTACAAGTGCCTACTTTTTTCTACCCATATATTTGTGTTTTCTATAAAATTATGTTTTTAATAATACGAGTATATGAGACGGGCTGTTTTTGGTTTTAATTGCGGCCAAAAATTATTTTTAGAGAAAATTAAGTACTGTGATTAATATGTATGTATGATTTAAGCCCAAAAAAAAAAATTATAAAAGGATTTCCGAATTGTCACCAAAAGATTGATACATTTTTTGTTTAATTTTAGGAGTGTTTTATATGTCTTTTAAATAAAACTTAAGGTAAGTTCTGGTTAGATTCTTATACTACAAGATCTAAACAAAACTGTACCGTTTTTGTCTAAAGAGGTAGCAAGAAAAAATTAAATTAAATTGGATTAATTAAGTTTTCAAGTACCCCATAAAACCAAATACATACATAATAAATGACTTATAATGAATAAAAAATCACTAACTATTTATTTCTTACCCCTAAATTAAATTTATGGCCTAACTCATTTTTTCTACGACTATTGTGTGTGTATATATAGATATATATATATATATATATATATATATATATATATATATATATATATATATATATATATAAATATATATATATATATATATATATATATATATATACTGTGATTTTCAAACAGGTAATATTACCGATGGCCATTTCCTAAGCTCATTACCCACATCCATTACCCACTGCCGTTATAAGGTGTTTTAAATGTGCATAAATTTGTATATGTTTATGACAACCTCGTTTTCTAAATATGACTTTTTAGCCAAAGTCACTATTTTTAGTCATGGTCATAGTCATAGTCGTAGTAATGAGTATAAAAATATCTAATAGGTACGTAAAATCAACTCATAGTAAAACTAATCCCATTTAATAAAAATGTTTTAGTATTCTTTAAGGTCGCAGATGCCATGGCTGAAAAATAAAATTCTTAGAAATCGGAACTTTAAATTTAAAGTTTGTATTAACATAAATTCACAAGAAGTTGTTTTAAATTGTATTCGACGCAGAAACAGTATTGTATGTAACTCGTATGAAATACCTACTTATATCCCTCCTATATAACTTCACTTGCCTGCGACTCGTGTTGCATAAGTAATACTCGTTAGAAATGAGTAACATTCTGTACTTCCCATAATATGCTATTACACACAATCAAATTTTTGCACCATTTTTGGAGCTAAAGTAAAAACACTTGATTTACTTGCTTTTTGTTCTTCTAATGTATTTACTTTACCCTCCTTAAAACGTCTCCTTTTGTGTCAGCCAGAGTCATATATAAATATTTTTGTATGAAATTGGTTCTCAAGTATACTTCTTTCACTAAAGTGTCTTCCCGACGTATTTTATTCGGTCAGTATCGATTACCGAACTTTAAGATGTTAATGTTTTTTTCGTTTATAAAAAGCCCTAAAATTATTAAACATTTTATCCACTACTACAGTGTTAAATTTTCGAAAATCGTAAGGAATATTAAAAACTGAGTATAATTAAATAATATTTTGTTTGTTTCCATGGCCGCCTGAGTATTTTGTTTCACTATCGATACCTTCATATTAGGTTTTTGGTAAATATCTTGAGAACGGTTGAGAATTTTAATTTAATTGTAATTACCAAAAAAATTATTTAAATTGTTCATCGAATGGTAGAATAATATACAGGGTGTTCCATTTAAAAACTTGGAAAAAACGTGTTTGAAATATGTACTTTTCAAAACAGGATTTTGGACACCCTGTATATAATGGAAAAAAACTTATAACTCCTTGTTATCTTCATATCTTTGGTATTAGCTTTTACATAATTTTGTTTAAAAAAAATCTTTAAGTTATTTTTTAACCAATTTTCTTTCAGGGCGGTAAAATGTTATTTTGTAGGTTTTTAATTTTTAGCTCCCAAACCGCTGAACCCAATGAAATAAAATTTTGTGTACTTATGAAATACACTAATAGGAACCTAAATGTGCACAAAAATACAGGGTGTTCCATTTAAAAAAATGTACATTTTGTCGTCAAACTTTTGGGCCACCCTGTATGTGCAAAAATATTTTGCAAAAATGCAACCTAATCCACGTTATAAGTTGGTACCAGAACGGAATTCCTAACATTATTTGTATAGGAGCTACGGAAGCCTGACGCACTATTGCAGGACCCTGTATATGTATGTGGAAAATCTTAATGTTTATTGTTGTATTTTTAAAATGTGAGGACTAAAGTTAGTAACTACTTTTTTATTGTTTTTTAAAATGTTTGTGTGTTTTATAACAAATTTATGTTTTAAAGAAATATTATTTTGATGAAGGCTAATTTCGCCGAAACGTTAATTTTAGAAGAAATATATACATGACTTTTAAAAAACAAAATTTGACAAGGGTTTTTATTTAGGACGTTTATGCCCAAGATTTTTTAATAAAAGAATATTACAGAAATAAAGTCCAAGAAAACAGAAAATAAGAATATAAGCTTTTTGTACTGCAGTCAGAAACTATCAGCAACCATCCGACGCATACGCACTTGGTAAAAAGCTTTCGTGAAAAGGAACTCTGAAACCAGTAAACCAGGATCCGCTGTTCGCAGAAGTACAATTTTTCGTTAGAATAGGGTGTCCGACCATCAGGATAATATTCTTACTCCTAAGAAAATCTGGATTGTCATGCGTAATGACCATTTCATTTACTTTAAATTTATCTGGTTAAAATTTTACATGGTTATCGTGTGCAACTGTTGTCAGTGGCATAGCTAGAGGTGTTGGGGCCCGGGCGGAAAGTAAAGTCGTGACCCATGGCATTGCTCTAAATATTTTTTTTGTGAACAAAATTTTGAAGAGCGAAAAAAAAAAGGTCCCTTACCTTCCAAATGGGGTCCTCCCCCACTAACATGACTTTTTTAAAGTCAGGGCCCCCTTTCTCAACTATTTTCTTGTAATAATGAACTTGACAACCAACAAAAAAAGAGGTCCTTATCCAACGGGGGCCTTTCAAATTTTACTTACAAACCACAAAATCAAAAACTTACTTTTTTTCCTATAAAACCCCCTTTGGGAGCCACTTTAAACTGGGAACCCGGGGCGGACGGCCCCCTTCCTCGATACGCTTGTAACTGCTGTGTAAGTAGTTATTTAATTTTTTAGATATTTAACACAAAAGTTATACAACTGAAATTTTACTATTGACACAAAAAGCAATGCCGTTGGTGAGTGCCGTTCACATAAGACGTCAAACGCGCTCTATGCTCTATGTGTGATAACTGGTTTGCACCTTTTAGATGCAGGCGCGTTCCAACTTTAAGTCAATTGGCCTGACATTTACAGTACAGACTTACGCCTGGCATGCCTGACGTAGGATGGCATGACGGTATATAGCTATTAAAAGTATGCAAAGTAGATTTATTTTATAGCACGCAGGTGGTGGGTATCAAGACATAACTGAAATTAATTACATTTTAAATAAAAATTACAAATATAATTACGCCAGGTGGTAGTCTTAGTGATACTTATATTATTTAATAAATTATAATTATTATGACTGTCCAACAATGAAAATGTTTCGAACTGTAAAATAGCCTATTTTTAAGTATTTTTATCTGCTGAATTTAAAAATTATTATATAACGTTCTGATTAGCTCTATTACTGAAGATACAAGTGACTTTCTATAAGGTCCATATTCTATATAAGTATTAATTTTGTGAAAAATTTGATTTTTATAATGGCATACCTGTTAACTGTTAAAATACATGTATAAATCGCGCTAAAATGCATCTTTGTTGTTCCCCAAATTAGTCAACTGGTGAAAGGTCCTGCATTCGACTAAATTTTGAAAAGGAAGGAAAGAGAAGCTTGAAAAGCTCTTAGAGGAGTTGTTCGTGAATTTTTGGGGAACATTAAAGATGATAACTACACTCAGTTGATCACAACGCTCTTACAAAAATACCATCAACTCGGATCTAACATGACCCTAAAAATTCATGTTCTCCACACTCATCTTGATTTTCTTTCTACCTAATTGTAGAGCTGTCAGTAATAAACATGGCGAAAGATTTCATCAAGATGTTTTTGTGATGGAACAAAGATAACAGGGTCGGTGGAGTAAAGCTGCTGTTAGTTCTGCTTGTTTAAATGTAAGGATGATCACTCTACAATAAATAAATAAAAGTTTTAAAAAAACTAAAAACACGCTTTATATGCAACCGAACTAAAAATTAGAAAATAATTTTCATTACAAAGAGTTTGTCAGTCACTTCAGAGTAAAAAGCGTGGGGTGCTTAATATATTAAATGTTATAATTATTCTATTTGCAAATATCTATGAGGGAAAAGTTATGAAAAATTGTAAAATGCACCCCACGCTTTTACTCTGAAGTGACTGACAAACTCTTTGTAATAAAAAAATTATTTTCTAATTTTTAGTTCGGTTGCATATAAAAGCGTGTTTTTTTAGTTTTTTAAACTATTATTTATTTTTCATTTTTTAGTTCGATATATCAATTAGTTTTTAAAATAAATGCTCCAGTTTATTCACTAAAAAATTTCTTCGCCATGCATTCTTGATTTAAAGCTAAAGTGGCCACATAATTTTCACCTTTTAGAACTCCGTATTTCTATGTATTTTACACCTTTTATTATAAAATTGAAAAAGTCAATTAAAAAAAAACGCAGCAAGTTATGCATCAAGTGCCCTTGCGCATTCGCCATAATTAAAAACGATTATTAAGGAATTTATTTATCCTGGCGATGGCGGTCCTAAAATCTCATTGTCATCAGTCCTTGATGCGTGTGCTAAGTTTCAAAGAAATTGAAAACTAACCAGAACTAACCAGTTCACAGTATTCCTCCTTCTTTTTTTGCACACAATTCTTGATTTTCATTTTTGAGTCCGATATATCAATTAGTTTTCTGCGGTCATGTGATATTGAAATGTTTCACGAACTATTTCGTAATCTAATCATTTCATTTAAAGCTTCACTGTTGCATGGGGTTTCATAACGCAACTACTCCGAACAAGTTTCAGGTTGGTCTGCATGTAACGGCGGTTTGTACCCGTTTAACGGGGGTTCTTGTTAACCCCACGGTCTTCCCTGTCGTTTGCCGAGGGGTTGCGTCCTATGGGTGGACGCACGCTTGTTTAACTAAGGTGTTGCAACCTTATCCGGTCCCCAACCCGTCGGCAAATGTTGTCAAGTTCGATTATTCAATTGTCTAATCTGGCGCCTCCGCCAGAACGTACGATTTTTCACTTTTCCGGTTTTCCTGAAAAATGCTGGAGCTTAACGGGATACTGTTTTTAAATTATTGCATTGTCATCGGTCCTTGATACGTGTGCAAAGTTTCAAAGAAATTGAATCGCTGGAAGTTGGTAAAAATTAGGCTCAAAAGATTCCGTTACATAGATATCTATCTACCCAGGTTAATAAAAGCGTGTTAAAAAGCCAGAAGGCACCGATATCATGAACCTGTCGCTGATTCTTCAAAAATTCAACGACCTGTTATATAATATGTTATAAAAATGAGCATCTAAAATTTACTTTATTTTAGATTTTTATTTGTTTTAAAATTGCATATGACATATGATGAAAAACTAAATGTTATTTTTAAACTGAAACATCTTTTTTATACAAATTTTCGATAATATAAAAAATAAGGGAACATTTTTTAAGTAGACATGCTGTATAAACTAAGAAATTTTAAAATTATTTAATTTCTTTAGTCTTCAGTAATTTTCGCTTTTACCAAACACTAATTTATAATAAGAAATAGGTATTATTTAGTGTATTTGCGTTAAAAACTTTAAATAATACCATAAACCTAATGAATAAATTGAAAATTGCCAAGTCCACACGTTGGAACGAGTAATTGGCTAAGGCTTGGCATGTCATCTGTAGCCGGCTTTAGATTATCCCAATATGTTTGCATTATAGTATATTTCGACCATCAAAATTAGATTGCATTGTTTTCTTTAAAATTTGTTTTTCTTTAAGGGTAGAGATACCCATATAAATTAAAAAAAAAGAAATGGTAAAAAAATGGGGCTATAAAATCCAACACACTGGTGAAAATTGTTGGTATTATTCCTGTTTAACTCAACTTAATGAAAAGAACAACAAGTGAACCAAAGGTTAATTTAAATCGGTTAAAAAATAGAAGTCATTTAAGATGAAATTTGAACAAAATTTTCTGTCCGCTTTTTTTTGTCCAGGAGTAAATATTGTTTTGTAAATATCAATATTATATTAAAATAATATATAAGTGTTTACGCGCCACCAATATTTTAATTCGCCAGCAAATATATTAAAACGAGCAAAAACAGAAGCAGAATTTCCTCTAAACAAATAAATATAGAAACCCAAAATAGCTACTCATAAAAATTAATACAAAACAAAATGACCAGAACAGTCCCCCATCTCTCTTTTAATAGAGCTAGTAAGCTTAGCTAATTACTTTCGGAAATATGGCCATCCAAATCAGGTATTTAGGTAATTTTTAAAGTACCGCAATTTTGTAGTAGGTAAAGGTATTGAATTTATATTCTAGGGTTGTAAAGTACCTGTCAGGAGCTTTAAAATAATGTGCCACAAGACCGCCCTTTCCTTTATTTTTTCCCACTATGGCGACCAGCTGTTACCTTGACATTTAGAGCTGTCATTGATATGTAAAAAATTGCAGACCTTGGACATAAAATATTGTTTTAAGTTTCATGGAAATATACAGAACGGTTAAGAAGTTAAAAGGTGGGCGACGGACTTTTGGACCTCACTTACCTTACTGTATATAAGAGAAAATAGTTAAATTTTAAAACATGAAAGGCCGAGGCCAGAACTAAGAAAAAAATGGGTTTTTAAAAACAGCTTTAAAAGTTATTTTTGTGTTATATAATACTTAAGTTTTTATTGTATACTGTTATTTACATAAACTTAATAAAAAGAAAAGGAAAACTTCTAAATGGATCAATTATTCTAAAAAAGTCGCTTGTTTATTTTTACTTTGTGCTAAAGGCTAAAATAAACAGCTCTGAGGAAATATTATCAGAAGAATAGCATTTGTTACAAGTGCAAGTATAATAGGTACGCCTCTCTTGGTGAATGTCACAGCACTGACCTGCTTTATACCTTCTTCTGCAACAACTTTTTGGCTTTTTTTCGTGAACATTCCAGGTTTAAGATAAATTAAAGCTATATCTTTCTAGCACAAAACTATATTTTTTCAAAAAGGTTTGCCCTGCCAAATTTGTGACTTTATACTTAAAGTTTTTTCAACAACATTCTGTAATACCCCTAATATTTCTCTGACCCAATAAAAAAATATTTTTATTAAAGCAACCTTTTACCTTTACCTAAAAGCCCTGGAGATATTCAAACCTGGAGGTGAAATTAAAGTTTATTTTTCATTTACTGCAAGACAAAGATACACAAAAGCTATTTATTTATAAGGCAATTCTTTCTGCTGCATTGCTTCTTTTAAAAAAGTGTAATAAAACTGTACTGTTTGTAGTTTTAATTTTTTTGTTTGTCATTTGTACCAAGTTTTAAATTTGGCGTTCCTAATAATATACAGCAACTCTTTTTGTTTAAAAAAGTAACGAAATTTAATTATAACAGAATTAAAATATCGCCAAATGACCTTTTTTTATTTTTTTTTCAAATTATGCAATAAGTGGCAGATTTGCCACCAAAACGTCGTTTTTTTTTATTATTTTGTTTCAGGAGACCGGCCAGTTTATAAGGGTAAATAGCAGTGAACAGGGTCAGCTCGCTATACCCCGGGGCCATTCTGTCTAAACAGACAGCGTAATACCCAGCAAAAAAAAATTGAACAGTCAAGTACTATTATTAATGTGGCTTTATAACAAAATGTAGGTGTTAAGTTTATATTTGGTTTTTTATATTAACATGCATTTGATCATAATAACAAAGTAAACTAAAACCCCTAATAATGGTAAATTAAACAAAATGTTTATTATATTTTAGTTATTAGGATAAAGTTAATTAGTATCAATATCACATAATTATCATTTTAATTATGTGTTTTCTTTACTTAATGCTAAGGTAACTCTATCTTTCAATTTTAGAATTAATAGTGCAAAATATATTTTGCTTTTAAATACTTAACGTACTGGTTAAAAAAATAACTTGTGAATGGTAGAAGAATGTCATAAATATATTTGAAATGTTTAAGATTTTTAGGCAGTATTTATCTAAACTGCTGCCCAAGTTATTACTCTTTTAAATTAAAAAAAAAACATATTGCCGTTTTCACCATTTTGTAGAAAAACATTTTTGAAAATAAAACGCTATTTTAATTTGTGCAAAGTGTTTCCTTTTTTATTTTTCAGGGTGTAAAAATCCTATTTTTTACAAAATTTTGTTAGGACCGACATTTACTAAAAAATATATATTTTTGTTTTATAATTATTGTGTTATTAAGTAGTTCATTAAAAAAAACAGTTTTCTTAGATTTTTGTTTTATCTATTCTTTAAAAATTTGTTTAAATATTGTCCTCCTTATTTTAAACAAAGTTTAACGTTACGACATTTTTTACCAATAATTGTTAATGTCCTTTTAATGGCCTTATAAAAATGTATTTAAAAAAATTTATTACCTCATCAGTGGAGGCGAAAATGTAATTAAATTCTATTTATATATTACCAAAAAAATATCCAAGGACAGGCTTATAGGTACATGTGGTCCGTTTGGCCAAACAGATTAAGACAGGACTGGACTTACAAAACACTGTATTTACCTTCATTGCAAAAAAAATCAGATTTAGGTAAAATTGAGCTAATACCGTTTGCTTGTAGACAAACTATGTGAAATGATTTAGTTAAAGCGAATACGTCAACAATTTAAGAAATCAGGAATTATGATTATTCTTGATAAATGATGCACCCCATAAAGCATGCATTTCTCTCGGTTTTAACAGGGAACACTTTTTTAGTGTGCTTTTAAAAATTAAAAATGTGAAGTTACCATGATTCCTGAAATGGATGCTAAAACAACTTAACAGTCAATTAAATAAAATTAAACGTCTAAGCCTAATCATGGATAAATTCGATTTCTTTTTCAACAAAACTGAATGCATTATTTTGGAAAACGTCCGGTAAGTCCGGTCCTGTCTAAATCTATTTGACTAAAATTGGCAAACTTAAAGAAAACCTATCAATCTATTAGCCCTTTAAAAATAAAAAAGACAGGCGCCACAATTAAAAAGTTATAATTAGTTTAAAAAGTGTGCTAGTTTAATTTGGCCGACACTGTAGAAACATAAAAAAGCAATGCATTTTAACTACAGGGTATCTTTAAAAGGTCTATACAAAATGATACCAAAAAGTTCTTGGGAAAAAATGTAATTTACCTTAGTTAAACAGTGGATGGTTTGCGAGATATGGTGTGTTAAACTCTTCAATTTATTTTAGTTATTTGAAGTACTTTTTAAATATTAAATTTTTTTATACATAATTTAGGTTTAGGTGTTTTTAGGGTAAGGAATCAAAAACTGCTTTTTTGTTTTAAAATGTAAGGGTCTTAGGTTTAAAATGTCACATTTTTTTCTTTGAACAGGTATATTATCGTTCTAGTAAAAAAATATATATTTTTTTTATTTTACAAAAAGCTATACTTGGTAAATATCGACACGATCAACTGTTTTAGAAATATTAATCATTTAACGTGTTATTCCATAGAATTTTTTTATTGCATTTCGTTGCGCTTTATCTTTACCTTGGGCAGACAAAGGTAAATTGTGATTGATCGTTGTATTTTGGTGCAATTTTTTGTATGGACGTTTTAGAGACACCGTGTATATTATACTACAATGGCTAAATATTTAAAAAGCGATTAACATTTTAAATTGTTTATGTTACCAAATTTAAATTTTTCTTAGTTAGAAGAATACTTGCCCCTTTAAATTTTGTAATTTTGTTAAATGCTTAAAAGGTCTTCTTTGACCTTAACAGTATTATTAGTATTCAACATTTAAAGGACATTTAATTTTAATTTACAAGACACTATATTTGAGCTATTTTCCTTTTAAACCCGGCGGAATTAATTACGAATTTAAAAAATTGTATGTCACAACACGACTATGGAAATTTGATAGTTAGACTTTTGAAGAAAAGCTTGAGAATTTTTTTAACATCAAACATTTAAAAAATGCAAGTTTGGCCTATATTTTAAAAAATTAAAACATTAATATTTATTTCGGGTACGCCACTAAAATGTACGTAAAAAATATCTTTTTATTGGTAATATAATATACAGGGTGCTTTAAAAAAAAATAGACACTTTTTCTCCCAGCCTGTATATTATTACTAGTATCACCATTAAAAATGTTTTAAAAGTGCTTTTAGAAAATACCACGTTAGGCGCTGGTCTCTCTGGTCCGTTAAACGCAGCGGGCGACGGGTGGTGACGTCAGGAACGGCGAGCCGCGGCGGCTGCGTGGTCTCTCTAAATTTAGTACACAAGCAGACGTCGCGCGTTTAGCAGTATATAAAATGAGCGAAAAATTACTGCTGCTTTTACTGTTAGAAGAAGAAGAAGACGAAGATACCATAATCTTGTCCACAAAAAGACAAAAAGTAAATGAGATGTTTAAAAATAGAAGTAAAGAAGGTGCTTTTAACAGTTTGATTTATAAATATCTGTCTTGCAATAATAGAAAATTTATAGAATTCTTTAGAATTTCTCAAGAACAGTTTAAAAAAGTCCTAAATTTAATTAAATGTGACCTTACAAAAGTGAAGTGCCAACAAATAAACACCCGCAACCAATTTCACCATCAGAAAAATTAGCGCTTACTTTAAGGTAAGTTGCCCATTTTTTCTCTTAATCGAAAAAAAAACAAAGTCGTGTTAGTTATTTTATTATATAATGACCTGAAAGCTACTATAAATGTGTGTATACAGGGTGTTATTTAATAAGTGTCCGATATTTCAGAAAGTGATTTTTCAAGTATTTTTAAGGTAAAAAGTTCCTATGAACGTGTGGTCTAAGATGCTTTGCTTTCAAGATACAGGGTGTCAAAGTTTTATTTTTATTTATGTTTTTTCTGCATAATTTCCTAAATAATGCCGATTTCCAAACGAAAATTGGTACCTGAGATATTGATATGAGAAATTTAAATTTATTCTTAATTTAGCTCTTACTTGTAGAGGGCGCCAGCCACATGTATATTCTCACTTTCAAAGGCTCATGACTTTTGTACAACACTGTATTTACATTTTTGTTAATAGAAATGGATTCCTTAGTCATTTTTACGTAAAAAGGTACTCTTATTAGATGACGCTAGGAGCTACCGTTTTCGAAATATTTTAGTTTAAAATAATCGATGCATACGCTTAGTAATAAATATGCTAAGTAAAGACCGCTACTTGATAAAACCGTCATTTTCGGCGAGGCTGGTTGATGAGAGTTCATTTGTAATTCCAGATCGGTTACTACTCGACACACTGACATTCTGGCTTCTGCTTGTAAATGTGATGGAAACGTAGAAACAATGTCGGCCATTGATTCAAAAAATTTGTGCGTGGGGGATATTTGAGGTTTAGGCTTCTCATCCAATAGTTTTGCATATAAGAGTGATCTTTCTTCCTGCCTTTTTTCCAGGATGGCAGCCAAAGAATAGTCACTGGATTTCTTTCTTTTTCGATGTAAGGGAGATTCTGATGCATTGTATGAACTTTCAGAGGGTGTTACAATGTTGTCTGTAATGTTTTCTTCTGTAGTTGTAGTTTCTTCGCCACCAAAGTCCTCTCCACTTGCTTGAGTACCGTGGGTCTCCCGTACACTTTCTTGGTCGTCAGTCTCATCATAATTTTTCACGTTTGTCAAAGTGTTTCTTTGGGCTGGAGCTTGCGATAAAAATGATAACTGGGACATATATTCCCAATTATTTTGGCTCCTTGCTTGGCCCGTGCTACTAGCAGCTTTCTTTTTTTCATATAATAATCTCTTAGATTCTTCCATCGTTTTTTAATATCTGAAACTAAAACAATTATATTAATACACACACACAATAGTTTTTTTAAATTGTGTTTATTCTTTATTGAAAGTATCATACAGAGTAAATAAAAATTACCATAACGGCTGATTATATTAATTGTAGAAAATACACAAGTTTGCAAAAAAATAATTTATAAGGGTTGAACAACAAGCTACTTAAGCTGCATAACTTAAAGTTATTTTTAAGTATATAGTATGTCTCAGAAAAATCTTACATGAAAAGTGGAATTTTTTAATGAAACTCCTGTATATTTTGTATTTTCTAAATCTACGATAGATTTTTCACATATTTTAATAAAGATACCATGGGTATAGTTTCAACTGTTTTTGAGTTATTGACATTTTAAAAGTGACTTTTTGGACAATTTTAATGCCTATAAAATCAAAACGGTTGGACTTAGAGTAAAATGACTACCACATTCCCCCTTATTTTTTTAATAGGGTATTTTATAATGCCAATTACAAGGTAAAACAAAAATAAAAATGTCTATCATTTTTAAATTTTCTTTATTACCTTGTAATCGGTATCATATAATACCTTATTGAAAACTTAGATAGGAATGTAAAAGTCATTTCGCTCCCAGTCAAACCGTTTCGATTGTATAAGCGTTCAAAGTGTTGAAAATGCCACTTTTCAAACGGCATTAATTCAAAAACAGTTGAAAATAGACCCATGGTATCTTTATCAAAATATGTCGAAAATCTGTTCTAGATTTAGAAAATGCACAAATATGTAAAGAGTTCCATTTAAAGAGAATAACTTTTCGTTTTTTTGAGACACCCTGTACACTTCAAATTAATTTTAGGTTATGCGGTTTAAGTAGTTGTGTTTTGTAGATAATTTTTTTTTGCTTACTCGTACATTTTCCTAAATAATCCCTGTATATTTCAACTATTTTTTTTACAGATTTTTGGCAACGGGAGAAAGCTTACGATCACTTGCATTTCAATTTCGAATCTCCCACAATTATATTTCAACAATATTAAGAGACACACTGCGGTCACTTTCTGAACATCTGAAACCTATTTATTTACCGGAAGTTACAGAAGAAAAATTGAAAATGGTTGCTCAAGATTTTTTAACAAGTGGAACTTTCCAAATTGTTGCGGTGCCTTGGACGGAAAACACTGTCGCATACAATGCCCTGCAAACTCTGGCTCGTTATTTTATAATTACAAGAATTTCTTTTCTGTGGTTTTGATGGCCTTAGTAGACGCAGACTGTAAATTTTTGTGTGTTGATATTGGATCCTATGGAAAAGAGGGAGACAGTGGAATTTTTCAAAATCCAAATTAGGAAAGCAGATTGAAAGTGGAACATTCCCATTCCCAAACGATGCACGTTTACCTGGGTCAGATATCCATTTTCCGCATTTTGTTATAGGAGATGGAGGATTCAAACTTTTACCTCGCTTGATGAAACCATATCCTAATGCCCAAAGTGAGGGGGACGAGCAAAAAGACAATACAATTACCGGCTAAGTCGAGCAAGAAGGACAGTGGAAAGTGCATTTGGAATGCTAGCAAATATTTTTCGAGTATTTCATACACCAATTCTTTTGAATACAGAAACCATAGATTACTTGATACTTGCCAGCTGCTGCCTGCACAATATGCTTATAGAAGATAAAAATGTATCCAATATTTACCCCAATTTAGGTAATAGCGCACCAGCAGAAAATTTATTTGCCTTAAGAGCAGTAGGTGGACCTGGACTTGTTGCTGCTGCCAATTTGAGAAATGACTTAAAAGATTACCTTTGTTCGCCTCAAGGAAAGGTTACTTGGCAAAATAAATAGTACATAATAGAATCCGTCTATACTTCTGTCAATTCTGTATAAAGCTGTTTTTACAGTTTGAAAGTTTTCTTGCTGCAATTTTTCGATCTGCGCACGCGCACTCCTTAACTCCGCAAATTTTTCTTATATGCAAGAATAATATAACACGCGATATTTTTCTTGCAACAAGCCTGCAAATTTGGTAATTATTTTAGTGATTTTTAATTTACCAGCTTCAAAAAAAAACTTACTAGATAAAAAACTTAACCTAGAAGAGTGCCGTGTGTTGGTTAAAAAATATTTGTAAATAATAAATAAAATAATCATTTGTGTATTTATTTTTTTTTATTTTAGAAAATCATTGAATAAGTTGTTTTTCAGTTTGGGTAAGTTGGTACACCTTATTGTCAAAACCACTTGCAGTAAGAAATTTCAAACTGTAAAAAAAATTGCAGCAAGAAAGAGGTCATGCAAGAAAACTTTCAAAGAGTAAAAACAGTTTAATAAAGTAATAAATATGCTATAACTTACCTGGAATTTTTACTGTTACACTTATATTTTCCCAAACCTTGTGTTTAGCGACATTGTTTTTATAATCTTTATGTAAAACATCGTATAAAATGGCATTTTCCCGCACACAATCAATCAAAAGTGCATCGATTTCTTTAGAACTAATTTTTGACCGCTGTCGTCAACCGCCGCTATGGTTCAAAATTATACTGACGGACGCTGACAACGGGTGATCTTCAGCAAATCGAATAAACGCGGTCCGCGACGGTTTAGAGAGACCACATAAATGCATTTCCCTACAAACAATTTAATCGCCGTCCGCGGCGGCTGCGCTCCCGTAACCCGTCGCGGGCGGCGTGTGTTCAGAGAGACCAGCGCCTTAAATACATCTAACTTTATTTGTTTCGAAAATACGGCCATCCCAATTAGGTATTTGGTTAATATTTAAAGTGTTGTAATTTTTTATTGGGTAAAGATATTGATTTTATATTCTAGGGTTATAAAGTACTCGTCAGGAGCATTAAACTGATGTATCACTCGACTCCCCTTCCCATTTAAGAATTTTGGGGTAGGGGCTCTGGTGGCTAGAGGGTTGAAGGTGCGCCATCCAATTTTTTATAAAAAACGTTTCCTCTCCATAAATATTTTGACGTATCTCGAAGATTTTCTCCAATCTGTCTATTTTCTCAGATAACTAAGTGGTAACTTTTTAAATGAACACCCTGTAATTTTGTTTAGATAAGTGATTACACCCTATGAGCTGTTTATCCGCGAATAAATTTCTGTCCTCCAAACTAGTTGTCAAAATTTAAAGAAAATGTCCAACTTTATTATAGATTATATTCTGTATTGTTGGCTATAATGTAAGTTTTTCAGGAAATTATCTAGCCGTATACCAATCGACATACAAATTTAAATCGATTAAACTACCCACGTATTTTTTGTAAGATTGATTTAGCAAATACTTTAATGGAAAATAATTTAAAAAAAACGTCGATCCGCTTCGCGGGTTAAAGTTTTTCGTTTTAAAATAAAAACCGTCAACCGCCGCGTGGTATCGTGTCCAAGAAAAATCTTACTCAAAATATTGTTGGGTTGTTTAATCGAATAAACTTATAGATCTTGTGAGTTAATATATGATTATTTTTCTTAATAGAAAATAAACCAATCAGAAACCACCATTTTTTGAGTAAATTCTTGTTTAGATAGGTAATTAAACCACATGTGCTGTTTAATCGCAAATAAATTTCTGTCATTTAAACTATTAGTCAAAATTGAAAGAAAAAATTAAACTTTATTATCAGTAAAATTCAGGTGTTGTTGGCTTTAATGTAAGTTTTTAGAAAATAATCTAGCCGTATATCACTTGACCTACAAATTTAAATCGATTAAACAACCCAAATATTTTTGCAAGAATTTCTTGGCAAATACTTTTATGGAAAATAATTTAAAAAAATGAAATAAAAGCCTCTGACCGCTGCGCGCTCTCGTGTTTTTATTAAATTATTGTCTATTCAACTATTTCTAAAAAAAAAATTGCTTAAAATATTTTTGGGTAGTTTAATGGATTAAATTTATAGGTCTTGTGATATAATATGTATCTATTTTACTAGTGTTTTACACTGGCAAAATGGCAAAATTTTTGCCTGCTTCTACCCTAATAAAACTAACCAGATGGTATTTTAGCGAAACAACTTAGTCAGGTTAAAGTTAAAAACGTAAAAAAACTATTGTCAGTTAACAGCGTCGCCTATTTTAAAAATAAAATATAAATCTATCAAATCAAAATGCGAGAGTTCGTGAAAATATTTCGCTTAATACACAAAAATAAAAAAATAATTTTAAGCAGTTTTCTCAGTTTTTGAACGAGCGAAATTATAAGCTTGAGAAATTTACTTCCGTTATAAAGCTCCACGTCTTAATCGCTGCAGGTTAACCAAACTCAAAACCAGGCTTTGATTGATTTTTAATAAAAGTTTATATATTGGATAGTTTTTTTCGTGAAATAGTCTTGTAAAATATAATTCAAGAAAAAAATTTTAGGCAAAATATGTCTTTTGTTTTATTCAAGTTTGTTGCTTTTTGGTAATTTCTTTTATGACATTTAATCAATAACACTTGCCTTCGGCTCGTGGGTATTGTTGTAAATGTCATTAACGAAATTGCCAAGCAACAGTCTTTCATACGATCGAAATATTTTGCCGGCAAAATTTTCTCTCTAATGATATTATAAGCGATAAAACTTAGTTAGGTTAAAGTAAAAAAGGTAGAAAACTAATGTAAAATTGTATGTAAATTAAAGGTTAAACACTTACAATTGTAATTCTCGTGAATAGTCCTGTTAAAAATCGTTCAATAAAAAATTTTTTGGGCAAAATATTTCTCTTCTTTTATTTAAGTTTGTTGCTTTTTGGTAATTTTGTTCATGACATTTAATCGCTTGACAGCTCGTGGCTTTGTGACAAATGTCATTTACTAAATTGCTAAGCGACAGACTTTATACAAACACAATATTTTGCCAACTAAATTTTCTCTTTCATGATATTATATACGATAACACTTAGTTACGTTAAAGTAAAAAGGTAAAAAACTATTGTTAAATAATTACTTGTAATTCTCGTGAAATAGTCTTGTCAAATATCATTGAAGAAAAAATTTTAAGGCACAATATTTCTCTTGTTTTATTAAGTTTGTTACTCTTTGGTAACAATCAATTTTAATTAATTTTATTTAATACCACTCGCCTGGCGGCTTGTGGTATTATTGTAAATGTCATTTACCAAACTACCCAGCAACAAACTTTTATACAATCGAAATATTTTTTTTGCAAAATTTTCTTTTTATGATATTTTTTTACCCTATTTCTTGCAAACAATTAACTTTTTGACTAAAGAAAATTGCGTCATATTTTGATTTAAAAATTTATGGGAGCAGTTTTTACAGACATTTTAGAGACACACTATATGTAGGTTGGGTAGTTTTACGTTTAATTTGCGTGTCTGATTAATTTTGGTGTTAATATTTTTTTATTAAAGCTAGTTTATTAACAAATATTAACCTAATTCTACACTACTTAAGTACCAAAAGTTAAAAAAAGGTAGTTTAAAGGTTCTCAAGTTAAAAAATTATTTTGCTTTGCTCGAGCTATTTTTTATATTAAATGTAACCAAATTTGGTAAAAATATTCTCAAATTTAAATTTAAGGTTTCCACTAGAAAAAATTAAAATTTTCTCTTTTATCCATAGTGGCACCTTTTTAATATTCTTCTTTATTAATAATTATTTACATTTAAATTAGGTTAAATTAGATAAAATATAAAAAAATATATTTAAATATTTCTATTATTAATTTTTTAATACTAACCAGAATTTTTTGTGTGGCTTTGTAATTAGTAATAGTTTATGGGTTAAACTGAACAAAATTCCTACATTTCACTAGTTTTTAATTCTTAGGATAAAATATAAAAGCCAATACCAATCTATTATGGAATGTGCTCCTTAAAATCAGTAAATTAGTTAATTTTAAAATATATCGTTAATAACTGGTTAATTTTATAAAAATAAAAGCAAAAAATAAAGGAAACTGTTTTGTAGGATATTTTCCAAACAAATAAAATTACAATTTTTTGTAAACATTTACCGCCTTACTTAAAACAGCAATCTTTCAAAAATCATTCAATTGTTAAAAAGATATCTGAAAAGAAAATAGTTTAATACTTATTAAGGAAAAAAATTCTTTAAACAAGTTTTATTATACATTCAAAGGCATTAAATTTACAAAAAAAAAAAAGAAAATGTATTTTAATATTGTATACATGTAAATAATAAGAAATATATAATATAATGTATGGATATTGTTGGCATTAAATTTTACCTTGGTACATATATAACAGTTTATTCTAATAAACTAGATATTTATATTGGTTAACCTACTATACAGAAATGCAACGTTGTTTACAAATTTATACCGTTCCCCGTAACAAATAATGGTTAATATGTCACCAGTATCCCTGACCCTTGAATAAAGCATAAAGACAAGAAAAATGTTCTACAATTTGATTTCACTGAACAATGAGGACAAAAACAAATTACACGTCTTTTCACTATGTCCTTTTACCTTATTGGATAACTTTCAAGGAAAAAGGATAAATTAATCAAATACCTAAATTGTGTCAGTTCTTTTTTAGATAAATCGTCAATTTAGTGGATCTTTAAAAGGTCTATTTCCGTTATTGAAAATAGAAGAAAAATTCTTTTTGCGTCCCGCTCGGTCATTTTCAGTCATTTTTCAAACTTAACTGTTCAGGAAACAGAAAGTTGCGAGGGCGTTTTATATTGGAGGTAAAATAGTCTTTAATAATTTATTGTATCGGGTGTTTTTTTTAGACAATCCACGAAGGCTAAAATCCAAATTACTTACGTATCGTGGGTGTCTTAAGCGAGGTAAGCGGGGTGTTTATTAACACGGGACTTAAATACTTAAAGATTTAAAGTGGAAGGAGAGACCTCCGCGGGCAGCAGGTTTAACATTCTTGAAACACTAGGGAAAAATAAACAAACAATGTGAGAAGCTTAAAGCCGCTCCAGTTGAACCGTATAGGAATGCATACGTGCGGCACCACGAGTATCTCTGTTGGGAACCGTGAGTGAAGGATTTATAATGGATAATTCTTTAGAACAGAATCCATGAAAAACCTATAGAAAAGCGATAAATTTCCCACGGCCCGACGATGGGCAAGAGAGGGAAGCCTTACTGTAAGTGAAGGGCCATTTATTAGGCAAACAGCTCTTCTTTCAATGGAATTAAAAATGCTAAGGGAAGTGGACGCCATACCTCGGATATAAGAACATTATTTCAAGGAAGGTCCAGTAATAAGCCCAGTATACCGGTGCTGAAATCTTTAAAAAAAGTAGAAAGTGTAAAAAAAATTATTATAGAATAAAACCACTAAAAAAAGGTAGGTAATATAACAAAATTTAGAGAAAAATAAATTCCAGACGATCTGAGGTCGGAGAGGGGAAAGAAGAAACAACAAGTTTAATGAAAAAGTTAAATTGCTTTTTTTACATAACCTTACAATTTATGTAAAAATTAAAAAAAAAACAAGTTTTTGGATTCTTATTACAAAAACAAATATTTTTTCACGAAATATATATTAAAAAACCTACCTATATTTGTCCCAAATATACTGTAATTTTTTGGTTTTAAAATATTTACTTTTGTACATTTTTTTGACTTAATATTTAAAAAATAATCCTTACTTTCAATCAAAAATTTACGTGTCAAAATATAGGTATTTTCCAAAAAGTCAAATATCGTTTTGTTCGCTAAAATCTCTACTTTCTAATGGTGGAAAAAATATACATTACAATGGTAAATGTTCCCAGAAAACGCAAAACATCGGATCCATTTTTTTTAATCATTTTTAAACTAGAGTCGATAATTTTTGAAAACAAAAAAATTATAGAAGTATAAAACCCATTTAAAACTGTAAAGTTAATAACAAAAATAAAAGAAAAAATAAATTACAGGCAATATGGGGTCGAAAAGTGGAAGGGGTGAGTTTTGATGCTAGGTTTTACCTTCTAGTCTTATACTCTTAATTTATTTTTTTAGAAGAATCTAAATGTCTAGGTCTTATATTAAACATTAGATAATAGGGTATGTGATTTAAATATGGCTTAATTTAATTTAAAAAATGTATAGTAAAAACGATCTTAATTGCTGGGCGATCTTGTCAACCCTGGGTGTGTGGCCTTATCCAACCTATCAGGCATCTCCGTCTATTGGTGGGGTCTCAAAAACGTATTTTTTTTACTGGAAACGTTTACTTATTGAAAAATTTAGCAAACCCTAATATAAACAGTAGATTTTAGCAATCAACGCCGTTTTTTATAGAGACTTATATGTTACCGACACTTTACAATATTCAAATTCGCTTTGGTGGTAGCCCTACCCTCCCAAACCTGCCCTACGTTAATTTTTACTAGTTTTTGTGATAACAACAGCATGTTGAAAAATAATTTGGCAAAAAATAGGCAAGTGGTTTAAAGGTAAAACAAAACTCGTAAAGTAGCCCCGATCTATTTACTTAGTTTTAAGGTAAAGGTAATTAATTTATACCTTGCCTAAAATTCCGTAAATAATTTGTTGGTGCTTTACAGCCCGTTTTAAATGGCTACTGAATATTTAAAGAGGCATTACCGTGGTTTTGTTTAGCAAACAGATATTTACACATGGGTAATCATGACGTGAATAGAACCAAATTAAACGTAAATAAGCAAATAGGTTAGGGTTAATACAGTACTGATCAATGTGACAATAAATTAAGCAGGTGTAGTCATAGATAATCCACAATTAGATAGTCATTGGTTAATCGCATTTATTTTTTAATATATTTAAGTTATCTCGCAGTCAACAAATCCGTGCGTTTCCTAATACTAGGGGAGGTAGCGGTATGCTTTTCATACTAATTTTATACCAAATGAATTTTATTTGTAGCAGTAAAATAGTGTTAGTCAGCAAAATAAGCGTCAGTTGCCACTCTTGCGGTGGAGTCAACGGTACCAGCATACGAGTCGTTAGTCGTTAAAAAAGTTGATTTTAACTATTTTCATACCGTGTCAAACACTATTTAGATGATTTTAAACTAAAAAATAATCGTCAGCTGTATTGAATATGGTGGATTATACGTCAGTCGCGTATACAATGACAGCCATAATTGTTGAACCATATCTTTTTTATTCCGTATTTCTCAAAAATTGTATTTTTGATTAAAATCTCTGCCTATGCACAAACTCACAAAACTCTGATCAAAGTTTGAATAGATCCTACCGTATACAAGGTAAATGCAAATTTACAAATTTAGCATGAAAGAAAACCGCCTTTATTGTAAACTTAGAACAAAACATTATTTGAAAACTTGTTTAGAATTAAAAGTTCTGCCCAAGTTTAAACAAACCACCTCTTATTTAAAAATCAAAAACAAAACATACTTTCCCATCTTTCTCCCTATATAACCACTATATCGAACTAGGGATTATTTACGCTAATGAAGGTTATTTTTATAAACATGTTAAATATCCGTTATTTTTAAAGCACTTAAATACATTTAAGTCATTTGGAAGCATTGGATGTAGAAAAATGTTTCACATTGTTTTCATTTAATAGAAATCACCTTTACGGATTTTTAAACTTATTTTCAGTATTTTTGTTACCACATTGTTCTTAAAAATTAAATTTTATTGGGATAATACAAAAGTTATAAAACTAATTTTAGGATTTATCTTAACACAGAACAAAAACATAAAAATAAATTTAAAAATCTGTAGAATAAAGGAGTTTTCTTTTTAAAAACGGAACGAAAGTAAAACAATGGGCCATATGAATCAAAAGAAGTAAATGCTTTTGCTTATAAGTATAAGGTATAGAAGAATTTACTTCAAACGTATGAATAAAGTCGAGCATTTGCTTACAAGTGCGAGTATTTACTTATAGAAAAGTAATGCTGCTACTTACTACATTTCTATAGGTAAACACTCGCACCTGTAAGCAAATGATCCACTTCATTTATACGGTTGAAGTAAATCCTTTTATACCTTATACTTATACGCAAAAGCATTTGCTCTTTTGTATTTATATTGCCCAATAATTAAAAAATTAATTTTTAGCCTATTGAAACAAAAGAAGTATAAACTTACTTTTAATGCTTTTAAATGACTTAAATGTATTTAAAAGCTTTAAAAATAAGAGATATTTAATAATTTTCCGAAAATAAACTGCATTAAGGTAAATAATCCCTAGTGCGCTCCAATCGCTATACGGAGTAAGTTAGAAAAGTATGAAAAGAGGTTTTTTTTTATAAACTTAAGCATAACTTTTAATTTTAAACAAATTTGTTTAATAATATTTTATTTTAAGTTTAAAGATAAAGGTGGTTTTCTCCTATGTTAAATTACTAAATTTGCATCCACCTCGTACACGGTAGTATCTATTCAAACTTTGATCAGTGTTTTATGAGTTTGGGCATATGCAGAGATTTTAATAGGAAATATTTTTTTTTTGTAAAATAAGAAATAAAAAAGTTATCCATATGATTCAAAAATTATGGCGGTTATTGTATACCCGAATGACGTAGATCCACCATATTCAATACAGCTGACGATTATTTCATCATCATTAAATGATCTAAAGAGCTGTCTTATAAATTTTTATATAGTATAACAATACGTTAAATAATTTTTTAACGACATTTATGTGCTGCCATCTCTAACTCCACCGCTACTTGGACAGCTGACATTCGCAGTTCGCAAATATGAGGGGAAAACTGTAATCTATTGAAGTTTCAGTCGGTATAAAGTGACTTTTTTAATCTAGCACTACCTTCCCTACTATGACGACCGTATATATTTATAGTCTTGCCCTAGCACCTACCATTATTCAGTAGTCAATTATAAGTAAATTTGAAAAAACCGTCAAAATTGTTGATTTTTTCTGGTTTGGACTAAGGAAAAGGTTTCTAGCACGTGGTCCTATTTCGAGAGCAAAAACACATGGTAAGAAATACATATATCAAATTTCTGGGCCCAATTCACTTTTGTGCAATAGTGGTGTTATTAAATATCGGCCAAAAAAGTATCGTGGCTTCGCAATATTAGAGCTTGCATGGAAATAAATGAAGTTGCATCTGGAAATGAGACAAAATAGAAAAGATTTTAAAAATCTGATTGCAAACATTTCAGCACTAAAAAAGAATGGGTAATACCAAATAATAAAGTGTCTTGATTAAAACTACAAAGTTTATCTGAAAAAAGAAATGTAGGCATAACATATTATACATTTGGGGTTTAAAATGTATAGTTAACAGAAACATTTTAAAATGTTGGTAACGTCAGTATGCAGGAACTAAATGTTACCGCATCCTAGTGTAGTAGTCATCTCCGTAAGCATGTTGCATTTTTGTATGTAAGCATTTTTAACATGTACCAGGCAGGACTTAAACAGAGCACAGTCAATAAGTAAGTAAGTTTTTCATACATAAGGCTGCAATTATTCCTGTAATTTTATCCAGATATTGTCCTTGTCCTTACTACCTTTCTTTGCAGATCAACCACCCTAAGTGTCCTAGATGAGAGAGACAGATTATTCTTTAAATCAATGCAGAACATAACTAAAAAATGAGAAAAAGGTGTTTCCTGGACTTGTCTTGTCTTACTACATCTTCAGTTGTCTTCAGGTGAATACTGAATAAGTCATAAGGCTATAAGGTTATTTATACCACAGATATATGCGTTAATACATTACAGTGGTGGATGCACCCCTGAATGTAACGCATGGAATTCTCTAGGCCTAAGAATTTGATGTCAGATAGATAAAAGCGTATTTTAAATATTTCTTATGTCTAAAGATTTTATTTGCTAAAACATTCAGGGCTTTGGTTAAATTGTTGCTGCTTCCTTAAATTTTATTTACCTACAGTGTTGCTTCCAGAGTGTGATTTAAGCCTTTGACCACCTCCTACTATGCCTTTTGGTCCAGGCATGTTGTGCGGCACCAGATTTTTCGGTTTCTTCTATGGTAATTCATCTTTGGTGTTTTATGAGGCGTACTTCTCTTCGTCTCGTATTTAAAATTCCACATTCAAAAGAAATTTCATAATAAATATTCTGCTGCTTGACACATTCCGGCTTGGTTTTTGTTAGATAGCTCCTTAGGAAATTGCTGGATCCAATTACCGTTTAGATGGGGTAAAGTTTCAGACATAAAAAATATTTTCAAGCCGCTTTTATCTATCTGCAATTCGACTTTTAGGTCTAAAAAATTCAAGCGTTATATGCATCACGGCATATACCGCTATCATGCCTTAACGCACATGTTTGCGTCTCACAGTATTTACTAAAGACTACTGAAATTTCTCACCAGGTAAAACAATGTGCATTTTAAATATATTAAAAATCGAATTTCAAAAAGCCTATTTAACATCATTGTCTATGACATTCAAACACATATTTACAAAATGTTTTTAGTTTAAATATCTTGCTTTAAGTGTCAACTTACTTTGCTTTAACGTTTGCTTTTTTAATATAGCCAGTCTAGACGAGACTCAGCCGCAAGTGTGGACTATCTCAGTTTTATCTAAGGGTTATTAAATCTTGCCTGACCTTTATTTCATGCCAATAAAATGGCATCTGATGAGCGTAAATTACAGTATTTGTACATTTTAATTAAAAAACTTCTTTATCAGATATTGTTTAATTAACGATCATTCTTAAAGCTTTTAAAGTAATTTGCTTAAGCTGATTTCTAAAATAATGAGTTTTTCAATAAAATCATTTAAATTAAAAAATAACTACAGTGTATCCACGAACTTAACTAACGTATAATCCAATTTTCTGACTAGGCTAAAACATGCGGCGCCGTTTGGTAAATAGGCGCCTTAAACACAAATTAAATTTAATAAATTTTAGGTTTAAAAATTTAAAAATAATTAAAAGGAATTAAGTAATAAAATTTACGAAGCTTACTTAAAGCCTTGTTCGGTGCCTTTTTTGTATAACAAAATATAAATACACCAGGTAATTTATGTCACTTATGATACAAATGTCAATTTATTTTCAGAGTTTGCAAAACTAAAAAGCTTAAAATTTTAATCATTTTTAATTTAAAAATTACTATTTATTTATTATTTTATTTTTAAACTTAATATTTACTTGATAATGGTGTCAACCGAAACGTCGTTTTTAAATTAGAATTTCTTTGGTTTTTGGGGAGTTTTTTTGCTTTTGTTTCAGGCGATCGGCTAGTTCATGGTTGGGGAGCCCAAGAGGGAATTTTGAGATTTACCACAGCGTGGCAGATTAATATACCGAAGGATACCTTGTACCCGGTTAAGTACCTTCACTAAATATAAGACCTGTATACAGGACCGATCATAAAAACAAAAATATATCCATCAGAAATTGTCGAGTGCGTCAGATTAGGATAGGGTGACTTAATTACATGCTAAATAGTATATATTCCACTAATCCGTCAATTTAAGAGTGACGTAAAGGAAACAGAGCGCTACAAAAAATTTATTGGTTTATAAACAACTTAAATTAATAACCGGGTGCATTTTAAACAATCAGTAAATTAAAAGCAAGTTAAACAATAAAAATAATTTATTTTATAATAATTTTAAAAAAATGCATGTTTCAGTGCTTGGATATAGTTGAACCGAGCGTGAAAAAAAGGGGTTCAACATTTAATCACCCGATACCCACTGTACTCTAGTACTTAAGCTTAAAGCCTTCGTGAACTGTCAAACAGATAAAAAAATATAATAAATTTATGATATAGAGTTTGTCCCTTTTTATTATTCTGAGTTTGCTTTGTACTTCAATACACAATCAGGGTCGGAACTAATTAGTGATTTTGTTTATTATAAATTCTCTGCTTTGATATTTTTTTATTAAAGGACATAAACATAAAAATGGGTCAGAAAACGCATTTCTTTTAAGACAAACGGCGTTAAACTTTAATTAATTACATTATTTTGTCCAGTGTCGCCTTAAGCGGCAAAGCATTAAACAAATAGTTTTTGGGTTTTTTCTATCATCTTAACTTTTTAAGAAAAAAAAAGGAAATTTACCTAATTACGTATTCCTGAACAACACAAAAAATATGAGAAAAAAATTCTTTTTCGTATTATTTTACACAAATTTATATTACATTAACAATAAACACCCAATTAAAAGCAGTTAAGATTTAACCCAACTTTTTAAAATTTAGTGTTTCTAAAATTTTCCCCAATATTTTTGGGTGGGCCAGGGATATGTTAATAGGTATATTTTTTATTTGTCAAAAACTAAGCAAAATACAAAAAAGAGTTTGCTTAATCCAAGTAAAATATAAGACTTTTACAATGGTACATTATTTTGTCTGAAATATTTGTTAAGATTCTGCTCGAGACGCCACTGCATTGGGTAATTTTAATAAATATAATCCCAATAAATATTGTTAGCCTAAAAATTAACACTGCAGAATTTTATAAAAATGGTATAGGAAATATTGAAGATATTAGCAAAAACTGATTTTTTAAAAAAGTTTAACACCCTGTATCTGGGAAACACTACATTTTTGAACCCACATTTATATAATCTTACCTTATATTCGTTGATGTAGAATCCTTCCTAAATGTTTATAACAGCATTTTGTTACACCCAGATTATCCAAATAGAGATTATAATTTTTGTACTAAAAATGTTGTCTTATGTTAGGCAACTAAAATTGGAAATAGAAGAACAGAAAATAAGAATTGCAAAGCAATCAAAATGTATTTGAATGTCCTACAATGTTGTAAAAAGTAACTGTTTTGATAAATGGCTATAGGTATATTTATTTTTATATTAAGGTCCATTAAACACGTATATATCATACTTTTCTTATATAGGTAATAAAAAGTTTTTATTTGTATTTTTATGTCTCTTTTCCACACCGCAGTTTTTATTTTAATGGAGCTTAAGTGCAATTGCTTGTTATTTTTAAAATCTAAATAACTTTAAAAACAAATCAAAAATATTCTCTTAAAAAATTGATGCCCAAATTACAAATAATTTTGTTAGTTACAATGGTTTTGGGTATGTAATTAAAATAAAAACAAACTACTTAATTTACCAATTGATAGGTTTAAAAATATCTTTTATAAACCATTTGCTTTTAGTAACTTAGTCATGTAAATTTTTAAAACCTTTTACTTAAAAAGTAAAACAATTATTATTAATACATCTGAAACCATTTAGGATATTTTTATTGGTACTTCAAACTTATTTCAGCTAAGTTTTGTCCAATTTTGAAGTTAACGAAAGGGGTAAGATACAAAAGGGATTAGGTGACAATCTGCCGACGTTTTAGTCTATTATATTAAAATATTATTTTATTTTTTGGTTAAAACGTTTAACCAAGTATTAAACAAATTATACTCCGATAAATTGTGTTGCCCGTTTAATGTCAGTAAAAAAAACACAGGAATATTTCTCTTTGAAATTTAAAAGATTAAAATAGCAGAAGCAAAATTATTTTTCTATAGGGAACTTTGGTTGAGTATAAAGTCACAATTTATAAAATAGTATTTAAATTTTAATATTTTAGGTTATTTAAATAAAAACAAAATTATCTATTTTACAAAATAGTTTAAATCATTAGGTATGTTTTCAAAAATAAGTATTTTTTTTGGTTTACATAATAAATATTTAGTACCAAGTATTTAAACAAATCATACTCCAATAAAGTGAGTTGCTCTTTTATTGTCAGTAGGAAATTTCCCATAGGATTATTTTCCATTTCAATTTAATGATCAAAGGATGGATGAAAAAGGTAAAATTATTTTTTTATAAGAAGATTTAGTTAAGTAGTAAGTCACAAATTAACACACAATATATAAATTTTAATATTTTAGGTTATTAAAATAAAATTAATGGTATTTTAAAATAGTTTAAATCATAGGATGTGTTTTTAAAAAATCACTTTTTTTTTATAAACATAATAATTTAATAAATATTAGGTAGTATTTAAACAAACCATAATCATAATTCAATAAATTGTGTTGCCCATTTATTGTCAATAAGAAATTTCCCATAAGATTATTTGCTCTTAAAATTTATGATCAAAATGAAGAAACTAATTTATTTTTTACAAGGACCTTAAATTAGGTATAAAGTCACAAAGTAATTTGGTCACAGGAAAATTTTAATATTTTGGGTTATTAAAATTTAAAAAAATATATTTATTTTAAAAAAATAATTAAAATTATTCGATATGTTTAATATACAGTGTGTCCCGCTTTTCATGAATACACCCTGATATCTCAGTTATGAATAACGCGATTTTCTTCAAATTTTGGTGGTGATTGCATGTTAGAGAAATGAAGAATTTGGCATAGTGAAAACTTTTATTCACCATTGGCGTGCGGTCTTGGTGGGTAAAAAACTTGATTTTTTAGGAAAATAATATTAGGGCTTATTCAAATTTTTTTTTCTGTCAGATTTAGAATCAGCATCCCCAAAACCCTTTAATTCATATTTTCAAAATCTCAAGAGCTGATTTTAACAGAAAAAAATATTTATTTTAAGTAACTTTTTTAAGAGGTTACTTATTCCTAACTTTTGGTTTTAATGTTCTAATTCTATTATGTTTCATAAAGCTCTGGAGATTTTGAAAATATGAATTAAAGGGTTTTTGGGGATGCTGATTCTAAATCTGAAAGAATTTTTTTTTCAATAAGCCCTAATATCCTTTTCCTAAAAATCAAATCTTTTTTACCCACCAAGACCACACGCCAATGGTGAATAAAAGTTTTCACTATGCCAAATACTTCATTTCTCTAACATACAATCACCACCAAAATTTGAAGAAAATCGCGTTATTCATAACTGAGATATCAGGGTGTATTCATGAAAAGCGGGACACACTGTATATATATATATATATATATATATATATATATATATATATATATATATTATATATATATATATATATATATATATATTTATATTTGTTTACATAATTTAATAAATGCTTGGTACCAAGTATGTAAACAAATCATACTTCAATAAATTGTATAGCCCGTTTATTGTCAGAGGAAAATTTTCCGTGGGATTACTTTCCCTGTAAATTTAGAGATCAAAATAGAAACAGCAAAATTATTTTTTCGTAAGGACCTTTGGTTGGATATTAAGTTACAAATTAATAAAAAATATATAAATTTTAATATTTTTGGGTATTAAAGTAAAATAATTAGTATTTATTTAACAAAATTGTTTAAGTCATTACCTACATATGTTTTTAAAAAAATATTTATTTATTTTTGTTAACATGACTTAATAAATGCTTAGCAATAAGTATTTAAACAAATCAAACTCCAATAAATTGTGTTGCCCGTTTTTTGCCAGTGGAAAATTTCCCATAGGATTACTTGCCCTTTAAATTTAAAGATCATTATAGAAAAGGCAAAATTATTTTTCTGTGAGGACCTTTGGTTGTGTTTTTAAAGTCACAAATGAACACATAATATATAAATTTTAATATTTTTGGGTAATAAAATAAAATAAATGGTATTAATTTTACCAAACAGTTTAAATAATTAGACATGTTTAAAAAAGATATATTTAGTTGTTTTTGTTAACATAATTTAATAATTGCGTAGTACCAAGTATTTTAACAAATCATACTTCAATAAATTATGTTGTCCGTTTATTGTCAGTGGGAGATTTCCCATAGGATTATTTCCCCTAAAATTTAAAGATCAAGATAAAAAAAAGCAAAATTATTTTTCTGTGAGTACCTTTGGTTAAGTTTGAAGTCACAAATAAACACATATATAAATTTTAATATTTTTGGTTAATAAAATAAATATTATTTATTTTACAAAACAGTCATTGGATATATCGTTCATTTACTGCAACAACGTCATACCTTAAAAATCAATATTTTTCAAGAAATATTTTTTATATTTAAAATTTGTTGGTATTTCTTTAAAAAACGTATCTTTGCTTAAACAACATTACTTCTTTATTTTATCAGATATCCTAAAACGTCAAAAATATCACTATAAGTTATAATTTTACTTTTAATTCATCTGCTTTTTGACAGCAAAATGAAAAAGGCAAAATTATTTTTCTATAAGGACCTTTGGTTAAGTATAAAGTCACAAATTACAACATAGTATTTAAATTTTAATATTTTAAATTATTAAAATAAAATAAATGTTACTTATTTCTCAGAAATTATTTCAGTTGTTTATAAACTTGATTTCTTTTGAAAATGGTTTAGTAAATAAACAAAAAATGTTACCTTAAAGACAAATTCCCCAATCTTAAGTCAGAATTCCCAGAAAATAAATAAGACCCTTCATTAAAAGAAACTGGGTCAACAGGTACATGTTTGTAACACAATAATGATGCGTAATATATGTTTAGTTTTCTTTAATAAAAAATGTCGACAGATTGTTTACAAAACATAAAATATAAAATCGGGAATTGGATTATCTTACCTTTTAGGAAAATACTTTTAAATTAAACTTAATTACATTTGTAAATTTAAAAAAATCAAGTATAGTCAAATTTATTTAAGATTCCCAAACTTATTGTTTCTTTTTTCTTTTAACCAATATACTAAGGTGTTTTGGACATGTGGAGTTAGATGTGATATCGGCACTGTTGCCAGATTTCCCAGTTTTTTTCAAATAAAATGCCTCGTTTATTTTTAGGGCAATAAATTAGGCAGATCAAATTTGGTGGGTTTCTAATTTTTTATAATTTTGTCTCCATTAGTTGCTTAGATTTTATACACTACACTTTCAGCAAAAAGTACGTTAGCGCCTAAATGTATTTAAAACTGCTTGAGCTGTCTTTAAAAAATCGGTATTTGGAGTAATCAGTATTGTTATTAAATTTTAATAAAATTTTGATATTGTCATATCTTGGTAACTAGTAACAATTGAACTTTGAAAAATTTGGTATTCTAGTCACGCTCGGTCGCTCCTTTTATTGCAATTAAAATAAATGAACAGTTTTATTTAAAATACCAAAAATATTACTTGTAGCGAAAAATTGGAAAATCTGGCAACAACCACAGTATCCACGCTTAATCCTACTTGCTCAAAAACCTTCAAATGCTGAAATTTATAAATGCTGCTTAAGCGGTTTTGGAGATATTTGAGCGCATCTGAACTACCTAAAATGTGGTGTTATCATATCTTAGCAGCTAGTATAATTGGAATTTTGAAAATGTGTGGACTTATTAAATTTTGCCTGCGTAATTTATTGCACTAAAAATAAATAAGGCATTCCATCAAAAATGTGTGCTTTTAAAGCTATTTAATAACTTATAGCAGATGTAAACCAATTTATTAGACAAGCCATAGTTTTTTGAGTATAAGACTTATTAAATGAGAATTGTTATAAGAGTCCTGGGCCATCAATGAAGTGGACTTCATGATAACAACACTTTTGAAACCTATTTAGGGGGTTCCTTTTAACGAGTCTACCACGAATATTAATATCGCCAACCGGCGCTTAAATCCTTACGCCTCTCTAAAACATGTCATTTTTGGGCCTTTGTGGTTTGTAATAAAAACACTCCTATCCTAATTTTAACTAAAAGATTGTGTATTATAACCTATACGGACGCTATCGTCCGACAAAAAATTGACCCATTCGCCCAGTCCGGCATCCTAAACAGGTAAATTTTAAGCCTTCTGGTTTCGTGACTATAACTTGTCGGACAAAAGTACCACGTGTTTCATTAACACTCTCTTCAATCATTTATGCTCATGTCCGACAAAAATATGGACGGTCCGACAAGTTATATGGTCAATTTAAGCATAAAAATATGGATCTACAATCGCAATTTTCGACAAAGCCAAAATTTTGTAGAGACCTTGTGTTTACCGTTACCAAAAAGTGCCAAAAGTTGCCATCGATCCCATGTAAGGTTTGACACCTATTCAAGGTCAAAAGTCAAAGTTTTAGGTGTTTGTGATTTTTCTCAAAAACTGTCAGTTTTATTTAAAAAATATCACAGATATTACTGAGTTTTTCTTTAAGACCTACCATTTTCCAGATATTGCGCTTATAAGAATCACGATCTACATGATATGCGCACATTGCATACATTTCCACACAGTAGGCGGTATTTTTTCGTGGTTTCCCCATAGGCCTAGTCCATGGACCTTTATGACGTTATTTTTAAGCACAATACCTATTTAATAATATATAAAATTGTTAATATTAGATTAGTCCCAGAGCTAGTAGTAGTAAGTTTTGCCTGTAAGCCTAAAAATTTGTATATAACATGCTAAGTACGACAATCATCACCTGGCAAGCCCTGCACATCATCACTCTGTATATTTTTAAAAGCTTTCTAGCTTTTGCGTCACTTTTTTGTCGGACAAGTGTACCATTGTGTTTTGCATGTAATTTTAAACGTTATGCTAAAAATTGTAAGTGTTATAGTCACGAAACTATAAGGCTTTAAACTGACATGTTTCAGGTGTCGGACTGGGCGAAACGTTACTTTTTTGTCGGACGATAGCGTCCATATAGGTTATAATACACAATCTTTTCGTTAAAATCAAAAACAAGAGTGTTTTTATCACAAACCGAAAAGGCTCAGAAGTTACATGTTTGGGGGGGCGTAAGGATTAAAGCGCCGGTTCCATATATGGCGATATTAGTATTCGTGGTAGACTTGTCAAAAGCAATCCCTCTAAATAGGTTTTAAAAGTGTTGTTATCATGACGTCTACTTCATGGCCCAAGGACTATAAGTAAACCAGATATGGCTGTAATTTTAAATTTTTAAATAAAACACCTATATATTTTAACATTTTTGAATTCATGAGACAATTTTAAATCAGAATGGTTCATATTTAACAAATTGTATGCCTCTTTTATTTTTTTAAAAGTCATTTTAATATTTTATTCAGGACCATGATTTATTATTTACAGGGTGTTTCAGGAGGAAAGGAAAATATTTTGGGAAAATGTTTAGAAGGCCAAAATTAGAGAAATTAACCCATATGTTTTAATCCGATTCCGAACCGTCACTGAAATAATCCGTTCTAAAGTTTTTTTTTTGTAAAGTTTTGGAGTAGTTAGGAAGTGTTGTATTTCTCCAGTTTGTAGGTATTTTATTGATTGTCAAAACCTAATTTAATTGACTGATAGTTTTGACAAGCTTCGTTGTCAGTTTGATTGATTCTGATTCTCGTTTCGATTCGAAAAGAGAAAAGGTTCCATACTTAATGCCTCACACATTCACTCATGGGAAGTATGCTGCAGCTTGTAATAAAGTTGGTGGGGGTATTTTTAAAAACTAACCAGAACTAGTGGAATTTTTCTGTTTTACTAGTATTTGTTTATGTTGTTTTTAAAATAAAAAATAGTTACAAAAAACTTTAGAACCGATTTTTTCAGAGACGGTTAAGAATCGGATTAAAACATATGAGTTAATTTCTCTTATTTTGACCTTCTAAACGTGTTCCCAAAATATTTTCCTTTCCTCCCGAAACACCCTGTATGTACTAATTTTTAATCTCATCAGATATACACTTTTTTTTGAAAAGTGTTAAAATTTTAAAAAAGGAGTTAGATATAAAAATGTTAACGTGTTTTAATTCAACCCTTCATAGAAGTCACTAAAACTTTGCGATTGTATTTTGCTGACATTAGCTGGGGGTAATTCGGTTACCTAAATGCAATATTAAAAATGGCAAAAAAATTAAATTGGCCTAAAAACGATTTTTAATATTATATTCTAATTAAGAAATTTTCCAGAAATCCAAAAATAATAAGATATACGGGGTGTTCCATATAAAATTTTAAAATTAGTGCCATTTCCCGTTGGACCGGAACTGATTGGAGAGTATAAAATATGCGAAAACTTGCCTTTTTCTATACCATTTACCCATATTAAGTCATATTTTATTATATCCAATACCATATGAATTATGGCTTGTCTAATAAGTTCGTTAACACCGAGTCTAGTGTAAAATATACACCTTTACAAAACCATTTATTGGATTCTGCTTTTCCAAGTAAGTTTTTATCTTTTACATAAATTTTAAAAACTACTATGGAACGATGCAAACTTTAAATATTCTTGGGTAAATGCCCCATTTCAAAGGTAATTATCCTCATAACGCCCACTAAGGATCGAAGAAGCACGGTTATACAGTCAGTAGTCATATTACAAATATGCTCTAACACCTTTTGTTCTGAATATTTAAAATATAAGATGTCCGACTATATTTTGACTCATTTTAATTGCAAATAACTTTAGAAAAAAGTTATTACAGAAAACCATAGATTTTTCGAAAGAATTTTTCATGTCCATTTTTTTTCTTGAGAAAAATGTAACATAAGCTATGATTATTTAAAAAAATAATTTATATAGCTTGTCTTCGGAAGTTCTTACCAAATGGGAAAATTTTAATTTATCATTAAAAACGATTTACGAAATTACGAAAAAAAGAGCCTCTTTATAAAAGTTCTGCTTGATGAGAAAATACATTTCCACAAAAATAAATGTATGATACACATTTACATAGATGTACAGGGTGGCTTAAAAATACTTATATTCAAATTAATATACAGGATTTAACTACAAATAAAGTAACAAAGTCAGAGTCTCAAATTTGAGACTCTGACTTTGTTACTTTATTTGTAGTTAAATCTATGTTGAGTCTCTTTGAGAAAATGGACAGATTCTTAAGTATAATATACAGGATATTTCCTAACTACGTTACAAAACTTTAAAGAGTGTGTTTTAAGTCATTTTATGAAGAAAAGTTTTAAGTTTTTTACCAAAATCAAAAATTAACCAGTATTTTAATTTGAAAACAAATCTTTTCAGGCCACCCTGTACATATGGTATACAAATATTTTACCTGATAAAAACTGTTTTATATTATATACTGCTTTAAAACAAAGGCATCGTCATAGGGTTGCCTAAAAAATGATGGTCAAATAAATTTTGACATTTTTGATTTAACCCCTATAATGTTAATTTTTATTCTTATTTTTTAATTTAAGATGAGAGTCATAACATATAACTATTGTTTCTCTAATTAAGAATAACGGTCTTTTTTAAACTTCACCAATGGTACACCCGCGTGTCAACGAATCTATTAAACGAGCCATAACTTCTAGAGTATTAGACATATCACATTTACTTGGTGTAGATAAATCGTATGAGATATTGACAGTTTTCGCATGTATTTCACTTTTCGGTTACTTCTGGTTTAAATAAAAATGGCTCCAAATTTAAACTTTTAAATAGAATAACCGTATATTTAAACAATTTTGGATTTCTTAAATAATTTAAAATAGGAATTTAACATTTTTTAAAGTTTTTACTCCTACTTGACTTTTTGAGATTTATTTGAAATCTTGACATCTAGGTGGCCATAATCCTTTTTTTATGTCCTTATTGTTAATTGCCAACTTGTTTTATTCCTATATTTCGTACTAGTTATTGGTACCTGCCAAAGCCACCATGAGTTAAACTTCTATCGTAGTAACGTTTAAATTTTCGCAGAAATAAAAATACATCAACCTGCATCCAAAACGTTTTTCGACGACTGAATGATTTAAAGCGCTTTTGGGAAGCGCAATACAGCTAAGTTAGCATTTTAGCTTTAATATTTGTATTAAGTGATAGATACCGGACCGATTAGAGGTTACTTTTAGAAATTATGATTGTGAACGGCGTAACCCGCTGGGCGGGGCTTCATGGACCTTCCCTACAAAAAATCTGGACCATAGGGTTAGGACCCTCTTTAATCCGACAAATTCGATACTCCAACATCGCCTTGCAAAATGATTGTCGGATTACTGGGGGTCCAGGGTTGTCCCAACTCTATTTATACACGAAATAACTTTGCCCCTGTACAAGATACAAAAATAAACTGCAAATAAAAAATGTTTTTTTGGATACACTTTTTTCCCTGACAGTAATAGTTATTATACAAGGTGTCTTAAAAACAATTTTTATTGTCAGGTAGGTTTTTAAATAGGACACCCTGTATATTTTAACAAATTTTTAATATGCATCAAATTTAACAATAAAATTGTTAAACACACTATACAGCAATTAATTATTGCTAATTTTGGAGATATCGGCAGTATGCTGATATACTCATAAACGATTAAAAGTAATAAAAGAAAATAATTTTTAGGTTCTAATTATTTTTAAATATTTCGGTCACTGTCAGATGACAAAAATATATTACTATGTATTTAATTGCTTTCCATTGCAAGAACTACTAATGAATATCTTAGCAATTTAGTTTATTTTAGGCACATATTTACCTAATTGCACACAAAAACAACACATCAATTGTGAGTGCTTTTAAGGTTATGTAAGTAAATATGTATCTAAAATAAGTAAATAGATGACTTACTAATTAGTGGTTCTTACAATGGAACGTTAATTACATGATATTTTATTATTTTTTACTCTGACAGTTTTAAAATAATTTAAAAATAATTAAATCTAGAATAATATTTTGTTCTTTTACTTTAAATTTTTAAATAGTATAACATACTGTTGATATATTAAAAACCAGTTATATTTGACGTATGGTATGTTGTTGGGCTCTATTCTTTTTTGATTTATATCAATGACATAACTATGCTTAACATTACGGGAAATTTTACTTTATTTGCAGACGACACAACAATTTTATGGCATAGTCGGGATTCCAGAGAGCTACATAATAAAATCTCTGTGGATATCGCTGAAATTAAAAAATGGTGTGACGCTAATTACTTGTCTTTCAATGTTACGAAGACAAACATTTTTCATTTCAGTGGTACTGTGGATGATGTCATTTTTAATGATAGCGTTATTTTAAATAGGACAGATACACGGTTCTTAGGAATAATAATTATAGATGCAAAGTTAAGTTTTAAAAGTCATATTCATTTTCTGTGCGGTAAAATAGCAAGTAGCTGTTATGCCTTGAGAGTGGCATCGTGTGAATTAGACTTTAATATAGTAAGAACTATGTATTTTGCCCTTGTGGATTCACACTTAAGATATGGTATTGCCTTTTGGGGAAATTCTAGTAAATATTTGTTAAATTCCCTCTTAATACTACAGAAGCGCGCCATTAGATACATGTGTAAGGCAAAAGTTAGAGACTCCTGCAAACCTTTGTTCATTAAGTATAAAATTATACCTTACCAGTATTTTTATATTAGAAACTGTCTGTCTTGTTTACAAAAAGAACGGTCAGGTCATAAATGTAGGTAATAGTTATAATACCAGGCAAATTGGAAACATACCATATACCTATACCACACAGCACACTTATTGAAAAATCTATTTATTATAATTCCAAAAAAATATTTTTATTGTTAAGCCAAAAATTGCTTCTTCTTGTTTGTTCTTTTTCTATGTATGTATATATATTTATAACAATGGACTTTTTTTTTTGTGTTGTGTTTCTTTCTGTATTCCTTTTTAAATGATACCTTTACATTTTTTAAATAATAATTTGACATTTTTTAAAAGTTTACTTTTTTTAAGTGACAATTACAGAGTCAGTGTATTTTAGTATACCTTATTTTAATTGTTTGTACATTGTTCATGGTTTTATCTTTTATACTGACGGTTTTAAAATTTGTTGTTTGCTTTTTTATGTAGATGTTTGTTATATATTTTTTTTGCATTTAATGACAATTATTTAATTTACCTTGTTAATTTAGATATGTATATATATATATATATATATATATATATATATATATATATATATATATATATATATATATATATATATATATATAAATTTTATTTTCTTCAATGTATATATTTTTTTATCGCTTTGTCCATGAGAATTTTGTTTTTGGAGAATAAAACATATTTTGACTTTGAGTTTGAGTATACATTTTTGATGTAGAATTAAATACAGTCATTTTTTTTAATATACAGTTGTTTCGTTTAAAAAACCTACATCACAATAAAAAGTCTGTTTCTAAGACAAGTTCTATATTAACTGGTACTGTCAGTAAAAAAATGTATCCAAATAAATATTCTTTATTTTATGTTTATTCTTACATCTTGTACATTGGCAAAGTTATTTTGTGTATAAATAGAGTTGGGACACCCTGTGTTCCAGACTATAGCAGCAGTACATTTGGATAGTACATTTTGATTTTAATTTAAAAAAAATGCACATTTTTAATAAAAATCCAAAAGGCATTTAATAGCTTTAAAATAAAATATTTACCCTATTGGTATGTAATTTTATACGTATAACTTAAACAAATAAATACTTGTTTAAGTTGTAATACGTGTTTCTGTGACATAATTATTAAATAATATCGACCCATTATCGTCTGGTTAACATAAGCTTTTCTATTTTGATAGAAGTCACGCGAATCCCTCTATAACTATATATAGAACCAACACGGTTTTTTAATAAAATAATGTTATCTATTACAAGTGGGCAAATAAAATATTATTATAATAATCCGTAAAAAATATTCCTCAGATTGCTTATATATAGAATAAATAAATCAGTATCTACTTTAAAAATATTTATTATGTTTTTATTTGTTTTTTTTTATAACTAAAGTATTTCCAAAGTTTAACAGATTTTTTTATTTTAAAGAAAATAATTCAAGGGTAACGAAAAATATAATCCAATACGATCCGAACGATTTCCACAAGCCAACAATATTTTTTGACATATTTAAAAATCTAGAACCGCTTCCCACTGATAAAAGGTATACATTATATTACATTTTTTTCTTCTCATCATCTAAGCTTTGCAACACAATAAATCTCTATGACGCTCGAGTAAATCCCCATTTAGCATCGTGGGCTCCCCTACTTTAAGTTAATTACAACACTTTTTCGGCAATCGTTGTGTATTTAAATTGTCAGATCATAATTTTACTTGTTTTTTGAAAGTAGTGTCTATTACTAAACTAAAAATTAGTTGCCCAAAGTTCTTTTTTTATAATATTAAAAGCTTAAAGTGTTTTAAAAGTACATTTAAAATAATAGTTTGTTATCCTGTTTTTTTAAGCAGATTTATGCTAACAATTATAAACATTTGGCCAGTCCGACACCCAAAACATTTGACATTGACCGGCTGGGTTAAAGCGTCATTTTCATATATGCCGGTATGGATATTAGTGGTAGACGCGTCAAAAGAAACCCCCCTAAAACGGTTTTAAAGGTGTTCTAATCATGAGGTCCATTTCATTACTGGCCCAGGGACTATAGGTTTAATATGGTAATACAAATATGGTAGTGCTTGATTGGTCAATATGTATTTAAAAAGATAGGAGTATATATTTTTTTATTTTTGCAGTTGAGCTAGTTCTGCTCTAAGGCAATGAAATTTATTTATTTATTTATTTATTTATTTATTTATTTATTTATTTATTTATTTATTTATTTATTTATTTATTTATTTATTTATTTATTTGTTCTACAGTTGCTACAATAACTAACCGTTTACAGAACAATACATGACATGATATTATGCAAACCCAACCTAAGAGAAAAAAAAATCAAATGTAAATACATTATATACACTTGGTTTACATATAACATAGGTACCTTACAAAGAGCATCACTCATCCGGAGTGAATAAAATTAATTTTAATTTAGCTTTAAATTGACTCTTCGATAGATTAAATATATCTATGCTCTGGCAGTGTCGATCATGCAGTTGTTGCATTCTATATAATGGGGCACTTAAAGCTAGATTTGATCTTGCCCTTCTACAGTAAAATGTCTCATAACATCTTCTATTTAATCTTGGTACTCTATAGTTAGTTTAGGTTATTTACCATATATGTATTATCAACTAAATTGTGAATAAGCCCATGTAAATGAAGAAGACTTATAAAAATACGCTTTTTTTTCCAAAGAAGGAACATTATAATAATTTCTTAAAAATTCCCGAGCATTGTATAGATATGTACCTGTTTCCCGAAAGTATTTGGATTTTAAATAGCATATATATAAATAATAATTTATTATAAAAAAAAATTAGAAATAAAAAGTGTTTCATATACTTTAAAAATTATGCCGGTTACTGTATATTCAAAGTGGGTCTGTCAATACTGAATAAAAAAAAATAATAAGAAAAAATTACCTAAAAATCCCTTTACCTCAACCTGAAACATTTTACACTAGAAAATGCATGCTTTTAGATGAAGGTTGCATACATTATCTACATATTCAGCCACCCTTTGTCGTTTTGCTCCATTACACACAAGAATAACACTCTTTTGTGCTTGCCTCTTGTCACTATCTTTTCCATTGTTACCAAGCAACATGTAGGTGTTTAATGGATAATATAACTACACAGACTAGGAATATCAGTTTTAAACAAATAAATAGATTTTGTTTAAATCAATTTATAATATAGATAAATACAAAAATAACTTTACTTTTATCATATATGTGTGTGTGTTTAAATACTTTTTAATTTTAAGCTAAACATTTAAAGTGGTGGTAGGGGCTCCCCTACTTAGCCTCCCAAGAGGGGATTTTGGAATTTACTAATTAATATACCGGAGAATACTTTTTTGCCATGTGCCCGGTTGAAAACCTCCACCAAATATGAGCCCCGTATACAGGGCCAATCTAAAAAACAAAAATATATTCACCAAACCTTTTCGAGCGCGTCAGATTAAGATAGGGTGAGTACTTTAAGCAAGCCAGCCTGTCAATTTTGTCATGTTTCGGGAGTCGGGAGACCGTGCAAAAAGTCCCTTTTCTTCTGAAAAGTTAACCACATTGTTTCACATGGAATTTGCAAATATTGTACCCAAAAATATAGTAACAAACCTGTCAATTTTAGGCCTTATAGTTTGATAATTATAAGCTAGCCCAACACCCGAAACATGTAAAAATTAACAGGCTGGGTGAAGGCACCGCTTCCATATATGGCGGTATCCCTCGTCAAAATGAGCCACCTAAATAAATTTTAAACTGGTTAGTTCTGGTTATTATGATAAAGTCTATTTTATTGCCGGCCCATATAGTATTAGTCTACTAATGTCATAAATATAATTGCCAACTTACAATACCATTCCGCAAAAGGGTTTTTATTATATTTACACTATAACTATAGCACTTTAACAATTTCTCTTAAAAATTTAAAATTTTGATGTTTATATGAACTTTTTTCTCAATTTGATAAGAAGATTTAACCACAGCAGCCTGGTATTACAGTCCTCGAACACTTTGTATACTTAAGCCTTAGGTTAATGTTTGGGTTTCCTAACTAAAAAAATAATTTAGACATCCTAGACATATGATACTAATAACCCACCTATACTGCCGTGATTAGCAGAAACGCCGTATCTGCACTTCGGGTCAATTTTTGTTTTTTCAAATCAATAAGTTCAAAATTGCATTATTTTCTTGCCAAATTAGTAAAAACGCCCAATTGTACGTAAAAACTCTAAAACGCAATATCTAAAACGAAAAATCAAAATCTGTTTTAATATAAAACAGCTCAGGATAAACGCCATATCTACTGGCTGTTTAACAAAAATACTGCATCTAAATTGCAAGTGATCCATTTGTCCTAAGCATACATCAGCTGCTGCGTTTTAAAAAAAAGATGCGGTAAAAAAAGGTTTTAGAAAATCGGTTGGTATGGCTGGACAATTTACTTTAAGCACGATTTACTTCGTTTCAACTTTTTGCACATACGCGTTTTTGCTAATCACGGCAGTATAGCAGTTCTTGCATATTTTGATTAGGTATACTTCTCCTACAGTAAAAACTTACTCCTACATAATACAATATATTTTAACATACCTTGCATGACTTGCAAGTAAATTATAACTTTAGGCTGGATAAGAAGCCATGTATTGTATATAAATGACTCCTTTAATATTCTAATCATAAACGGATTTGGAAATCATATCCTCAACTATTAAGGTGAAATTCGAAATCCATATATAGTCTAAGAGCCAGTGTAGGGCTACCTATATTGTATTTGATTAGAGCTGTGATTTTGTGCAGTGAGTCCCCTGTACCTACCAAACATGATATGAGGAGTCACTATGCCCAACGAGGCGTACTTTGTCAGCTCTCAGGTTAGATAGGTATCGATTTTTTCAAAATTTAAATGTATTCGACCACGTCTGCCGTTTGGCAATTTAAAAATACAGCTCATTTTTTAATGCTCTCCACAAAAAAGTTTTTTTTTATTTTAAATAGTAAAACTGGTGATTATATACAGGATAGGGTAAAAAGTATACAGGGTGAGCCAGAAGTCAAAAAAGCTTATTTACTATTTATTCATAAAAGCTTTTTAATTTCATTTTTAAAGGCATAAACTTTTGATTTTAAATATATTTTAATATCTACTGGATTGCTTACAAAAGCGTGACGGTATAAAGTTATGTTTTCTTTAATAGATCACCCTATATTTTATATTGTTGTTAAATTTTTCTTAGGATTTGACCATTTAAAATATGATATTTATGCCTGGCGATATACCTACAAAAAAAGTAATTTAAAAGGTTTTATGGATTAAAAATAAATAAGTTTTTTAGACTTCTGGTTATATTTCTAATTCTACCCTAAACCGGGTGTCAACGCATCCATTGGACAAGCCATAACTTTTGGATCCCTAGTATAAGTCAATTGTAAAGAAATAGAAAACTATTTGCATATTTTTCACTTTTATTTTTGTTACTTCTGGTTTAACCGAAAATGACTCCAATTTTGAATTTTAAATTGAAACATTTTGTATATTTTACCGTTTTTGGATTTCTGTGACAATTCCTAATAGTAATTTAATATTTTAAAAATTTTAGGCCTACTTGATGTTTTGAGAGCTATTTGTAGTATTGCATCTAGGTGGCTGTGATCCTTTATTTATGACTTTATTTTTAATCCGATCGCAAATAAATTGGTTTTATTAAAATCTGCTTGTCTAAAAAGGGTTGTCATTTAAAAAATAGTAGTTAAATAGGGAAATGTCAATTTGCCAAAATGTTCTATTTATATCTTTCATAACAGTAACTTAAACTTTGCGATTGTATTTTTCTAGCATCACCTAGGATCACTAGATTAATTTGCACCCTATCATTGCCACCTACATGCAATATTAAAAATGGCTCTAAAAAATCAAGTAGGCTTAAAAACGTTTTAAAATTATCTCAGAAATTCATAAATGTCAAAATATGCAGTGTTTTATTTAAACATGTATAATTGGAGCCATTTTCGGTCAATCGAAAAGTGACTGAAAAGTGAAAAATATGCGTAAACGTTTCTCTGCTCATATTATTTATCTATACCAAGTCACATGTTGATATGTCTAATACTCTAGGAGTTATGGCTTTTCTATACAGGATGTCCCGTAATTAATTGGACATAGGTTAATATAGGATGCCTGACATGAAAATAAAGCGTTTGAGCTCCATCTCGCTTAGCAAAATGTTATTAGTTTTGTTCTACAGGGTGTAAAGCTATTTTTTTACCAAACATTTAGTGAAATATTTCGGAATCCACTGGACAGATTAAAGTGAAATTTGGTGTACTCTTACTATTTGTAATGACAAACACGAATATGGTATCTATTTTGCCAATACCTCTAGATGGCGCCACATACAATAACATTAATTAATTAAAATGGTCATTACTTTTTTGACCTCCCTGTGTGCACATTTGCAAGTGAAAATAATTAAATAGCATTTAATTTTGGTCAAAAAAGTATACTTCTTGATCTCTGAAAAGTAGACCGTTTTCAAAATAAACAGATTTTTATTAAATAACCGTCAGGAATTGTGGCAAAAAGATTGTGGAAGGAGTTAATATTATCAGGGCCCAAAAAGAATCATTATTTGGCATCAGGCAAAATTTAAATAAAAGAATTAGATAATGTATCCTAGTGGATGGTGAACATTTTAAACATTTAATATAATCAAAACCCTTTTCTTACTTTTTCGTTGCTAATTAAATTTTAGAGTGTTCGTACGCAACTTAATAAAAAAGTTGTTTATTTCGAAAACGGTCTTCTTTTAAAGATCAAAGAGGTATACCTTTTTTGACTAAAATTAAATAATGTTTTATTATTTCTCTTGCATATGTGCATACAGGGAGAAAAAACAGGTATGACCATTTTAATCAATTAATGTTATTGTATGTGGCGCCATCTAGTGGTAATGGCAAAATATATATCATATTCGTGTTCGTTAGCCCAAATAGTAAAAGTACACCAAATTTTACTTTAATCTGTCCACTGGATTTCGAGATATTTCACTTAATGTTTGGTAGAAAATTAGTTTTAACACCCTGTAGAACGAAAACCAATAACATTTTGCTAAGCGATATATAGTCATGGTTTTAGTTATACTTTCTAAAGTGTGTCTGCGTAAGTTAACGTCATATAGGAAACTTTTTGGTATTGATTTTACAAATAAAAATTCTTTATAAAAAGCTATGGATGGTCCACCATAGCAGATATTAAATTGGAACAGTCATCTAGGAGGTTGGGCCAAAAAATTAAATTCTGGCTAAAGAGTAAAGTACCTATATTTTTGCTAATTTAAAAATAGCTATAAACACAAGGTGTTTTGAATTCAAAGTTCATTTATAACATGCCATTTTTTTTATTTAGGTACAAGTGTAAATGTATGTTTGGAAATTAGGACATTGTACAGTGGGATAAAACGAAAAATTATTATTTTTCAAATCATTTTCGTACATTCCTTAAAATGTGCCTATAAATATACAAAAACTCATGGTAAAATTTAAACAGCTTAACTTTTTATCTTTAGGTTCCTTATTGAACCTAAATATCTCAGAATACATATTTTGCATAATGCCCTAAGCCTAACATATTTATTATGAAATACTTATATTGTTTTTTTAAATAAAACTAAATTTGAATGTCTGAATGTTTTTTAAACATGTGCCTATGGCTTTTTGGATTAAATATAGAGCAGTGGTGATAATACCATTTGGCAATGCTTATGGTGGTCCGGCGATAACTTGCGTTGTTGGAAGATACTGGAATGATGTATAAAAACAATTTACCATGCACAATGGATAAAATGCCGATCAGGAGAACTGTGACATCTCAACGCGAGTCTTGCACCACTCTATCAGCTAAAATGCATATAATAGTAGTATTCGTTGGTGGTCGAAAATTTTATACCATTTAGTAGCGATATAGGTATAAAAAACGCATTGTAAAAACATATTACTGTCCTAGGTTAACTTTATTTTAAATACATTTACACCAGAAACCAACAGGTCTCTTTCTAGATAAAACTGTTTTTTTTTATTGACCTATTCAATTTGATAGCAGTTGGATCAGATAAAACGGCTGTGGCTCCATGATTCATGAGAAACGGGTAAAAATATTTGTTTACAAAAGAAACCAAAACGTCTTAGGGACCCTGCCGCAATAGAAGTTTAGGATTGAATAAGGGAAAATCTTTATTTTAAAGGATATTTTGCTTTATTTTTAAGTAAACAAAAACCCTTTTTTCCCGAATCTACACTTTTACCTGATCCAACTGCTATAAATTTGAATTGGTTAAGTTTTGGTTAGTTCTGGTTAGTTCTGGTTAGTTCTGGTTAGTAAAAAATACCGTTTTATATAGAAGAATAACTGTGGTTCTTTGGTGTCATTGGCCTAAGTATTTGAAATAAAGTTAACTTAGAATAGTAATATGTTTTCTACGATTGTTTTTATACCTATATCGCAATTATTGGGGTAATATTTTTGACCACCAATACTGCTCCTATATCTGCATTTTTGTTGATGTAGTCGTACAAGTCAATAGAAAATTATTTCCAGACCACTAGAATCATTTTAGTATCCTACAACAACACAAGCTATCGCCAGTACCACCATAAACGTTGCTAAATGGTATTATTACCACCGATATATTTATTCAAAAACTATTTATAGGTGGGCAGTTTTTACATGTTTAAATAAACCTTCAAGCTTATAAATTTTGTAATATTTTTATGAAACATTTTAAGTACATCATAATTTAAATGTTAGGCTTAAGGCATTATGTTAAAAATGGGTTGTTAGATTTTTTAATTTAGTCAAAAAAAATTAATAATAATCACATATTTTGCAAACTTTAGACCCAGTGGGGAACCTGAAGATAAAAAGCTAGGCTATTTAGATCTTACCACGATTTTTTGTATATTCAAAGGCACATTTTAATGACTGTACAAAAATGATTTGGATTTTTTTCGTTCACTTGTACAGGGTGTCCCATTTTGGTTGCAACTGTGGGATATTTAAAAGATGGAAGCTTGCGGTTTTTGCTCACCTGGGTTACTCTTTTTGTCAATAATTAATTATATAAATAAAACCGGTTTAGCCATCTTAATTTTTGGCGCCCTGGAAGATTTTAAAAATATCGCATTTTTAAGTACCCCTTGTAACTAAGTTGACCAATAACTAGATACCCTATTAAAAAGGTTAAAACGAATTTTAACAAAACTTTTTATGTGCTGTTTAATGCAGTTTGGTGTAGTCCGAAATTTTTATACAGTGTGTCCACGGATGGATTACATCTTTTTAATTTTAATATTTCAAAAAAGTTATTTTTATAAAGTTGCTTCTTCTAAAATGCTTAAAAGTATTATAAAAATTGTCTCATGATATACAGGGTGCTTTGAAATCGCGAAAATAATATTTCAAAAAATAAAAAAATAATAATAAACGTATTTTTGCAAACGCTTAATTAAAAAGCATGAAAAAGTAATACAAAATTCCCATTATTTTTTCTTATTAATTATCATTACTTGAAAAAATGAGATGTAAACTAAAATATTGTTTTTATTTCATAAATAATTGATTTAACTATTTATATGCATGCAATATGAAGTTTAGGTAAAAACCACAACTAATAGCAAAAAAATATGTAAAACACTTTTGATTACTTTTCAATGCTTTTAATTGGATAATTTTAAAAATATGTTTTACATTTATTTATTTATTAAAGTAGGTACCTAATATTTTTGCGATTTTTATTTACCTTGTATATCTTACGGTAATTTCTGTTCTACCTTTTAGCATTTTAGATAAAGCATATTTGTTATGAGAAATCACTTATCGAATATAAAATTTAAGAAGTATACAGGTACAGTTCATCCGTGGACACACTGTATTTTTTAAATACTGACCAAAATTGGGAATTTATATGTAAACAAAAACCATGTATATTGGTCTAAACATAAATTTAATTTTTTTCTTAAATGGCTTTTTAAAAATATATTATACTCTGGTTTTATTTAGTAAACAACAACAAAATTTCCAATATTTTTAATTAACATCCAAAATTTTGCAGTGGGCCTTGCAAACAACATATTTTACAGTTTTTTGATTAACTTAATTATTGTAGAAGTGTTTACGTAACGATTTTTAAAATGGGATTTGTTGCAACCAAAATTAGACACTGTACATTGCTCTTGTTTTAACAACAGTAAATTTAAAATGTTTTCTAGAATTGCCTTATAAATTTTATAATTATTCAATGTATTGCACTAATGTTCAAACCTAAATTGATGTAAAAGTTATTTTAAAGAAAATATATATATGTAAATTTTGATACCCTATGGTTTTAAAGGCATGTGGTTTTAATTATATTTTTCAATGGAAAATCACCATCGGTTGAGCTACTCGAAAATCTGTATAGTATACTTACTTTTAAATATTATTTTATTTAATCCAAAAAAAGGTCTTCATTTTTGCCTAACACTAATACTTATTATTACTATTGTAAACGAAAACAAAATAATATTGTTAAGAGGCACTACTAAACTTTTGACTTTTCTAATATCCAGACCTATACCAACACAATCATGCTGCTGCAATCCAATAAAGCGAGCACAAACTCTAAATTGGATGCACCCAAGGTAGTTTTGTCTTGTCTCGTGTTTTATATTAAAGCTATTTAAAGGAAATTGTTAAGCTGCTAGTATGATGGTGGGTAGTTGTATACAATTAAAAAATATTAATATATATTAATTGTTTAAAGTATTTATTAGTGTTTCTTAACCTTTATTGTTTTATATTACAAAAAATTAATTGAGGGGTGTCTGGGAAAAACAACATAGGGACATATTTTTAGACATTCTTCTGGCTTGACAGTTTTATGTTCTGGTTGGTTCTGGTTGTTTTTTCCTAAGTAAGTATTTTAAATTAGGGTAGTTCCACAAACAACCAACGTACGTCTCTTGAAAAAAATTGTTGATTTAACAAAATTTTAACTTTTTCAGATAGTTTGTTTTTTCAGAGATTTCTTAATTATTATTTTGGCTTCAGACTGCAACATTTTCTAAATTTAATAAATGTAGCAGTTTTTCTTCCTAAAAATTGTAATACATAGTAGTACTAACCGACATACGACTAATTCCAAATTTGAAGATGATGAACAAATGTAAATGTAATGAACAAACCGTAATCAGTTTTGTACCTAATATTTTGAAGAAAAAGTGGGCTACTAAAAACAAATTTAATACAAAATTTTTATATAATAAGGAGATTGGTTTTTGTAAACATTTAATAAAAATTAAGCCAGTGTAGGTTAAACATTTAAACAAAAATATATATATTAAAGTAAAACTTGGCATGAAATGTAGCAAAAAATAGTATTTAGGAAAATCTAACAATACCAATTTTAAAACAACCAAAAATAGAAACATTTTTAAAAATATTTAATTACTTAAACAAAAAATCTATGAAAACTTTTTAAATGCTAATATTTAATTAAAAAGTTTGTTTATTGCGATGTCCTGAATAAAATTTAAAATACACATGTTTTTAAAATTTTGCTTTGTTTAGAAGTCGTGACGCATTGCAGCTTGTTTTCTACTTTGCCGCTTGACTTAAATAGAGTTATATAGAGACTTAAATATTAAATATTAATATACAGTAACCGACAAAAAGTTCGCAACATGTGGGACATTCTTTCAGTAAAAAATATATTGATTTTTTTCTTGGCAATCCCCTCGGCATGTCCGCTAAGCCAAATTAATTTAAACATAATATCATGTGAACAGCGGTATGGCAGGAAATTTAAAAGAACCGAGATGGAATGACGAAAAGTTGTGTTAGATCACAAAATTAAGAAAAAAAACTTTAAGAGAAAAAACTGCTTAGAATTTAATTATTACTAGCTTTTTTTCAGTAAACTTTAGTTAAAGTTAAAATGGGGCTTTAAAACTAGAGCTAATAATTTAAAAAAAATGTTTTCGTCGGTACAACTAATGTTGCTTATTTCTAAAAAATCTTATTATGATTAATATGAGCCTACCAGAGAATCCAATAATTTATTAATTTATAGCCTTTATTTTTCTTTTTGTCAGGATAATTTTGCTTAAGTAATATTAGAAATTGACTTTTTTTTTTGTAAAAAGTAAAAAAAATAGTAAATTCTTTATTTTACTTGTTAAACTTACCAAATAATAAAAGTAGATAACATTAAAATAAAGCAGTGAATTAAGGAAAAATTATTAAGTTTATGCATAAAGTGTAATAACTCGTCTTTAGTTATAAGTAAAGCATGATTAGGATTATTAAATTTTACAATTTATATATATTTGTTTGTTTTTGTTTAGTAAAATATCAGAAAGATTTTTTGAAATAAACCCTTGTAACACCGGGTGTACTGCTGAAAACCTCTTTTTAAAATTATTTGTTCTAGTCGTTAAAAAAACAATAACATATGTCTTATTGTGACCTAAATAAATAATGAAGTTTAGTTAAATAAAGCTAGTTTGAAAATTTCTGTAAGTTTATTTGTTTTTTTTTTTATGTATCTAAAAAAAAATTGCAGCTTTAGTTTTTAAAATACATGTTTCAAGCGACTTATGTCAAATTGTGTTTTAGATAGTTGGACATGCACAAACGATCGCCAAATTTTTTTTTTTCGGAATTCTTCTTAATAATTCTTTTTTTTCCATATGTTGCCAACTTTTTGTAGTCACTTACACAGGGTGATCATTTTTATGTCTGCGCTATTGCTAACTTCTTTATTCTTGCAGATACGAAGTCAGTTAAATTAACAAAGTAGTAGCATTTTTCCGATGATTAACGTGCTGCCGAACGAAAAAACAATTGAACATCAGATTTGCGATTTATTGCAAAAAAAATACACTTTTGTAATGGAACATCCTGTATATTATACCACTATTCGAAAGATCTATCAAAGACCATTAAAAGTCAGCATGTGTTATACAAAATTTTTAATAGTTTCAGGAAATATGGTCATTTTCGGGAATTTAATAGTAAGAATTGGCATTTTTAAATAGAACACCCTGTATATTGTCTTACCATTAAATATATATTTTAAAGAGAATGCCGCATTTAACATGTCTATGTCTATAGTTTTTGGGAAATATGGCCATTCAAATCTGAAAAATTGAAGATATATTGTCTATTTTATCTTCGACACTAAACTTAGGGCTTGTAGCTTGGAGCTGTAAAGATAATGAAAATTTAACATTATTTTCAGATCGCAACAATGCACTTTGTATTTGACACACCCTGTATAAGTAAACACTAAATATCTACAGTTTTATGAGCTTTAAAAAGGAAAATAAAAGGAACCTTCGAGAAACATTTTGATTGATAATAAAACAAACCAGCGAAGAGCAAAAATAAAATCCAGAAACACCTCGATAATTTACCTTGTTATATTTGGAGTTATATTTGGAGTTATTTTAGGCATTTTTGTACCTTTTATAAAGAACGGCTTTTGGATTTGAGCTATATTAGTTTTAACAAGTTAATTAAACCAATCATTTTTTTTGCTTGAGCAAATAGTATTAAGCATAGTAAAGTATACCTAATTTAGAACTACCTTATTTTTTCGCTCAGTCTGCATAGTATTATTTTGAAAAAATTGTGACTTCTAATCGTTTGTTTTTGTTTTATAATAAAAAATATCATTTCTTGAGTTTGTGTATTTTAAACCTACATATGTATCAGCTGAGAATTTTTAACTCTTCACTTTTCCTGTTGCTTGACGCATTTTGCGAGTTGCTAAATTTTTTAGTTATTTAATAATTTTTCCTTTTATTATTTATTCTACTTTTAATCTTTTTTGTTATTTGTAACATCCACAAATACACTAGCCGCCACATTACTTGTTATCTGCCTCTTTTTCAGCGGTCTCAGTTATTTCAGCGTTCTGCGACCTGTTTTTAACTATAGGTTAAACACGCGACGGCGATGATGTCATCATTTACCAAAAACTGTAGTGATTTTGAACCCCTGACAACGGTATACAATAAAAAATACGACTCAAGACTATGCAGTAACTTTAACAAAAAAAATAAAAATTTCTGACTATTGCCAAATAACAAAAGTTCGTCCATTTGTTGCATACTTAATGGACCACACTGTATGTTATATTGACATTTACACTATATTGCTTTGATTTAATTTGTTAAAATTACTTCACAACCTTCATCAAGCAGCTTTATACTTGCCCACACTTGCCTTTTTATAGAAACCAATTAACATTATGACGCATTTACTTGTTTATCTAAAATAAATATGTTTCGATATATTTTGAGGCTTACTTTCATGCAAATGAAATAATCAAGTTTTGTTTTTATTATTTTTAAAAACCTACATATAAATAAATGTATTTTTAACCACTAGTTATCCTAAAGCGGCCCACAGACGATCAATACTATTGCGCAAAATATTGTAAAATAATATTGCTTGTCATCCCCAAACAGTGCAATATATTTGCGCAATGACTATCTATATATAATATACCGCACAATACCAAGTTTTGTTTTGTAACTACTGGTTAAAACAAGGATAAGAAAAAAGTAGCCGCACCATTGTTTTGGCAACATCTTTGAAAAAGAAGAAAACATCTTTTTTATTCTTTTGCTTTTGAATCCATATTTGTTTTTGTAAAACAAAAACGTTTTTGTATTTAAAAACTGAAATAATTTTGATTGACAAAATATATTGTACAACCTCTCAATATAAACCACAAATTGTCAATATTATTGTACAGTATGTAATATTGCGCAAAATAAAATAAAATAAAATTAAAAAATAAAATAAAACAATACAATACAATAAAAAAATAAAATAAAAACAAAAATTAAAAAAGAAAGAAGTTAAAGCCATCGGGGCTGAGACAGTAAGTCTACCCTCTGAAGCTTAAATAAATAATTTTGTTAAAATTAAGAAAAATATGTTTATGTTTTTGGCCCATATACATTTAAAAGCGTTTTCCTTAAAACTAATTTTTTAAAGGGGTTTTTTACCCTCAATATAGAGGAAATTTTCGTTTAAAATAGCAGATTACACTTAGAATGGCAATCAAAAATTGTTTAATGAAACAAAAAATAAAGAACGTTAAAAGGGAATTTAATTATACTTTGACTAAACTTTAATGGTTTTTAATTTTTAATAATTGCTGACCGAGATACATTGAATATCGCAATTTTTTCCTCTCTAACGGCCTGTTTTTTAATATTCTTGCATAAAAAAATTACAGAATATTGTTAAAATACCGTACAAAAGACTTTAAAAAAGTAAAACTTTATTTATACTTAGTGTAGAATATATGTTTATTCTACTTTAAATCTACCTAGCCCCTTTTTTTGTTTTTTTTTTAATAATAAATTAAGTTTTGCCCCCTCTGTAATATACAAAGGAGGTACAACTTAAGGATTTCCCATTTTAATTTTGTTTAACTATAATTTTAAAGTTTAAGAGTATAAGAAATGCATTTTAAGTCACTTAAAATATGTTGGCCTGTCTGGATAAAAACATATTTTGTTTTTTGTTGTTCTTTTTTATATATATTTAAAGAAACAATTTACTTTAAAAGATGTTTTTTTATGCCTATGTTGAGCAGTTTTGGGTGTATTTTATTTACTATCATAAAAACTTATTTACCTACTACACCCTTTACTTGCCAAATAGCTTTTAAGTTACCAAACCCAATTACAAAAATATATATATTACTTTGTTATTGACCAGTTGACTTTAATTAAATTTAAATTGCGGTGCACCTTAGCAATAAAATGAAAATACGCAGTGGAAACAGAAATTAAATGCGCTTAAAAAAAAGCTAACAGAGATCTTAAAATGTTACTGCATACACAGGGTGTTAAAAAATGTTGTTAACAAAATTTAAGGCAGGTTCTACTAATAAAAATAAAAACAAAGTTCAAACAACCACGGGTCCTAAATTTATCGTTCTTAAAATAGAAAAGTGTTAAACTTGTACTATTTCTCATTTTTATTTTCCCTAATATCCTTTACCAAATTTTGTTTTAATTTGAAAATGTTATTTATGGCAGCATCATAGAAAGTTTTATTCAAGAAGCAAGTAATAAAATTAATCTAAAACAACCTATATACCAAACTATAATATTGATTTATGAAAACATTATAAATTTAATATGTGTTCCGTAAAAAAAACTTACTTAAAATACCGCCAATGTAGTAGCAAATTATTTAGAATTAAATGCTCTTGTAGAATATGTGAACAAACCAATTTTGTTCCATTAAAAAAAAAGGAGTGATGACTCTAAACAGGATTTTGCAAAATTTTGACTCCATCCTGAGAAGAGAAAAGAAAAGGATCAATTTTGTTTTCCACGGTTACTTGACAAAAAAATAAACTGTTTTAGCTTAATCATGGCATTCTGGATTGAAATTTGAAAAAAATTACATCAGAAGTAACAATAAATTACATGTGAGGTGTCATTGTATTGAGAATGTCATATTCTATCAAAATAGGATAAAATATACCGGTGGTGTAATTTATATTTGAAATGTAGTAATAACTTATTGGGAAAACTGGAAGCTACAAAAACAAGTATATACATCAACCAATCCACAATTATGTCAAATAAGGATATACTAAATTTTATCTTTTTAACGTAAAAGGGTAAAAAAGTTACAGGAAAAACGATCTATAGGAAACACACGGTATATTTCTAAATTAAGCTCTCTGATAAAATTTTGTGCATTTACGTTATGGACTACTTAAATATTTCACTGTGCCACCTTCTAATTTTATTCGCCAGTTTCAAATCTGCAATAAATTCACAAAAGGCTTCATTTAACTTTATTTTTATTAAATATTTATAAAGAAAGCTCTCGAGATAAAATTTAATATTTAAAAAATCTTGCGTATTAAAGTTATAAACTATTAAATAGTTCACTAATTCTCAAATACCGGGTGCCCACAAAGTTACTAGCAAGCCCGTCATTTTCTTGAAAAGTGTTACAGGATTTTAAAATTTTGGTCAGATGTATTGTTGGATAGGATACAGATTTCTGATTTTTATATTTTATGTTCCACATCCGGTTTAGCCGGAGCTGCTCTCAACTTTGTTATCTTAAATGGAACACAATATAACAACATAAATATTCTTTTAAAAATTAATTTTACATGCAATTTCAAGAAAAAAAAAATATGTACCACATGTTATACCTATCTTAATTAGTTTTTAAGAAAATGGCGTTTGAAAATGTCATGTTGACCGCCATTTTTATGAAATTGTTAAAAAACCAATAATAATAGACAAGGGCTAATGCGATTTTTACACATATTTAATAAATCTTATATCCTTGTGTCGTAAAATACAGTTCCCGGTTTTACCGTAAGTGTCACAGAAAATGACTTTCGGCAGTAAAGAACTTTAATAATTCAAATGGAAACTACTATCTTAAGCACCCAATTTAAACTAAACACATAGTTCTCAATCTTTTTAGCTAATTATATCCTATCTTTAAACCTAATTGTTTTTGGACGTACGAGTTAACACTAGGACGCCTTCAAAATAGCGGAAAAAATATTCCTTATTACGTTTCACTATTAACTGCTTAAAAACTATTAGGTTTAGACATAGGATATAATTATTTAAAAAGATTGAAAAATTAGTGTTTCGTTTAAATCTAAGTCCCTTAGGATAGTGGATTGCATTAAAATCATGAAAGTTCTTTATTGCCAAATGTCAATTTCTGTGGCACTTCCGGTAACACCGGAAATTGTATTTTTACGGTAATAGGATATTAGGTTTATTAAATATGTGTAAAATATTTCATTAGTCCTATTCTAGCATCATTTTTTTAACTAATCGATAAAAGTGGCGGTTAACGTGACATTTTTCAAACGCCATTTCTCAAAGACTTATTCAAGGTATAACATCTGGTACATATATTTTCTTGGAATTTGCCTTTAAAATTGATTTATTAGAACATTAAATAGGGTGTTTCATTTAAAATAGAATAGTTAGGAGCACTTTCGGTTAAACCGGATGTGGGACATTAAACCAAAAGTATCAGAAATCTGCATCCTGTTCAACCATACATTAGATTAAAATTTCAAAATCGTTTAACACTTTTCAAAGAAAATAACAGGCTTGCCAGTTATCTTGTGGGCACCGGGTATATTTGTAAATAAAGAATCAAGTCAATTTTGATAGTCAAAAAAATTTTGAGCATTTTAGTTATAAACTATTAAATATGCCACTGGGCCATCTTGTCAGTTTAGTCACTTCCGATTTCTTACGCATTTGAAACTATTAAATATTTCACTGTAACATCTTCTTATATAAGTCACCGGTCCCAGCTTTGTGGTAACAAAAACTTTTAATAAATTTACAAACGGCTTTAATTTTAATTTCTTTTTATTATATATTTCTAAATGCAGGTCCTAAATACTTTCGCCTTCGCATTTTAGTCGCAAGTTTAAGCTTCGTGGTAACGAAAATTTGCCATAAATTTGCAAACGGCTTTGAGTTTAATTTCTTACTCTAAAATATATTTTGAATAAAGCTCTTTAATAAATTTTGATAGTTAAAAAAAGTGCGTATTAAAGGTACAAACTGTTAAATATTTCACGGGGACACTTCCTAATCATCAGCTTCCTGGTAACGAAATTTGCAAACGGCTTTTAATATCTTTTAATTGAATATATCTAAATAAAAACATCTGATTAATTTTGATAGTTAAAAACTTTTGCGCATTGAAGTTATGAACTCTAAAATATTTTATGTTTTACCCATCTATTATTGATCTGTAAAACCTTAGAAACGGAATATGTTATGGTAGCAATAATACCTGCTATCACACCTATATAGGGCATTATAAGTGGGCATTATGATAATGCCCGCTTATAATGCCCTAATGCGCTAATATGGAAATTTTATTGCTTATCCAATTTTATTTCTCTCACAATAAAGATCAAGTTTATACAAAAATATTTTTCTTTAAACAATACTAAAAATTAAACTTTATTTCCAAAATAAAAATTACAGTTTTGAAATATCCCGAAAAATGTAGCTGTACCCACTATAGAATGGTCGGTGTTTTTTGTGATGGTAGCAGCGGTGGTAGCACTAACGCTATTTGGTCCAGAGAGAGTTCGGACTGTATTTTTCCGACTAAAAATAATAAAGTTTGTTAAACATATGTATTAAAATAAAATCAATAACTTACCAGTTCCTGAAAATATGCCATTAAAACGGTTTCGGGTATTTGAAGAATTGCGTTCCCATCTTTCCAAATACCAAATATGCCATACTCCCGATCATACTGTTGCCTTGATTTAACTGGCAAAAGATTTTCGGTCGCTTTTATGGCTTTTTCTCTTATATTTTGTGGAATTTCTTCCATTTTAAGCAAATTGTTAAATAAAAATGCCAACTGACTAACGGATAGAAACATCAAAGTCAAACTTACCACCAGTCATTATCTACTTACGTATACAGGTACAGGTGCAACTTATTTTTATATTGCAAATAAATAATGTAATTAGTCATTGAAAAACTCTTTTATTTTGACCTTCAGGGCATTATAGTCCTAGTAACGCCCTTGATACATAAATAGCTATTACGGTCGCCAGTTCATGATAACAAAAATTGGCCATAAATTCGAAAAAAGGCTTTGTTTTTTGATTTTCTCTATTAAATATTTCTAAATAAGGCTAAATTTTAATAGTCAAGAAATTTTGCGCATCAAAGTTATGAACAATATAATATTCCAGTTGCCACCTCCTAATAATCGCCAGTTTTAGCTTTGTGGTAACAAAAATCTCAGCTTTAATTTTAGTATCTTACAATTAATGTTTCTAAATAAAACTCTTTAAAAATTTTCTAAAATTTTGCGCAATAAAATTATGAAATAATAAATATTTCACTGGGCCACCTTCAGATTTTAGTCGCCAGTTGCAATAATTAGGCAAAGGGTTTTGATTTTTAATTTAATACTCTTAAACATATTTATAAATAACGGCACCTGACAAATTTCCGTAGTCAAAAAGTTACTTTTTTAACCTTTTGGGATAAAAAAATGAAATTTGGTATGTCGTTATTTAGTAGAATTGTGAATTGGTTAATGTATTTAGTTTTTTAGAACTCCCCGTTTCTCCGAAAATGACTACTTTTTTCAAATTTTAAATGACACCGCCGGTATATTTCATCTTATTTCGAAAGAAAATGACATTCTGGTATTATTAAGACCAATGAATGCCAAACCAATTTTTTTAACTAAATTAATTCTCTAACCCTTATTTTTTGTTCTCAAAAAATAATGTAACATAATTAAAGTTTTGTAGTTAATCCCTCCCAATTATAACTTTAACATATAATAGCAAAGTCGTTATAAATTTACGGGTCCTGTAAAAGGGAAGTTTTGGAATAATATTGTATATATTAGCACGTTACATGGTTGATATAGCTTATGCATTAAGTATGTAATAATTAGGTTGTTAAATATAAAGTTTAATGTAATTTTACATTTTACCAAACTTAAATCAATTTTTGAAGAATTTCGTATAGTTGAATATATTTAAAAAATTTTTTTAAATATGCTAAATAAAAATTTAGTGTAAGCCAAAAGAAAAGTTATGTCATTAAATAAATTGCAGTTTATTTTAACCCTTAAGTAGACTCGCGGGGGTCAAATTAACGTTGCCAATTTTGTAATAACTTTGAGATTTTGTACAATTAGGAAAAAAATTTTTAGGTACCTACCTAAAAACCTCTGAGGTATATGACTATAATAAAAAAAAACACAATAAACAAAACCATTTATTTAAAAGTTTTACGTCTCTTGCACGTGGCGGCCAATTTGACCCCGACGCGCCTTCTTATATTACAGTTTTAAGCAATATCTATATCGAGATGCAGAAAGTTCAGGAAATCGGAACAGATGTATTATTTGTCCCCAACAAGAAGACATTGAATTTTTGTGTGAAGTATATACAGCCAATGTGCAAACATCATATGAAAACAACTTGTGATCAGTGTTTATCTCTAAAACAAAAAGAAGTAACTGATTTAGAATAAACTCCTACTCTATTTGGTAATTTAAATCCTGTAAGTATTATTTCACAAGAAAAACTAGGTTTTTTTTTGTTTTAGTTTATGTTTTTAGGCCAAATCTAAAAATTCTGGTAGAAATAAGTGTAATATAAAAAGAATATATATATATTTTTTATTTTAATAATAAGGGTTTAATTACGATACCCATTTTTGAGCTCATATAGGTAAATAATTTTTATTAATTTCTGGTAAGTTTGGCAAAGAATCAAGAGTACTTATAAATAATACAATTTTACTTTTTGCCTTTGTCTCATTGCCGTCCGATAATCAGCTTTTAAAAAATAATGATAGTGACTTCGATAAAGATTACAAATAAATATTTCAATACGAGTTATTTTTTATAATTTTGTATAATTAATTATTCATACATTGAAAGAAAGTGCTTTTAACGAAATATATAAATTAGCATTAAAAAAGTCAAAGAAAACGTGATTATTGAATATTAACGGTTGGGGTCTATTTTACCCCCACGCGCCCACTAACGTAATAAAATGCACGCGCCTACTTAAGGGTTAATTAGCCAAGTATTTATTTTTAAATATTTTAATTAAAAATTAAACAAGCTCTAAAGGTTTTTCGTAACTTTATAGTAATAAATAATAGTAGGAGTATTCTTAAGCTGAATCTATAAAATAAATTTATTTAAATAAAGGTCCAAAAAAGAGCTTTATTTTTAAAATACAGAGTAAAAAACGTTTTTTAAAACTTCTGCTTTTTATGAATATTCTAAAAATTCCTAACCTGATTTAAATAAAATTTCGCAGTGGTATTTACAGCTGTAAGAAGTCTATTTAGCACCAATTTCAATAAATTGATTGAGTAAACTGGATGACGTTCGAGACGGCACAAGAGTTAGAAACTTAATTAACTTATAGATAAATAGGCTTTTTATGGAATAAAAAACCTTTACCATTTTATTACAATTTGTTAAGGTGTATTTAAGATAATAATTTAAAACCAAACTTATTAAACACAAATATTTTAATTTCTGTTTTAAACAAAACATTTTGAGACCTATCTTTATACCCGGTGTTAACGATAAGCCTTAATTTTTAGATTATTTGACGTATTAAAATTAGACTTGGTATAAGTAAATGGTATAAAGAGATGAGAGTTTTCGCACCTTCTTTTGTACTTGTAAATGAAACCCTCTGTATATTTAAACATTTTTCGATTTCTGAGACAAATTCTAAATAGTAATTTAGCATTTTTAAAAGTTATTACGCTCACTTGATTTTTTGAGAGCCACTTGTAGAATTGCATCTAGGTGGCTATAATACTTTATTGATAACGTTATTTTTATTCCGATCGCAAATAAATTGGTATCGTTTAATTCGTCGAAAAAACCTTTATTCAAAAAGTGCATGGCCAAAAAAGGTTCCATTTAAAAAATAACAGTTAGCCACAAAATTTAAATTTGCTCACCTCAGGTCACTAGATTTACGTCCAATCACGGACACCTAGATGAATAATAAAAACTGCTTAAAAAATCAAGTAAACTTAAAAACTATTTAAAGTGTCACCGTTGTATGGTGTCACATTCTGACTTGGAATCTGGAATCCAAATGTAATTAAAAATGCAGGATGTTTCATTTAAAAATTTAAAATTGGGGCAATTTTGGGTTAAACCGGAAGTGACTGGAAAGTAAAAATTATGCCAACACGTTTTTTATATTATAAAATTTACCTTTACTTTTACCTACACCAAGTATCGTTTTGATAAGTCAAATACTCTAGGAGTTATGACTTGTCTAATAAATTACACAGCTCCACAGAAAATAAAAGTTGGTAGTCCGAAAGACTAGACCATGGTATCTGTATATTTTTGGAGTCGCTAAATTCGAATTTGGTGTAGGTTTAACTCTTTCAGGCCATGGTCAAGGTCATTTCAAGGTCAATCACAGCCCAATTACGGGTATAAATATTAAAGGTCTGAAAGACCAGACCATGGTATCTTTTTGTTTTTGGGGTCGCTGAATCCAAATCTGGGGTCAAAAAATTTAATATTAGTGAGGTCAAATAATTAAATTTTATTGCCAGCAGACCACAATCGTGGTATCTTTATATTTAAGGAGTCTTTAAGTCCCAATCCGTAGTTAAATTGACCCCTTCCCCCTACCCCGACCCCTCCGGATTTGGACCCCAAAAACATAAAAATACCACGTTTGTAGTCTATTTTTGATGATTTTTGATAATTTTACCCTTAAATAACCTTGACCATGACCTGATGAGGCCAAATTGACTCCGGTTTGGATTCAGCGATTCCAAAAGCATAAATATACTACGATTGTGGTCTATTTTTGATTCATTTTATTGATATGACCTTTTAATACCCTTGATCATGACCTGACGGGGTTTAACGAACCCTAGATTTAGATTCAGCGACCTCAAAAACATAGATACCTATGGTCTAGCCTTTCAGACCACTAACTTTTCTTTTGTGGCTGTGTTATTGAACACCCGCTATTTTAAAGGTAATACAGCTCTCCGTGAGGCGTACTTTACTACTCAGAAAATATACACAGTGGACCCGCGATAATTCGAACCCTGTCCAATCCGGCGCCCCTGTAATCCGACAGGTCTAGTACTGTTGTATTTACCTAAAATTTTCAGCAAATCTTCACTTATGCACGATTAAACGGATTGTAACTTGCATGCTGCCACCATTATTCTGCTTGATGCGTATTGTTTTCCTTTAAGTTTGTCGTTGTATATAGGGTTTAAATTGGAGGTATTTTAGGTTAAGCCGGAAGTAACTGGAAAGTGAAAAATATGCGTAAACTTTCCTTTTCTTATACCATTTACAAGTCCTATTTTAATATGGCTAATACTCTAGAAGTTATGGCTTGTCTAATAAATTCGTTGACACCTGGTATAAAACCTTTTGAATGTTTTAACGATAATAAGAAAACATTGAAGGCATTTGCGGTTAAGTGACTGGAAAGTGCAAATTATGCAAAAACTTTCTTTTCTTTTACCATTTACCTATACCAAGTCTTATTTTGATATATCTAATACTCTAGGATGCCTTGTCTAATAAATTCGTTGACACCCGATATAAACCTCTCAAAACTTTCAACGACAATAAGAAACACCCTGTATAAACGACCAACCTTATAAATAAAGATCAGCTGTAAGTTAACTTCTAGGTTATGTGTTATTGCATAGTTGTTACATTGTAAAACCATTATTATTTTTATCAGTTTAATTTAAGTAAATATTTTCAATTTTATTTTCAATACACTGGCAGTCATGCAGTTAATGCAATATTGCTTTGAAAATGTCACAGGCTTTATTAAAATGGCTAGATGCCAGACGGTATGTACCGGAAAAAATGTTACATTTTATATGCTAAAAGATCAATAAGTAATTATCTATAATATTTTAATTATGCAATTATAAATTATGTTTATTGCAATTATATAAAATCAAATAGAATTAATTGTCTGTTAGTTAACTTACGTTACAGTCCACAGGTTCGTCAATAAAAGGACAGTATAAGAAGAGGTAACCTTTATTCGTTTTGCATAAAACGTGCATTTGTGACTGATTTTTGTTGGAGGTTATTATACTACCTTCCATACATAATTCATCTGTCGGCAAATCTTTTAAGGTCGGTAAAAAACAGAAGCAAACTTCGAATATAGAAACCGTTAAAAATGCCACACATTAAGTAGACATATAAAAAACAGTCACACATACCTAATTCAATAAGCAGTTTGAAAAAGCAAGTATTCAAATATTTTACTAAAAGAACGACAGTATTAGGGCCCGGGGCGAATATGACAAAAAAACAATTCACATCATTTACAATGCTCGAACTAACTAGAACATTTCCCCATTTCTTTTTAAATAAAGCTAGTAGACAAAGATGGACACTAACCGTTTACTTTTTCTTGTCGGACATATGAAACGAGAACGAAGGCCACGATGGTAAGAAATTAGTCTGGTCAAATATGGGTAATATTGATATCTACTGTTAAATATCGAGTATTATTGATGTCTACCCAAAAATATGTTTTTCGGCTATTTTACGACAGCAGGCAGTTTCTACATAAAGACTATTTGTAATAAGATTATATTCTCTTCTAAGCCTATATATGAAATAATTTATATATAGGAAAAATATGGTAAACGGTTTTATTGTACTAAAAGCTAAAAAATAATGTGGTATGTCCTGGCTACTAGATCGAACCAATCTTATCATCAATCTGGGGTATTTATCAGACAAATAATAAAACCGTGGGGCATAGCGTATCCAGAGTAAATATTATCACAGAAATTTTAAGTCACAATTATTTTATTATTTATCTGATCCATATCCCGAATTAATGGGAAGATTTGTGCAATCTGTTGGCTAGGACTTACCAAATAATAGAACCGTTTATCATAATTTTTATATAAATTATATTCCAGCTTTTAGTTTTGTTGTTAGTTGATAGTTCTAATTCTAGATATTAAATTCTTTTAACGCCTTACTATAACTAACCAGAACTAACCAATAGTTTTATATTTAGGTAGTTGTAAAAATTATGTAATTAGACATTTTTTGCAGCGGCCATCTTGGATTTAAGTTTTTTCTTAGTGATCTCTATTTTACGAATAAAGCCCTCTTATTTGATACTTATATTAAGGTATTTGTGGTAAAAATATGTAATCAGCCATTTTATGGCGGCGGCCATCTTAAATTATAATTTTTATAGTGAGCTCTATTCTACTAATCAACCCCTTTCATTTATTATTCATATTAAGGTTGTAGTAAAGTAATATCAATGGTCTAGTTCACAATTGTTGTAAGTGCATTTTTCAGAAAATGTGAGTTGGATACACTAACATATAATTATGTACAAGAACTTTTTATGCACACAAGTAGCAAGTAAAATATTTAAACTTAAAAATGCAAGCTTCATTTTCCAATCGTGTTAAGTACCTTAAGACCAGATTTATGGCACATTTGTAAGCTTTAAGGTTCACAAAACTTAAAAATTCATTTTTGCACTTACAACATTTGTGAACAAGACCATCGTAACAATCATAAAGAATGTATTAAATTGTATTTTTATCAAGATTAAAAGTGTGTACCGAATTTCAGATCGATCGGTTGTCAGGAAGGGGGTCAAATTCCAATTATCAGATTTGACCCAAATAAATAAAATTATTTACAAAAAATAAACAAGTCAAGTTAAGTAAAACCGTTTAAAAAGAGTTTAATTTAATTATTTATATAAGACCTAATACACCTAGACTAAATCTGTGGTACCTTTGAAAAAGGTTAACAAGTTGAATATCGATGGATTAAACAATAAGCTAGGTATATACGTTTTTGAAAATTAAAAAACTGGCGTGCGCCCCGTTTTTTAAAATTCCCTGCAGGAATGTTTAAACAAATTTTGACATTGTCAGCCAAAACTGCCGGGTCAATTATCTTTAATAGAAAAGTTTAAAGTAGTCTGCAGAATAAATGAAAGGTAAATACTGAGGTATTTACAGTTTTCATGTATTTTAATTTAATATTATTTATTACGTAAACATTTACGTTTACACCCGACAGTAGGGAATTTTCCTTTTTGCTTTAACATACATAGCCGCCCGCTACAATTGATGCTCGTATTTACCAGATGCGATTCCGGTAGGGCATCAGCGGCGAGTTACAATATCCTACCGCTGGACAACGAAACTTAGTCCTAATAAGAGGACGCTGGTTTCCTATGCTATTCACCACGACTCGATACAGCCTCACTGAGAGTCCTGTAAAGGCACAGGCGAAACCGGTCTGGGGAGAGAGTCGTGGTGGATAGCATAGAAAAGCAGGACGTTTTCTTTTAACTGTCTTTAAAGGGTAAAATATTTTATTATACACCAAGACAGTAGGGAATTTTTCCTTTTTGCTTTAACATCCATAGCCACCCCGCTACAATTGATGCTCATGTTACTGAATGCGATTTCAGTAGAGGCATCAACGGCAGGATTTAATATCCTACCGCTGGACAACGAAACTTGTCTAATAAGAGGACGCTGGTTTCTTATGCTATTCACAGGCTCGATACAGCCTCACTGAGGAGTCCTGTAAGGCAGGCGAAACCGGTCTGGGGAGAGAGTCGTGGTGGATAGCATAAGCAGGACGTTTTCTTTTAACTGTCTTTAAAGGGAACATGCAGGTGTAACCACGGTCTACCGTGGGTATACCCACGATAGACACCTGCACAGTTTTTTATTCAGGTAGACCTGAGCGTGTGTGGGCAAAACTGTGCAGTTTTTTTAACTTGTTCAGGCGACCTGAGAAAAATCAAAAATATCCTATTTGTACCGGCCACAGACACGCAGGTCGACCGTAGAAGTCGTAAAGTTTTTTTAACCTGTTTATTTTAAAAAGGCGACCGAAGCCGGCATCCTTTGTAAACTCGAGGGTGAACTGGTTTATTTGTAATTGAAAAAATACATAGTAATTGATTATGGCAACAGAATTTTTTAAACAATGCAAAACATTTTTTGGGTTGTTTTTTTTTAATTTTTTAAAAGAATAAACTATAGGTAAACTCCATTTAATAACTTAATGATTATAAATATAATTTAAATGTATAAAAATACTAAAATTAAATAAATAATATACATGGTGTCCCATTAAATAAAAGCTTGTGTGTATGACTATGGTTACCATAATTTCTTTAGTCAAATTAAAATGAGACAAATAACTTTGTTTTCTCATTAATGCATTTATTGATATTTCGACTGCTTGCTACATTTTCAAACCGAAAATTTAGCAAAGCTTCAGGACTGAAGTCAAAATGTCAATAAATACAGTGCTAGAAAATATAGCTATTTGTTTCTTTTTAATTTGAAATGTACTATCAGAAAGTAACGGACAACTTAATTCAGTAACTCTTTAATCAATATCGAAACACCTTTATTTCTGATATGTTAAGCGGGAGGGGGACCACTATTTTAAACCTAAATGTTTTCCTAAAAAAATGGTTTATAAAAACAAAACGTAAACATAATTAATATGCACAATGTGTCACCTTAATTCTTTAGACTGCCTTCTTACCACGTATTGGCAAAAATGGACGGAGGTAAACGGGGCGCGAAAATATCTCTTTTACCTGCACGCCTGTAAGGTTACGTTTATATCATAGGTAAATGGGGCGCCAGCCCTTCCCGAGAGGGGGTGTGGGTCAGGGCAGGTAAGAATTCCTATAATTGACACTAATAATTTGTATACCACTTAGTCAGTTCAGTTCTCATTGTATTGTAATAGTGAATTGATGTGCGAAAAGATTTCCGCTCAAGATTTTAATAGTGAGAAAATGTTGGTATCAGTAATTGAAAGTGTGAGTGGAAAAGATTTAATAGCCTGCAAAAATTTTACATTTTCCAAAGACAGTAAACAAAAGAATGTAAATATTTTTTGATGCAATAAATGTTTCGTAATTAATAAATTTTTTTAAAATAGACCAACATTTTATTTCAATACCTTTACTTTAAAGAAAACATTTGCGCCCCGTTTACCTATACGATTTTATTGACCCCAAGATCCCTGCGTCCCATTTACCTGTTCAATAAAACTTTGGTGAAGGCCTTGCGCCCCGTTTACCACCGACGGCAAAAATTACCCATAGAAGTGGAGCTACGTGACATGTAAACGTTTTATATATTAATTATTATATTAGTACCTGGACTTTTTACAATGGGCCGTTATCAAAACCAGTGTAGCCCCTTTATTATACCGCGCCGCTTTGTCCTACTAGCAGCGCAAAAAGGCGCCGACAGGAGGGTGAATCACATTTTGGACTCTACGTGGACTTGATAACTTTTATGATTTTTATTAGTTGATTTCAACGAAATTTCATGTTATTGCCATAAACGACAACCTTTAGTTGTTGTTTAGTCTCTGTGTGGGGTGGTTGTCATTTTTCACAGCACACAGTCAACGCAAGTTAAAAGAATGTCTGGTCTGAACCAAAAAAAATCATTGAAGAATTTATTGAAATGTATAAATCTTATCCATGTCTATGGCAAATCAAAAACAAGGATTACCATGACCGAAATAAACGGGAAGCTGCTTATCAAGAACTTGTTAAAAAATTAAAGGTTGTTTTGTAAGATAATAAAATTGAAAGTTGAGATTATACTCCCAACTCGGACCTATACTTAAAAAGGTAAAAGTTGTTTTTTTTTATTTATTTTTTTACCATAACTTTTTAGCCAACCAATAGCGGTTTTTTGTTTCAAATATATAAAAAAGTGTTTAAACGACAACAGATGGGGAAAGGTCGCTTCTTATTCGGATCTTTGACTAATTGCATATCACTATGTGAAAGTAATAACAGATTTTAAAGAAAATGATATGATATACAGGGTGGTTCAAAATCGCAAAAAAAAATAATAAAAAAATGAAAAATATATTTGGAAACAACTTAATACAAAAACATTAAAAAGTAAGTTTTATACATTTTTTTATCATTTATGATTACTCGGGAAAATTAAGTGTTAACTAAAATAAGCTTTACATATGCAAACATTATTAAGTTAAGTTAAAATGCATGTAAATATTATCCAAAGGGTAACGATTTACTTAACAAAAAATTAAAATTTCTATTACGTAATAGTATTTAAATAAGTAAGTACATACAAAAATATTCATAATAAATTTTTTTATATTGGCAAAATACCATTTTCGTAATTTTGGATCTCCCTGTATATCATAAGGCGGTTCTTTTTAACGCTTTTATTTTTAAAAATCTCTTTTCTTTCTACGTAATTGTAAAAAATATTTTTTTATTTGTTCTTTTTACGTTAACCTTAAGTTATTCCAGAAACCATAATCAATGGAAATAAATTATTTTTAACTTTTAATTACGATTTTTTTATTTTTAATTATTATTAATTACTATTAGAATAGTAGGTATCAAAAATATATTCTTTTTTTTTTCAAAGTTATATTTCGCAATTTTCAACCACCTTGTATATCCTGCAGCGATTTTTTCTTTTCTTCAACACCGATATTTTCTTATTTAAAATATTAACTGAGCTACGGAAGAAAAAAAGTGGACCAAACGGTTTTTTGGAAACATCTAGTAAGCCATGATTATTCTTAACGAAATAAAAAGCGATTTAAACTAAGCACTAAAAAATACAGTTCTTTTCCCATTTATCCATCTCTGTAGCGGAAGCGGTTTTCAAGATCACTGTACTAAACATCGAAAATAGTATACCCTGTATAATACATTTTATCAAAGAAGGAAAGTATTTAAAGGCCTCAATAAGAAATATTTTATTCTTAAAAAAAATCATAAAAAACAATAAAATAAAACGAAACTATTTACATATATTGTGGCACAGCAATACCGTATTTGTCATTTAACCTAAACATTTATTTAAATTATATAATTTTTAATTATTATATCCTTTACCTGTTAAACTTTATTATTCATTAAAAAGAAATCTGTTTACGGCCGACCGAAGGAAAAAAACTGTGCAGTTAAACCTGATTGCCCCACACACGCTCAGGTCTCAGGTAGTCAGAATTGAACATATATTTAAAAATGTTAAAATTAAGATGCTGTTTCATTTTAAAAATGGAACATTTATGGCGTTAGTCTTTTCTTTTATGCAACTGTTTTTCATTACGATTTTCAAATTCTCCGAGCTAAACTACATCGATTGGCTATCTTTTTTTTTTTTTTAATACGGGAAAATACCATTTTCCTCTTAAAGGTACGCGCACATACGTCGGTATCGGACGGACGGTACAGATCGGAAAAATCTGTTTAATAAAATTAAATGAAGCAGTGCACCTATATACGGGCGGTTAGCTCCGGATTTAAAAAATCCCGCGAGAATATAGCAACTTGAATTAAAATCCGGCCATTACCGTTTTATAAGTGCGATACAGGTCAGAAATTGCGTTATTTGACAAGAATTTAAACCGATTCATACCAGAAGGTTTTGATCCAGTGGTTTTATACCATGGGTGAAAAGGCGTTAACTTGTAAATATTTACCCATGGTTTACCCATGACTCGCATGTGCGTGTGTGTCATTTTATTTCACCAAAACTATTTCTTCCGATCCGTACTGTCCGTCCGATGCCGACGTATGTGCGCGTACCTTAAAGGTCGCGCACATACGTCGTACATGCGAGTTATGGGGAAACCATAGGTAAATATTAAAAGCTAGCGCCTTTTCACCCGGGATATAAAACCACTGGATTAAAACTCTCCCGTAGGAATCAGCCTTAATTCTTGTCAAATAACGCAATTTCTGACCCGTATCGCACATATGAAACGGTAATGGCCGAATTTTAATTAAAGTTGTTATATTCTCGCGGGATTTTTAATGTGCCCGCCCGCACATAGGTTCACTGCTTCATTTAATTTCACTAAAAACTATTTGTACATGTAAGATAAAAATTAGCAAGTTTTAAAATAGTTTTTACTTTGATTTTTTTAAATAAAAACTTATTTAAATTATTTTATGTACAACATGTATTTACTAATGCGACATATAAAAAGGCTTAAGCCATTTTCTAAATTATTTTCTAGAAAATGGATAAGACAAAGTAATGTCTGTCACGATATATTACTTTTAAGAACACGAATGTAAGAAACATAGAAAAAATGATAAAGAGAAATAATAGAAGATGACATATGTCACGCTTTATTTTACCATTACATATGTAGCCTAATCATTTCGTGATTTCAGTGAAGTAGTTAATAAGAAATATTATACAGCGTATTTCCTTATTGCGGTAAAAAAAAATTAAAGGCCCATTTAACTATAAATTTTATGAAAAAACTTCATATAAAATTTTTTCCTTTTTATTATAGGGGAGGTCTGGGAAACTCCGTCCATCTTAGCAAATTTGAATATTGTGAAGTGTCAGTAAAATAAAGGTCTCTATTAAAAACAACGTTACTTCTTTAATTTTTAGACAAGTAAACGTTTTCAGTAAAAAATCTGGCCACTAGGGTGGATAGGGCCGCCCACCAATTCAAATATTTTTAATTATAAAATAAATTATTTTTTAATAAATTAATCCATATTAGATTCTTTAAAATAATAAAAAAAAAATATGGGCATGAGACTAAAAGGTTAAACTAAAATTTGTAGAAAAGAGAAACCCTTTAAGATAAGGTACCACTTGATTCCCTTTTAATTTAAACTTTTTGGCGTTTGGCGTTGTTTGGGGTTGTGAAGAAGTAACCTTAAGCAAGTAAATTTTTACATAAAAATATGTCCCCCTAAAAATAAAAATTGACGTGTTTCACAATTTTTTTATAAGTGTATAAATAACCCAAACTAAAATAGTCTTTAAAGATTTTTGCCATATAAATTTTAAAGAGGTATTTAATTAAAAAAACCTATTTTTAAACCATAAATCTAATTAGGTGCAGATAAAACAAGAAGACATAAATTAAATCGCCTATTCTAATTACGTCTGAAAATAGATAGTAAACTAATTTGATGTCACTTCCAGAATCAATTTAGTCTTATTAAATCTGGGAAAATTCTCCCAATAATTAGAAGTGTCTTTCACTTTTATTAAATCACAAATTTCAAAAGGATTACAGCATTTCTTACAAACATTTTTTTATAACTATCCATTTTTGTTGAAAAATACTAAAGCGGTGTGTGTTGCAAATTTAAGAATATTATAAAAATAAAGTGCATATAGGCCAATTAATTCAAAAAAGATAGTGACGTCATTCTAAATTCAACATGGTGGAAAAGTTAAGATGGCAAAATAGTTAGTTTAAATACACCTATATAGGATGGATATGAAATAATTGGCTTGCTGAGAGTAGCTTAAAAATATAGTGACGTCATTCTAAATCAACATGGTGGATCATCCAAGATGGTAAAATAGTTATTTTTAATGCACTTCTATAATATGGATATTAAATAAAAGGGCTTGCTAAGAATAACTCAATAAATAACGTCATTCTGAATGCAACATGGCCGAGATCATAAGATAACGAACTAGTTATTTTAATGCAGTTTTACAATATGGCTATCAAATAAAAGGGCTAAGAGTAATTTATAATATAAAGTGGCGGCACTCTAAATCCAATATGGCGGACCAAGTTTTTTATGCTTTCTTACAATATGGATATCAAATCAAAGGACTTGCTAAGAATACGTGTGTGAGTTAAACTTCGTTGCGGCAATCCTCCTGAACAAATTCCTATTCGTATAACAGCTAGACTATTCGAAATTAACCGGCAAACGACCTTAAAAGAAGCTTTTAATAAAATGCACTTAAAAGAATAAATATAGATTTTTCTCAAAAACTTTTTATATCAACATATAACCTCATTACACAAATTAATGATCCAAAAGCTTGGAGATTTATCTGCATAAATAAATAAATAAATTAAATTACTTGATCTATATAGGTATTTTAAACTAAGTTCTTAAAGCCGAGTTTATAAATCAGAATTCAATTTTAGTATTAGTAAAAGTAATACCCTAACTTAAATTTAAAATTTTTTTGGTGGCAATTATTAGCTACATTTACCAAAAAATAAGTAATGAAACTTGAATAAAAAGTATTTACCGGTTTTAACCTTTTAATGGCACATAAGCAATTAATATGTTTTTCTATTTTAGTCTTAAGTTTTGGATTTTAGAGAATTTTAAGGTTATTTCTTAGGACAAGAAAATTAAATTTGATTTATAAACACTTTCATTTAAATGTATGTTCTTAAACCTTGTGACTAATGCTAATACAAATACTAAAATTAAATTTTGATTTATAAACCCGGCCTAAGTCTCGCGACAAGCTTTTAAATCATTAATTTGTGTACTGAGGTAACATGTTGTTATTAAAAGTTTTAAAGAAAAGGTTTATTTCATTCTCTTTAGTACATTTTATTAAAGGCTTTTTGTAATGTTTTTGACTTTAAAATTATTTCGAAATGGTAATTGCATAAAAGAACAGGTCAACTGAAATGCTCTACACAGTCTACACTCTATTTATTTAACTAAGCTATATCAAGAAAATTTCATATGAAATTTTTCCAAGACTGCAATTTACCTGTTTCTTACCTCTGCGCTTTCCCTTAATATACTGAAATCTCAGGAGAGGCATATTGTTTTCGAAGCACTTGACCGGTGAAAACAGCAATCTAAAATGCCAGACATTTCTACAATAGGAAGTATTTTTATTTGAAAGTTTGTTCTATCTAAATTTTAAATGAAATTATTTTACACTTATTGATTTTAAGAAATACGTAGTCTTATAAAATTTGTAGTCCTACCTATATTGGATACAAATAGAGTAAAAGCCCCTGAGAGGTAGACGTTCGTTCTTTTGTAAAAGCTAAAAGTTTATCAGTGCATGCTCCCAACATAGGTAGAAATAATGGCAGACTATGAAGTTTGACTCATAGTGGCTTTAGCAGGTACCAGTAGAGTTGTAAAATGATGGTCATTTATTTGATGTGAGACATGACAGTCATGTATATGTAATTTTGTTTATTTATTATCATTTATCGTCATTTATTATTTGCCTTACCTTTTTGTAAATATAAGAGCATTAGACAACTTAAAAACAATTAACAACTACATACCGGTTGAGCTAAATAACATACACCTAGGCAATGTAAGAAAAAAAGACAATCTAACTTAATACCGGCATTTAAACATGCGTGACTAATAGTGCTTGTTTTGTTATTCTATTACTCGCCGATATACCAAACTTGCTTGCTCAAGCAGTATATTAACTTAAATTTTTTAATACTGAAAAGACAAAATATTTCAACAGAACACTTAGACCTCCGAACAAAAGTGATTAAACGTCTCAAAAAAAACAAAAATGTATTCATAAACAAAACTAAAACCATGATACTATGGCTAGAATATGTGGAATGAAACTTATAAAGGACTTTAAAAAAAAAATCTTTTGAAGATTTTAATTTATAAAAGTTAGCATCCCAGCTTTATTTGTTGTTAGGCGATTTTTAGCTTTCAAGTGAATATATCTATATGAACTAAAAGTTCTTTTAGTCGCTGCTGAAGTAGCTGGCATACCAAGTACTGCTTCTACCACATGTCAAAGTGGCATTTTAGTTCCTATGCCACAAAACAAAAACAGTTACAGTGTTGTATAAAACATACTAATGCCGCAGAACAACTAAAAACTTACTATTATCGCTCTGATTTAAGCATGTACGTATCTGCTTGTGGCGCCTAAATCTAGGTCAGCCGAAATTTTTGTGTCTGTCATAGGCGATATTTTGTAACTGTTATATTTTTTAAAAGATGGTCATTTATTTTCTTTTACTATAATTATAAACAAATGAACAAAAATAGATGACAGTTGTGTCATTAAAATTAATGACATGACCGTCATTTTCCACTTTTATGACAATATGACATTGTCAGAAAAAGTTTGCTCACAACCCTAGGTGCCAGGTACCAAAGGTTAATTAATTGATACTTAACCTTCGTTATTCTGCACAAAAGCAAAAATTTATTTATGTTACTTGGGCACCTATTAGTAGATATTTTCCCAGCCGCCAGACAGTTTTGACTGTTCCAACCCCTTGGCAGACAAACAATGTGAGGGTGGCCTAATGGTCCGAGGATGTCCAATATTTCACTTTTTAACAAGATTTGACAAAAGTTTTAAATAAGTGTTGTAGGGTTTTTAAATAAGTATGCCCTTAAAAAATTTTAAAGTATTAAAAGTGTCTCAAAACATTTATTTCTGTGAGGTTAGTTTTTTAAAATTATTTGATTTATGATTATACCCCCAGTTAAGTCTTGTCAGTATTTAGAGCTTCATGAGCTTAGATCATATACCTACTAGAGCCAGCTTTTCCGCTCTGCACCAACAGCTTACGTGAGAGAAAAAGATAACAGTAGTGTTTTTAGTGTATGTTGAGCGATTAAATAATAGTAATAAAAAACTAAAAGGGAAAAATAAACATTAAGGGGTTACATCCGGTTGTAAACACGAAAAAACGTGTTTTTCCAAAGTGGCTTTTTTATTAGAAAAATATATACAATTAATGTACTTAGCAAATTTAATAGTTTTTAAGAATCAGCCATAAATTTTAAAAAAATATATATTAGATTTCGTTGCTTCTGCAGTAGATCTCCTAGAGGACCTCCATAAAGAGTGTCTGGAGTTGGGGAAGATACCTTTAATTCAATTTATTTAAAAGGAAAAAAACCAAAATATTTAATTTTAGAATAAGTAAATACAGCTAATGATCGTAGGTATATTTTTTTGACAAAATGGCGGCTTCCTACAAAAAATATTGTTTTTTACAAAAAAAAATAATTTTAAAGTCGCTGAAAAAAATTAACAAAGTTAACATCAGAAACCTTATTTCTATAATCATAACCTGCCAAAAGTATCTTAAAAGATCGTGCAAAAATTTCAAGTTGATCGGTTTACCGTTTCGGAGAAATTTTTCGTCACCGACTTTGAAAACATCGTTTCAGGATAAACACGTTTAAAATTTTTGGTACCATTTAAACTAAGTTAAACATTTTAACAAATACCGAATTAACGTGCAATTTTCAGACAATATTCGTAAATATACAGGGTGTTTTAAAACTATGGGATCAAAATATGTCCGGAGTTGCTTTTTACTGAGATGCAGGGCGTTAAAATTTAAGAAAACAAATCAGTTTTTTCCAATTTTTTTAATATAATAGATGTTATTTTTTGGGTACACGCCAAATCAGATCAAAAAACCAAAAATCCCAAAATTAAAAATAAGTAAATAAAAAACTAAAAATCGACGTTTCGGTGGGAAGTCTGCCACCGCTGTCAAGATAACACTAAATTAAAATAAAAAATGTAAAAAGTATCTATTATTAGGGTTTAAAAATTAAAATTGTTTAGCTTTTTGTTGAGGAAATGCTGAAAACATTAATATTGTAAGACCAATTTAAATAAAATTTGGTACATTTATTTAAAGTAATTAGGCGCTTATTTAGCTCTAACCAGATTGTTATTATTGAGAAAAGAGTACGCCACTGACTTTTTTGACGTTTTCATATTTTTTTATAAATTTTTATAATTAAGCAATTAATAATACAACTTTTTAATATCTTTTAGATTTTATTTTATGCTGTTTAGGACTATTTTTTAGAATGACCTAAAGGTGACTTTATTTTTTTCGAAAACTAAGCTGGACACAAAAAAATAATAAATTAATAGGTTGTATTGTTAATTGCTTAATAATAAAAAATATAAAAACGTCAAAAAATCAGTGGCGTACCTTTTTTGTTAATATTATAAGTTGCGGTGCCCACTGAGACGCCACTGGACCCAATAATAACAAGCCGATTAGAACTAAATAAGCGCTCTATTACTTTAAATAAATGTTCCAAATTTTATCCAAATCGGCCTAAGCATATTGAAAATATTTAGAAAAATCTGATTTTTTATTTAATTTAACAGCCGTGTATCTCAGTAAGGAAGCAACTCCGGACATATATTTATAGAAACTTTTTTCATTAAATAATATAAGGAATCACATCTTGAAGTTTGATCCCATAGTTCTGAAACACCCTGTATATATACTGGGTTAGTAAAAAGTACCGCAATTTTTAAAATATCTTTAAAACCGCAAAAGCTACATTTGGTATCTAAGGTATTTGGAACTTGTGGAATTTGATAGTGATATCGGCACTGTTGTCAGATTTTCCAGTTTTGTGCTACACGTATTTTTTTTCAGTTTTTTAAATGGAATGACCCATTTATTTGCATTGCATTAAATCAAATTTAATAGGTCTCTAAATTTTTAAAATTCTGTCTCTCTTACTTGTTGAGATATGATGCACTACACTTTTAGCAAAAAGTAATTTAGGGCCTAAATATCTTTAACACGGCTAACGCTATGTTTACAAAATTTGGTATTTAGGAACTTTATGGCATGCCTAATTAATCAGTGATATCGGCATTGTTGCCAAATTTTAACCAAATTGCGGTGTTGTCATATCTCGGTTACTGGTTAAGATTCAATTTTAAAAATTTGGAATCTTACTAAAGTTGGCACGCTTTTTTATTGCAATTAAAGTAAAAAGGGCATACCATTTAAAATATAAAAATATTACATGTAGCGCAAAACTGAAAGATGTGGCAATAATGACAGTATCTCTGTTCAATTCTACTTGCACAGAAACCCTTAAATGCCAAAAAAATTTAACGCAGATTAAGTGGTTTTAGAGATATTTGTGCACATTTAAAATTTTTATCTAAAATGTGGTATTGTCATATCTTAGCAGCTGGTAAAAATGAAATTTTGGAAATTTGTGGATTAAATTTAGCCTGCACAATTTATTGCAATAAAAATAAATAGGACATTCCATTTAAAAACAAAAAAAATGCATGTAGCGCCAAACAAGAAAACGGTGCCGATATTACTATTGCCGATATTACTATTAAATTCTTTATGGCCAATACCTTTTAGATACCAAATTTGGGATACGTAGCTTTAGCAGTTTTAAAAATATTTAAGAGTTGCAATACTTTTACTAACCCAGTATACATTTAAACTATGCAAAAAACAAAAATCGTTTTTTTTTAAATTACAACCGGATGTTACCCCTTAACTTATTTTAACTTTAAAAATGAAGTTAATGCTCGTCGCTAATTTTTGAGCCGCCTGTACATATAAATTTGCATGATAAAAACTACTGCTAAAGGCGTTTAAATATTTTTATAAAAACAATCCACTGAATTTTTAAATGAAATAATTCTCCGTTACGCCTTTTTACCATATAGGTTTCTAGTTTACAAACGTAATATAATTTTAGTATTTAAAACAAAACTAAGTAAAATCGTACTCATAATAACTTAATTGTTTAGGGTTTTGTTACTCCCCGGTAATATTGACGTATTTTCTTCAACAATAATGGATTGTTTGTTTAAAGCTGATTGACAACCGCACCCTTCACAGGATATCCAATTTCTTTAAGCATATGTATCAGCTTTATAATTTTGTTAGGTTGCTTAATAAAAGGCATCCAGTAACCGATTATGTCGAACAAGGCACTACTATAAGGCACTATCAAAAAGGGAAAAATACAAGGAGTCCCACCGAGAACTGCCCTGATCAATTTCTTAAAAAGTGCGCTTTAGAATTTTTTAAAATTGGTTTAATTATAAAGTCAGTGGGGGACATACAACTAAAATATTTTGACAGCTTAACCACTTCCAGTTATACCGGAAGTTTATGTCAACTTCCTTTTTTAATAAAACACCCTACATATTATTTATTTTTAGATTCTGCGTAAAATTCTAAACATAATTTATGCATATTGTTCCATACAAAAGACCAACCGTTTTTGATTTATTTTAAAATAAATTTTAACTCAAAAATGACGTTTGCAAGCCACTACATAACCATCAGTGGCGTGCAATGCAAGTTACAGTAGGGTAGGCAAAATTCTAAATAGGCTGAAAATGATTTTGTTCGGAAAAATCAATACAATGTGGGTCCATTAAGTATACAACAAATAAGGACACTTTTTTATTTGTAATTTTTTAGAAGTGCGTAGTATTATTTATAAAAGTTCCTAAATGGTCCAAAACTATATTAGCAATTGTTAGTTTTATAAAAAAACAGGAATTTTAAACAAGATCGTAAAATTTCTGGAATATTTTTTTACTTGGAAAATATGTTATAAATAAAAAAATTTATGATAAACGTTCCCATTTAACGTATAAAAACTTGTTTGAAATTGTTATGAAAGTGTAGGCAGGTAATTTAAAATTCAAAAAAATTGAAGGCCATGACTTTGTATTTAGGCATAATTTTAAATTTTAAATAACCTTTATATTAAACGTTTTGTAATATATTTTGAAAATGATGGTAATTTACTTATAAGCAGTCTTTAATTTTTTTGGCATACCATGTATAAACTTCGACTTTTAATAAAACCAGCTACTGCAAATAATTTAGTTTGAGACCATGCACCAACTTTTGGAAAAAATTGATTTTTCTGACAAATTGTGAATCTAAAAGTTTTCTATTTGTTGCAAACCTTATAAACCATACTGTTTAATAACCAAATAATAAAATGGATAATAAAAAAATTAATCTGTATTTTCTGCAAAATCAAATCAGGGTTAATATTAAATTGCCTTTATCGTACGCACTTTCAAACCGGCTTAACGGCGGCGTCGGTCGGTCGCGTTTGAGTCAGGTCGCCATTACTGGCAAGCACTGCCACTGATAAAAAAAGATTTAACTAACCAGAACTAACCATGGACCCCCGCCCCAATGTCAATCAATCAAGTAGTCTGTCTGTCATGTAGTCCCTCTTTCAGTTAGGTAAAAAGAGTAAATTTTGTCAAAGTATGAAATAGCAATTTGTAAACTGCCCTCGTATTATTATATTATTTGTTTAACGTTAAACCAATAGGTGTGGACAGATAGAAACCAATGGGTCTAGCACCTTCCTGTCTTACGATCCTAACTTAATTTTGTTATGGGACCACCGCGGAAGTGCACCCTTTCAAATTTAAAAAATAAAAATAAAATCAGTCCACAATTGACGAAGTAGCCAAGTAACATGCTATCAAGCTCCATCCGTAAGCCGTTAAAAATCTGTCCACAACATGAGTTGGAAAACATACGCGGCGAATTGAGAACCTCCTCGTTTTTGAAGTCGGTTAAAACATACAGACAGGCGGGTTGTGAGCCTCCTTCTTTTTGGTCGGTAAACAGTTCAAGGTTGTCCATTCTGAATGCTCTCCTGATCTCCTTTTTTTTGTGGCTTTTATTATCTGTACATAAAACTATTTATATGAGCATATGCCTATCTAGAGTCAGCTTTGTCGCAAAACTGAGAGTCCGCCTTGCCAAAAAAAAATAAAGTCTAGCACCTTTCTCTCTCGGGGCGACCTTTGACTTTGCTTTTTTTTTTTTATGGCGCCTACGTTGCGAAAAGGGCATATTTTTGAATAAAAAAGAATTTTTTAAAATACGCCAGAGTAATTGCGTAGCATGCACAAAAAAAAAAAAACGCGGCGAACTGAGAATGAGAACCTCATTGTTTTTGAAGTCGGTTGCTAAAAACATACAGGAAGAATTGCTAACTTTCCTTTTTTGGAAGTCGGTTAAAAACTAGGGGTGAATTTCAGATTGTTGCATTTAAAATATCCAAAGCTAGGCTCGGACTCAGATTTGGCATGACGCACTTCTCAACAAACAAATCTGTGTTCATGGCTCTAGTTTTTTTTTATTAACGTACAATAATAATGATACTGGGGTGCCTCAGAACTTAGTAATGGCACCCACTGTATTTCTTCTTCACATCAACGACGTTCGCTCTTCCACAACAAATTCCATTCATGGTTTTGCTGACGATAGTACCCTCCACTTCAGTTTTCAGGTTCCGTAAACGAATCTCTAAGCCCTGACTTGGATAGAAAACGCAGGGCGACCTATATTGAGATAGTTATGAAAATAAATAGGTAATCTGCCAATTTTGTGGCGGCAGTCATCTTGCATTTTAATTTTTTCATAGTGAGCTCTATTTTACCAATCAAGCCCTTTTATTTGATACTCATATTGAGGTTGTTGTAAAGAAATATGTAATCCACCATTTTGGATTGACGGCCATTTTGGATTTACAACCATATAGTATAAAAATATTGTATTATATTGTATTTTCTCATGTCAGTGTGTACCAAATTTTTGATTGATCTGTCGTCAGGATGGGGGTCGAATTTCAGTTACTAAATTTAACCCAAATAGGAACAAATAAATAAATTAACAGGTCAAGCTGAGTAAAACTGTTTACCATTTTTATAAAATTTTTAATGTATTGTGAACACCTATCTTAACAAATTATCCATCCAAAAAAAAGTGGATATACATAGGTTTCTTTGTTTATTTTTTTATAAAATATGTTAATACTGAAGGTTGTACTCCTTACAACTAGTCTCCTTATATATTTAAATTTCTTTTGTATTATTTTCTTTTTAAAAATACCACACACTTGGCTATTTCGTTATTACTTTTCGAAAACTAGGAAAATAAAAATTAACCATTTAGGACATTAAAAATTTAAATAAGTCATAATAAAAATACTTTAACTTATAAATTTTCATTGTTTTCATTATTTTATAGACGGCAATAATACGTACATTGATCTCCGATACTTTTTTCTGTCATAAACATTTGATTCACATCAATAATATGTTTTTGTAAACGTTTGTTGTTATCTTTAATGACACTTATTATAAATTTATACTGTATTACAGTCGACAAAGTAATAAACACTAAGTAGGTAATTTAAAAACTTCCTGTAATCAAAGTATTATTCCATAGTTAATATTTTTTTCACCTCTTGGTATGTTAAGTAATAAGTTTTTCTAATTTTCTCTTAATGTTTTTTCTAAAATGTTTCATTCTTTGTACCCCCTGGAAGTCATCATACCGACGCCCATGTATTTTTAAAAAGCAAATTTATGACCGTAAAAGAAGTTATAACCTAACCCCTCTTTGTTCCATTTAGGATTTTAGGGGTTGCTGTCATTACCTTTAAGGAGCTAATACACTGTAATTGAAAACCAGCAAGCATATATAAATAAAATATTTTTGTCTTTTTTAATTTGTTTATAGGGGTTGACAAAATTAAGGATGATACTTTTTTAAAAACTTGGTATGTATAAATTATTATAAAAAAATGACTCTATAATATTAGGTTAAATCAATATTTAGTTATAATTAAAATTTAACCAGACAGAAACTAAATAATGCCACTGTTGTTGACTAGTGAAATAACACAACACAAACAACATCCATTTTTAAATATTTAATTTACCATTTTAATATTAAACCCATATATATTGGCAAATTTTGAAAATAAATAATGTAATTTTTGTCTTAGAATATTAATTAGTATTAATATAATCTGAAACTATTGATGTCAAGGTTTTGTAACTTACGTAGAAACAAGTGTTATACAATAATAAATTATTGTTAAAACACACGTGCTGTTTAGTTTCCCTTACAACACCCATATTGGGTTTCAGGTTTAATAGAAAACATAATATTTATATTGACTATATTGTGTAATATTATATAAGTTGCTTGCTTTGTTATGAATAGTACTTTATTCAATAAAATGTTATATGAAGCTTTTATACCTGTTTATGTAACTGACTAATTAGTTTAACAAATATTCTTTAATCGCCTCACATAAAAAGAAAATTAGTTCAAACATTTTTGTGCAAAATAGCAATACAGAATATAATTAAATGTAAATAAATATTAACATTTAAAATGATATTAAACATGCAGTCGATGTGCTAAGATTTTTACAAATACAAAAGTGTAATTTACAGTCCCAGAATAAGTGGGAAATATTCAGGATTTATAGAGAACACACGACGGTAAGATTTATATCTTACCGTAGAAAATGATATTTATTCTATAATAGGACTCTTGATTTTGCGTTATTCACCATGGACCTAATTATACAGGTGTGGAAGCCAACAAGCCAACAATAGGGAATTAAAAGCATAGGAAATATTTGAGGTGGGATCGCGTCGCCGTCCGGAAAAAGACGAAAGCGGTGTAAGCGAGGAGCCCCTAATTTCGTTCTGTTCGAATATGCCTCTCGTTGCAGCAGTGAATTTTAGGATATTACATAGCAAATTGGTGAAAGGGATTCAGTGCATGATTTGTCTATGATTGACGGTTTGCTTTCCATACTGGTAGAACAAGTTAAAATTACACTAAAGTTTGGTAATTGTTAAGTTTTTGCTTCTTGTAATATGACAATTAAAACTAATGTGTTTATGTTTAGCAATAAAACCTTTATACATAAAAGGTAAGTCGTGGTTTTGTAAATTATGATTATTATATTGGTGTAAAATTTAATGCCAATGCATATATGACCTTTATTATTTTTAACAATGACAAATAAATTAATAATAAATAAGGAATTTCTTTGTAAATATTTACCATTATGCTATTATATAGTAGAGTGCCTGGGCTAGTATTGAAATGGACTTCATGATAAGAACCCTTTTAAATCCTTTTGGGAGGTGCCTTTTGATGAGTGAACCACGGATATTTATACCGCCATATATAGAAGCGGCGCTTTAACCCAGCCTGCCAATGTCAAATGGTCCGGATGTCGCACTGGGCAAACGCGTTACTTTTTTGTCGGACAAGTTTATTACAATGTTTTACATGCAATTTTTAAATATATTTTTGTATTGAAATAAATAAGCCGGGTCAAATTTTGTAAGTTTTTTATTTTTGGCAATATAATGGCTGTGCTGCAAAAATTTTAAATTAATAAGTTTAGATAAATAAAACATTTATAAAATGGTATTTTGGAAAAAAATTACGGTCGTGGAAAAAATATAGTTATATATTATAGTGTTACTACATGCATAAAGTGTCTTTTTTCCTTTGGGGATTGCAGCACTCACCTAACGGCTCGTGCTGTCAACTTTCCGTTCGTAAAAAAGTATCACTTTATGCACTTGCTTACATAAATTACTATTACCTAACCACTATAGTGACAGTAATCCAAAATCGAACAGGACTTTCGTTTAAAGTGATTTTTCTAAGTTTATTTACCTTCATGATAAGGTAATCCATAGTATTTTTTAATTATTTTATTATGACAGCAAAAATATTGTAGTTTCTCCAACCATGATGCATTTTATACTGATAATAGTTTAATTACGTATCTGGTCAAAATTTCCCTAGAATTTATTTTAAAGAGAATAAAGGATGGACTATTTTTACCGAAAAAAGCATAAGGTTAACGTCATATCTGCATGCATCATAAATTTAGAGCTATATTCTGTTGGCCCAGACTAGAAATAACTCCATGTCGAAGATACATAGCAACAAGGTTGTAGGTCAAGGCATTATAAAATGAAAGAATGATGAATGAGATTTTCTAACAAAAGTTTAAAGCTATTTTAAACAGGCATTTTTATTAATATGTTATAACATAATATAGGTTTTACATTATTTAATTAGAAACGTTTAATTAAATAATTTAAAACCAAAATTGATAATTTAAATAACACTGGGTATGGCTAAGATAAAATAAAATATTTAATTTTGGTTTGGTCGTCAACGAATACATTAAAAGAAGCCATAACTCCTAAAATATAAGACATATATCAAAATGGGATTTAATATTGGCCAGTAATGCAATAACAAAACAATTAATATTAGTCACCCAATCCGAAATGATTACGTACATGCCAGTATTCGCGTTAGAATATCTCCTTTTTACGTTTTCATGTTTAAGAAAAAAAACTCACATCATCGCCCTAATTCGCAAACCACACAGCAATAAAAGTGTTTAATTACATGATAAAACATGTAAATAGTCAAGTTATTGCAACTTGTGTTCCCGATTGGATACTAGCCTACCCACGTGAGAGAGTCTCATTGTAGATAATTTATTTTGCTTATTTATAAATATGTCTACTATAAAACAACCCCAGTCCCCCTGGGATTTGGATTTTTCTGTTTTTCAAAGAAGACCTAATTAAAATGACTGCACTATAAAAATACCCACCACACATAGGAAAAGTAAATAAACTGTTAATCAATATTTTACCTAGTAAAATTTATTTATTGTGCCTATTTTTAACCCAATCACAAATAACCAACTTTATATTGTTAGATTTGTCAATCTTTTATATACACTCGTATAAAAAGAGTAGCTATTTAAAAACATTAGTTATACACAAAATTGTTACTTTGCAAAATTGTTTTTTTATAATGGTTACTAAACCTTTGCGATTGTATTTTTGCTGCTATCACCTGGGGCTCTTAGAATAATTTGCATTCGTTGAATATCATTTAAAATTGCTTCCGAAATCCAAAAATTTAAAATAAACAAAGTGTTCGAACCATTTCGAACCGTTTTCATATAAACCGAAAGATACGAGAAAATAAAAATTACAAGAACTTTTTATACCATTTCCATATACCGAGTTTTATTTTGCTTTGATCTAATAATTTAGGACTAGGAGGTACCATTTCATAATGCCATAAGACCCCTTTTGTTTTAATGCGTTTGCTTAAGATGGCACCCATCCGCAATCTTAATTGATGCAACTTATTATAATTACGTCAAAAAGTAGTTTTTGTTCTCCTATTAGCCACACCCAAATTTTATAAATGATGCATCTAATTCCAAAACCCACTATGTTTATATAAGATTACTTTTCAGGAGAACAGAAAATTTGATAAAGGGTGAAATTAATGAGCTGTTAGGTTGATTTTTGATAAAATAATAGATGGCCATATTTCAAAAATGAAGAACATAATTTTCTAATGGTAAAATTTCTGTTAAACTTGTAAACAAGCAACAAAATTGTCCCATAGTGGGTTTTGTTCTTAACTTTTGATTATGGTGGATTTTGAACCCTACTGTGCATTTTTATGGTGGGTTTTGATTGCGACAAAAGAAACATATTAAACTATTAGAAGCAAGTTATGAAAAATATGTATTAAAGTTTGAACAAATGTTAGTAAAAAATACAAAAATACTGTTAAACTTGCAAGCCGTCATCACAAAGAGGTTCGCAGTTGTCTTGGTCATCAACATCTGGATTTTCAGCATTGGCGCTTCTAATTTTAATGAAAAGGTCCAATTCTTCCTTAAAATCTGTTTCCCATTATGTTTTTAAAAGTGTTTTCAATGCTATTCAGTTTCTGTTGTTTAATTTTGATTCCTATATCGAGAAGCGCTGGAGGATTTGAAGAAAGAGAAACACCTTTTTTGTAACATATTTTGGCTCTCCTATTTTACACCTGTAAGATTCTTCTCCTCGCACAGACACATTATTTTTTGTCTTGTTCAAAAAAATCGTTTTGTTGGATTAAATCTAAAATGCCAACTACCAGGTGGTTTTAAGATTTGCTCTGCGTTTTGTTTAAAGTTGTAAAGACTGATCCTATCAGTAGCGAAATTGTAGACTGTAGCAAAATTACTTATGACATCCATGTATTCTTTTGGCGTCACTATTGTATTTTTCTTCCGTAACACTTTCTCTACTTGGGCGAATACTCTATCAGGGGGAATGAAGGAGTGACCCACCACAGGAAAAACTAATTCCACAGTTTTCATGATGCCGGTGTTGGCAGAATGAAGCCATTTTAAAAGCATGCACACTACAGTCTTATTTTTATTTTGACCTCCGCATCCATCTGCTACAAGCCGAATTGTATCGATATTGGTTAAATCTGTATGCGTCAATCTGTGAAAAAGTGCACTAGCGATCTCGTTACTCCCCTTTGGTTTGTCATATTCGGCCCAACAGTATGAAAATACGTTTTCCTTTGTTAATACGGTCTTTGAGTCCCCAACAACTATTGTAAAATTGTAAAAATTTATCTGGCTGCTAAAGTAGGCTGATGAATCAGGCATCTTAGGGAGTGCCATATTTTTTTGACAGTCGAATGACATGGTGACTAAACCTTCTCTTTTTCTCGGAGAATATCATAAAATGCGCTTGCTTTAAGTTTGTGCACTCTTTTAGCAGTAATAATAGCAGATTTTTTGCTCATTACTTTCTTTCTTAAGACGTTCTAATAATTCCAAGCATGTTGAGCAAGCATCTGTTCTAGGACTACCAAACCCTATATTGTAACAGGTATTAAAAATGCTTCTGAAAAAGCATTCCTTTACAACTGGGTTGATTCGCTCAGGCTCACTGTAGATTCTCCACAGTTTCTTAATATTTAGTTCTGGTGGTAAATATACCCTGACAATACTTTTACCACTACAATAATGGGGCTCACTCACAGTAAGGGATTCAATAAACGATTTGACTGCATTTCTTTTTCCAAATTTGTATTACTACGATGGTCTCCCCCGTCGTTCTTTTGGCATTTGTCCATCGCCTTTAAAAATCTCTGTAAGACCCCTTGTACTCTATCTTTTTTAACATTAAGGACCCCAAGAAATGTTTGTCTGCAAACTGGAATAAGTTTTTCTCTTGGTTTAAAACGCTGTACTTAAATGTAAGTGATCTGTTGGTCTTAGACTCTTCCTTAACTTTTTAGAACCCTTGATACTGCAGTATTTAATAATAAAATTATCCTGCTCAATTTTTGTTTCATTATGGTAAAATCTAGAATGAAAAAAATTTAATATCTTGCATTCGTAATTCTCTGCATTTGAAAGCCCCTTTTGTATGTGTACATTTTGGATACGTAGGTAATTCTTTGGCAACATATCTGCAATTGAAAGCAACGAAATGAACTAAAATCGTGGTAAAAAAGAAACTAAACAAAGAATCATACCTTCTTCGGCGACTAATGGTCTTCTTCAAGTTTCCGGCTGCCGCATTCTCGTTCTCGCCTGGTTAGGAGGTGTTTCAATAATAAAACTATCCATTTGTTGTATTTTTAAAACACAGTTACTACTAACGACCTGCTTAAAACCACAAAACAAAATGAAATGCGACAATCCCGACGACATAACCAACAACTTCGCTTAGAAGAGAAAACGTCACCTACTGGTCATGTGGTATAATACTTGTGCCCATGATTGGTCAGATGCATTATAGTGGAAATTGAATCTTAATGTCAAAATTTATAGAGGTGTCTGGATCTAAGCGAGATATTCAAAACACATTTTAAGGCATTTATGGTGGAACTTTTTCGATGGAATTAAATAACATCAGATCAATATATGCTGTAACGGCCTGTTCTTTTGTGCACACTCGTAGGAGGTTGCAGGTTGTCATAGACCATAACTATGCCACTCGGGCTAATAAAAACGGAGAACTGCAACTTCCTATTAGTCACAATAATCTGAACTTAAGGTATATAAACTATATAGGCCCCAAAATTTACAATATGTTACCACCCAAAATTAAAGAAATAAAGAATAAATATCGATTTAGAATGGCCTGCAAGGGACATATCTTTAAAAATATTCTTCATTTTGAAAGGTTGTTTGATTAGGTTCATAACCATATTTTTTTATGCTTTTTCTTTATTGGTATTACTTTTTTTAATTTTAATTATCTTATTGTTTATTGTTAGATTTTGGAATGCTACATCTGTTTAAGGATATATTTTGGACAGTACTAATGAATGAGTATAAGAATTGTGGAATTGTGCACATACAGATGTTCTCATCTAGGTGAATTTATTATTATTTGTTTGTAATGTTTGATTTAAAAATACTTTTTTGTTTTATTATATTTATATATTTTTTGTTTGTAATAGCTTGAGATAAATAAATTAATTTTTATTATATATATATTTTATTAGGAAGAAAAAAATATGAAACTAATAGGTGAGGTGTCTACCAACCAGTTTTTCAGAGTACAAAATTTAAAAAAAAACAAAACATTGGCAACAAACAATGGCAAGTTCAATAAAAACGTATACAATAGCTATAATTTTAAAATTTAACATGTTTTTTGAATAATCATACCCATATTTTAACAAGTAGTCAAGAATGGCAGTCGGCAACCTACATTTAGCATTATCTCGCCTACGCAGTACATAATATGCTTATCTCAACAAAGCAGCGCAAGTATGTATATGAAAAAATGTAGTCTTTACATTAACAACACAAAAACCTCAAGTTATTATGCGATTACTTTAAAAGCCCCAATATATATTTTTGTGCTGAAAGACATTTTGTTAGGCGTTATATTAAATTTAATATGCTTTCTAAGCAAGTACAAAATATATAAAATGTTTATTCCAACCTCAAATAATTTTTTATAATAAAATAAAGTGTCGGTCTAGACCACCGGGCATTTGGACACATTTTACGTAGGTAAACTTACGTAGCCACTTACGGAGGTAAATTGGGAAAAAATCCAAAGTAATACAAGTTATAGGAAAAAAAGCAGGCCAAAGGTAATTCCCGAGAAGAAACATTAATTCTTTCAGAGCTAATTAAAATCACCAACCGCAGACAAGTTTCCAACTTTTTGATTCTCATCAGTATACGCGATAACAACGAACCCTAAAATATTTGTTAAAAACTCGAAGTGGCGTATAACGGTAGTAGCTTATTGTCCATCACGCCCTCTGTTGGCAGAGCAAAAACTGAGCAAACCTTCATGAAACTAATACCTAACGAAAAATAAGTGTTCTTGACAAAAGTTCGTGTAGAATAATTTCCGACTGTTTGTCACGAACACTTTGCTGCTTTCCGGAAAGACCGGAACAACTCAAAAAATAAATTTTAAGACTTTTATTTTATTAGACTTGTAATTAGTAGTACTATTACCGCCAGTCTTTCTGAGAGCAGCGTTTTATTTTTATTAATTTGATTAGTTTTACGGTCCTAGGTTCATTTAGTTTTTACATTGATAACATAGGAGGTAATGTGTAATAAGCTACTAATATTTTCTTTACTTTTTTCGGAAGTTTTAAAATCAATAAGTTAATTCCATGCTATTAACCATTTTACTCTTTTTGTCAACTTTTGAATCAATAAAGGCTTACATTTTTTTGTAAAATTATTCATGTAGAATAAATCGTTTAAAATATTCACAACAATCAAATATTCTTTAAATAATTGCTTTTATCTTGCTGACACACACAAAACAACTAACTTAAAATTTTAAAAGTTTTAGATCTGAACAAGTTTTTAATTTTTCATAAAGTACGTTTTTTTATTATTTTTAGGTTTTTATTTAAGAATATCTAATATAAAGTAAATTAATGTCTCTATTAACCTATTTTTAGGGCGAACCAATAGTTAATTATTAACTCCTCTTTGTACTTGGCCAAAAAAAAAATGTTCAAAAAAATGTTAACTAAAAGAAAGTGTTTTTTTTTTAGTTATTATAATTGTGTGGCTTTTTATATCTGGTTATTAATAGTATAGTTACTGGGCCACTAATGAAATGGACTTCTTGATAAGAAAACTTTAAAACCTTTTAGGGGAAGTTTTTTTGACGAGTCTACCACGAATATTCTTAACGCCATATATGGAAGCCGCGCTTAAACCCAGCTTGTCAATGTCAAATGTTTTGGGTGTTGGAGTAGACGAACGCGTCTCTTTTATTGTCGGATAAGTTTTTCACAACTATTTATTTTAGGTTTGTATACCATTTTATTTACAAACATGTTTTTTTATTTCTTTTATTTTCCTTTTTTATTAAAAATGTTACAACCTAACAAAATTATTTTTAATTTAATTAATATTTATGCTACCAGACATTTGTCTCAAGTCGAGGTGTCACGAGGTCTAAAATATTAAATTAGATGTCAAATTGGAAAATTTTTGAATTTTTGCGGCGGTAGCTAGACTTACTATGGTTTAATTTTGACCCACGGGAGAAAAATTAACTTGCCTATGAAAGGATAAAGGTTAAAGTCAGAAAAGTGACATTTTCAAACTTTTAAAAAGTCGGAAATGTCAACATTAAATACATGGTGGTGAATAAAATAATGTTTGGAAACCTTTACTTGAGGCTATTAAAATTAAAACAAAATACATAACTAGCTCAAAACTTCTTGTTTTAAAGCAAATGTACATGTTTTAACAAATAAGTGTATGTATATATTATTATTATTTTTTATTATAAGGAAATTATTATAATATTTAGAATTTAAAAACAAAGAATTAAGTGATAGGAATGATAGAGTGAGTCATAATAATGTTAGTACTTCATGTGAAAAAGTACTGTTGTTGCAGTTCCAATGAGATTTTGGCAACTTTATTACCTTATACTAATGTTATTTTCATAAAGGGCTATTAAGAAAGTCAGAATTTTACAGGGTAACACGATTTCAGTTCATATGGAATAAAAAAATATTTTTTTTAGAAACTAAAAATATCAAAATATGGAAAAATTATTAAAAAAGGCGTTTTTAAGTCCTTTAAATTTTTTATTTACAATATAATAATTACACACTAACACTGTTTTAATGAATATTACCCTTTTTAAGTGATATTATTAAAGGACTATAATTTTCATTACATTCTGGAGTTGGGATGTATGTTTTTATAATGCGATTTTTACAAAACAGTACAAGAGATCTATTTAAACAGACTTTAACATTTTTGTAAAAAAGATAAAAGAATTAAACGGTAAGAACAAAATGTTCAATTTGTAACCTCGACATTAGGTGAATGGTGAAAACCGCATCCCGAAATCTCTATCGATATTCGAGATATAGGGCGTTTTTCATTTTTTGGCCATTTAAGTCCGTCCTTTTTGAAAACTTTCCAAAATAGTGCAAACATTCTTAAGGCACTTTTTTGAGTGGAATCCATTGGACTACTTAGATTTTCAAAATTATTTGTAGTTTCGTTTAAAATATATAAAGCTTAGTTTTCATAAATGTAAATCATAGTTGGACATGATCTCAAAAAATTGCTAATTTTTTGTTCTTTCCAATGATATATTATTATTCATTATCTTTGAAATTGAGCGAGCTATTTAAGTTTTTTAATTTTTGTTGCAGTAAGCCATGAATAAAAATCGGTAATTGTCAAAGTTAGGTAAATAATTTACCATTTCTATCAGTAACTGATTGGAACTTTGTTGTATTTGAGAGGATTGCGAAAATGTATGAAAATTACAAGAAAGTTGACATGTTAAAGTGCTATTTTCTTGTCTGGTGAAAATTTCGAGGCTGCAAGTGAATTAAATTTGAATAGATTTCCTAAACGTCGTCATCCAGATAAGAGACTCTTTCAAGTTCTAAAATCAAATTTAACAAATTACGGAAGTTTTAAGAAGCCGAGATCAAATGATGATGAAAGTGAAATTTAGGAACTAAATATATTAGGTAAGGTTTTAGACCATCCTAACACGTCTCATCGATCGGTAGCTGAGGTAACAGGTGTTGAGAAAACTAAAGTTTTAAAAACCCTTAAAAAGCACAAATTTAAACCGTACAGAGTAAAAAAGTTCATCATCTTCAGAATGGGGATTTCCAAAGAAAGGTTACATTTTGTGAGTGGTATGTGAATCAGTGCAGATTGAACAATAACTTCCATATGAACGTTACCTGGACAGATGAAAGCCGAATAGATACTTCAGGGATATATAACAGGTATAATTCATATTATTGAGCTACAGAAAACCCACATGTTATAGTGCCCGTAAACAGACAAGGACAGCAAGGTTTCAATATTTGTGTTGGGATTTTTGGCCCCCTATTTTCTTAATGAAATTTTAACCGCACAAGATTATGTGAATATTTTACAAACATATGTTGCACCATTCTTGGGAGATTTGCTATTAGCGCAGGTTTGAAATATCCATTATCAGCAAGATAGTTGCCCTCCGCATAACGCACGAATTACAACTGATTTTTTGCAGCAAGAATTTCAAGATAAATGGATTGGTACTAGAGGATCTATACTATGGCCTGCCAGGTCCTGCGACTTAACATCATTAGATTTTTTTATGAGGAAAATTGAAGGATAGAGTTTTCAAAAAAGAACTATCGAAACACGGGAAGGGTTGCAAGTAGCGACTAGGCAAGCATCTTCTGGCGCGATTAGACCTGTTAAACTAATAAACCCTTGTTATGCAGTGGAAAAAAGGTGTTTATTATGTATTAGGGAGGAAGGAGCCAACTTTGAACATCTACTTTGAATTAGGTTTTTCCATAGGCTCTGGTTTTCATTTAAACTCGTTTAATTTTTTAAGCCGATTTTTTATTATAATATGTTCATAAATATAAAGTTTGTAATTTAATTGCATTATTTTTAGTTTGTGTTTAATAGTTAACATGTTTGCATGGCCTACCTTAGCAAAAATGAAACAACTGGTATGCTATTTACCTGACTTTGACAAGTGCCGCTTTTTTTCCATGGCCTACTGTAGCAAAAATTAAAAACTGAAATATCTCGCTCAATTTCAAAAATAAGTATAAATAATAATATATTATTGGAAAAAGCAAAAAATAAGCAATTTTTTGAGATCATGGCAAGCTATGATTTATATTTTAATAAACTAAGCTTTATATATTTTTAACGAAACTAGAAATAATTTTAAATTCTGAGTAGTCCAATGGATTCCACTCAAAAAAGTGCCTTAAGAATATTTACACCGTTTTGGTTTTTGGGTTTTTTTTTAATGGCAAAAAAATGAAAAATGCCCTATATCTCGGATACCGATAGAGATTTCAGGATGCCGTTTTCACCATTCATCTAATATTGAAAATCAGTTTAAGACACCTCTGTCAATTTTTTTCTATCTGGTCAGAAAATACGAAAACAGTCGAAATCGCACTACCTTGTATATACATAAAAAAACATAGGTGTCGAACATACTCTTCCTTTTTTAAAGTGGGTTAAAAATATTCGTCCGTCTCAAATGGACGTACCTGCAAGCTGCGTGCATGACCCAATCAATTTCCGTCTCTAGTGAACGTTTACCTTAACCTAACAAAAAATAAATCAATAGGTTTTAATAACTTAAAACTTAGTAGTTCAAAGATTTATTTTAACCTTCATTTTATTGGCTTTTAGTCAATAGGAAATTCATTCGGAAAGTCCTTGCGATAATTAAAATTACTTCAAAGTAAAATGAAACTTTTTATATTTTTATATCGATTGTCTGGTATATATAGTAAATTAAATGCTATATATATAAATATATAAATATATATATATCATGATGGATAATATATATATATATACATATATATCTATGGTAGATATTGAATTTAAGAATATGTATATATATATATATATTACATTTTCTTTATATCGAGTATAAGCAGACATATTTATCCTTTATAGTATATCAAAATATCCACTATACATAGGACTATATAGTTTATATACTATTTATATATGATATCTGTCATAGTCATATATATATACATTTAATAGCTCTTATATAATTTCTTAAACCAGTTTTTCATAGTAACTGCAGAGTAATTTATTCTTGGGTTTCAGGTATATACAGCCGACCAGTTTAGTTAAACTTTATAATGGTCCATGAGCCAGCGACAGATTTTCGTGACCAATTTCAATGTGAGCGTCAGCTGTGGCATCGATGGTAGATTTATACAGGCTGCTCCAAAAAAGATTCATATTAAACCTATGTTGTTTTTTTAATGGTACATCCTGTTTCATTTAGAGAAACACAAAAATAGTATAGATCTTTTTTCTGAAGCACCCTGAACAATTCCACCATCGAAAACGCAGCTAACGCTCACAGCGATTTATATACAACCCTCTTGAGAATTTTACGAGTTATGAACTGGAAGGAAATAACTAACAAAATTTTGCATCTGGCTTACGGTCTAAAATTTTATGTTTTTATGTTTTTTACAACCATAGGTCGTACGTTTTTTCCGTTACAGAAAAAATAGTGTATTATATACGGGGAAAAATGTTCTAGATTTTAGCTCTAGGTTTATTGTCTTCCTTTGCTTCGCGTCCGGAGACAATACTACCTCTAGGCTGAAATTAAGAACGTTTTTCTCTTGTATAACAAATAACATTGTTTGTAAAATCTCCTGTTATAAATATTTTCATTATTTTTATTGCACTTAGGCAATTATAAACTAATTTTGCTTTTGTAATACGATCTAATTAACTTAAAAACTAAATAATATTTTGTTTTTTAAAACTAAACATAGAAAAATACATAATATTTAAAAAATAATTTCATATATTAAGCGCAATAATATTTAAAAAGAATTAACAAGTTGTACCTGGCTTGTAATTTTAATTATATATATTTTTTTAAATCGTAATTTACCTAAACAACCTTACAGCTGGCTTTTAGTACAATTTTATACATTTTATCGACGTTTTTAAACCAAAGAAAGCAACTATGCATTTTATTTACTTTAATAACGAAACTAAGATTAATGTAAAAAGTATAACCCAGTAAAAAGTGACTTCGTAATGCGTAAGGAAGAAATATTGTACAAAACTGCCTTTGCGTACCACATAATGAATTACTTTTAATATTTCTAGACAATGTTTACAAACCTCGATGTAAAAAGTAAATTTCTGCTTAATTAAAAAATAACGTTTAAAAAAGTATAAATGCAATAAAAATATTACTTTAAATTAAATTTTACTTTAATTATTAAACTGACTAACTTTGTAAACTTAGACTCAAACAATGTTACACGCAAATTATTCGTGATCATTGCATCTTTTATATTTTTATTATCAATGGGTAAAAAAGACGCATAACTTCTTTTTATTATAACATAAAAATTTTAATAGCCCTTTGTGTTTAAAAAAGTATTATCAGTAAAAAATAGAATATACAAATTGTCTTATTTTTTTCTTTAAACTAAAAGGCAATAATTAATTGTAAGCAAATTATTCGACAAAAATTACCAAATTTACTAAATAAGTATCTGCAACGATAAAAAAGATAGCAATAATATAAACTTAAAGGTACTTGCGGACATATACACCTTTGTGGCGCAACTTTTTATAGCGGGATAATAATGGTCCAAGATCCGACATTAAAAAAATGTACCCTCATCTGTTAATTAAAAATAAAATAATATTTTCTAGGCAGATTTTAATGTAGTGAATGCAAGTAAACAACCTCTGCCAGCACAGGGCCATTATTACCCCTAAAAGTTTTTGTTTTTGTAGTTAGAAAGTTCCCCAAATTTTAATTTGAGAAACACGTTTTTTCTAGGCCACCCTGTACATCCAACATACAAATATTTTTGTGAAAATGTATTTTATTATGAAGCAGGAGTTTTTATGAAGAAGCACTTTCTTTTGTAAAGTAAATAATTAAAAAGTATACCATTTGGTAAGAACTGCCTAAGACACACTATATAAAATTTTTTGTTATATCTTGTTAAATAACAAAAATATTAAACTTCATCGGACCATGGGGCCATACAAAAATGTTTGTTTGCCAATGGTTTGGAACTTTTAAAACTGTCTGCCGATTGGGAAAGTTTTTTTATAATAGGTATCCAAGCAGAATATATAAGATTCAGCTTTTAGAAAATGACAAAAGTTACGTTTCAAATTATTAACCTTGAATACCTGCCAAAGCCACTATAAGTTAAACTTAATAGTCTTCTATCGTTTCTACCTTTGTTAGGAGCATGCAATGACAAACCTTGAGCTTTTATATAATAACCAAAAGTCTGGCCGCTCACGGGCTCTTTCTCTATAGCTTGTTCTTAAAAGGTTTCTGTTATTTTCTTTTTAAATTTTAAAGTTTCTTAAATTGTAGATATTTAGGGTCTACATATACAAGGTGTTACAAACTTAAACTGCTCTCTTGCGATCTTGGAAACAGTAAGCAATACAGGGTTAGTTAAATTAGGATGAAGTTGTTGAAAATTTAATATATAACCGTTTTGAAGTTATCCAATAAAAGAAAACCAATTAGTTTAATTTTTTTCTTAATTTATTTTTAAATAAAGTACACTGGCAAAGAAGTGTTTATTTTGAAATAAACTTAAAAAAAATCTAAACTGTTTCGCAAAATTTTGTTTTTTTGTTCTTTTCTGGATAACTTCAAAACAGCTGTGTATTTTTTAACTTGAGTAACCCTGTATCTCTTACTCTTCCAAGATCGTAAGGATTCACTTTAAATGAGTAACACTCTGTATAAGTAAACCCTAAATATCTCCAGTTTTTTTTGGATTTAAAAAGGAAATAAAAGGAACCTTTTAAAAACATCAATTATCCAAAAATCAGCGGGGAACAAAACTAAAGCCCAGAAATATCTTGATAATTTACCCTGTATAATTTGAAGTTATATGGGCATTTTTTTTTATACGGGAATTCCTTTAAAATTTAGACTATATTAGTTTTAACAAACTAATCTCTTCAGATAACATAGTAAAAGTACAATCCAAGACCACCTTCTTTTTTTCCACCTTGTATATTTTGACTGTACCAAAATATATTTATCAAAGGATGTTTTCTGGAAGCTTAAGTAAGATCGAAAATAAATTAAAATCATAGAAGCTACTTTATGACTCCACAAACAGCAAATATCTAACTGTTAGACTCTATAACTTTAAAACTAGAGGGGATCGGGCATTATGTCCTTAAGAACATTACATAAGAAAATTGAGATTTACAACATATCAAAAATTAAAAAAACCAAAAGCCACCTTTTATAAGGATCGTGCGGAGTCCTTCGGATATTTTCTAAAAAGCCAAATAAATGGTATTTAGGAAAAAGTGGTAAAATTTAAAAGATTTACAAGACATTGTATTCATTACTGATGATTTCATTAGAGTTTATCAGGTATGCAATAATTTTACAAATAATCTTTTCTAAATCATTTTTAATTAGCTTTTTAGATAAAAACAAAAAGTTATTGCGTGAGCTTATCTTATCAATGTCTTCAAAATAGTCTAGTACAATTTTGTTGTAAAATTACTAGGGAGCCAATATTTAAAGGTTTTAAAGTTTACGTAAAATTTCTCAAGGTTAGTTTGGCGATGCACCACCTGGTATATTAGTTATTTTAAAAAGAAACTTTTTTTTCTGTGTTATCCAAAGACGGATATCATAATAGTAATAAAATGTGTTTTATGTCGTTCAATATTGTTTTTTAAATGTACTTTATTTTAGGTAAGTTTTTATTTTTAAAATAATTTTTACATAAGGTAAAATCACAGTGACAAAAAAATGACAAACATAAAACACGTTTAAGTTTACTTTTACTTACAAAAAACCAAAGATATGAAATAAACATGTTTGTCTACCCCTTGCTTATTTTCTAGATTCTCTTTATACCTCATAAAAAGGTTCATTTAACTTAAAAAATTGTAAATAAAATGCTGTACACAAATATAAAACCCATTGAAAAACATTTATTTAAATCGGTGTATCACAAAAGAATAAATTGTAAACAACTCTTTTAACTTTAAGCCTTCCATTAAAAAAAAATAAATATAAGATTTATTTTAAGCTCCTACATTTATTATCGGGTTTCTTATTATTATTTTAAAAAATGTAATCTCTAGCTTGTTACAGTCAACTATTTCGGGTGAAAATTGATATTTATTTTTTTCCCTTAAAACAAAATTACCTTCACCTTTAGAATTTATGATTATTTTTGTTAACAACGACAAACCTAAATAATGCGATTATAACACTTATAACGCTTTAACTCAGCGTGTCATGTCAAATGTTTCGGGTATCGGACTAGGCGAATGCGTTATTATTATTTTTTTGTTAAAAAGTTTATCACAATATTTTACGTGCAATTTTTAAACATTTTGCCGAAAATGGTTAAGGTTACAGTCATGAAACCAAAAGGCTCAAACACATGTTTCGGGCATCGGACTAGGCGGGTTTCGTGACTGTAACCCTTACGATTTTTACACAATAGTGTTAACTTACATGTAAGACATTGTGTAAACTTGTCCGACAAAAAACTGACGCGATTGTCTTGTCGGATCCCTTAAACATATGACATTAACAGGCTGGGTTAAAGTGCCGCTTTTATATATCATTGGCGATCTGACAATACCTGCTAACTGGCATTTTTCTTGAAAGTAACTCTTTTACTAGCATTGTATTTAAATAACACATAAAGTAAAATTCTGCTTACTACAAATAAAATATTTTATTGACATTATTGAGCCGAAACAATACCTACCACCATCAATACATCTATTTGAAAAGGGTAATTTCTGCTTTTTATTTACCTACTGTAAAAAAGCGTAAGTGCACCTAGCAGGTATTGTCAGGTCGCCGACGATATGGCGGTATGAATATTCGTACTAGATTCGTTAAACATGAACCCTCCTAAAAAGGTTTTAAAAGTGTTTTTATCATAAAGTCCATTTGATTACGGGCCCAGGGACTACTACAACTCTAAACAACTTTAAATAAAGTTTAAGCAAGATAAAACAATACGCCGGAGGTCGACTTTATTTTGCGAATTGGTTGGTTATAAATTAAAAATGATTATACTAAAATAACAGTGGAGAATAAGGCTAAAGGTAAATTTTTTTGTACTGTAAGAAAGCAATAAAATTTCGGAAAAAAATCTATTAATCATACAATATATAAATCTATATAATATCCCTTAAATTATATTAAATACAAGTGTAAAAAAAGACAAAGATAATATAATGGACGATTCCTTGTTAAAAAATATAAGGAAAAATTTTTATTTACATGGGTCTGAAAATGCGCATGTTTTAAGATACATGGTAATAAATAAAAAAATATATATATTGATTTTTATTATTATTTTAAAAAATATATACTCGATTCTTTTAAAATTTGGAATTATTATTTATTAATAGGCTAATTTAGCCCTAAATATAATAAAATCAGAAGGTCACGTGGCGTCTCGGGGGCATCTTAGCTAATATTATTTTAGCTAATATAACTGTTTCTATTTTTTGTATTTTTATCGCATCTCGCTTCGTTTTTTACAAAAAATTAATACTGTTTTATTGCATGTCACTGGACAATATTGCTATATTAATTTTTGCTAAAAAGTCACAGATGCTCTGGAAAAAAAAAACAAAGACATTTTCAGGGAAGTGGTTTAGATACACAAAAGCTGCAAGAAATGTTAGAAATGTCCACTATATATTTCTGTAATTAATATTTTTAAAAATATTTATCATCATTTTTTAAAAACTGTGCATTTTTGGACCCATGAATATAAAACTTATTCTTATATTTTTTAACAAAGAACTGCCCATTATAATATCTTATCTCCGTCCATTTTTCGAACGAAATATTAAAGAAGAGCTATGCCGGTTCTAACATCAGAAGGGTAGTTTTTACTATGTATTTTCATATGGGAGGAAATTTAAGGTCCGAGAACACAATTTTATGTCCCATCTCAACCCCAACAAAATTAGAATTTTTATGCCCTAAGTCACCACGTGCTGGAACGGGGTAAGCTAACCATCGATGACGTCATCACTAAACTTAAAGTTCAAACGACCTATAAATTAAAAAGGTCTCGCCGGGCTGGGAGTCGAACCCGCTGACAGCCCGACACACTGCGTTGAGAATCAACGCCATATACCACTGGGCCATTGGGGATTTGATAATTAAAACGCCAAACGAGGTATAGTGGGACCAGACGTCTATCACCTATAAATTAAAAAAGTCTCGCCACGACGCTGGGAGTCAGAACCCATGACACCTGGCCACCTGCGTGAGATCAACGCCATATACCACTAGGCTATTGGAAGATCTGATAATTAAAACGGCAAACGGGGATCTAATGAATCTTTATATAGTTTTAACGTATATTTCGGTTTCTAGTAGATCGATTTTAGTTGTTCTTTTTGCTAATAATTTAATTTTTATAAATCTACAAATATTAATACTAAAATTTTTAATAATAATTATGTTATTTGAGTGTAAATAGGGCCTTAACAGTTTTTAACGTATATCTTGGCTTCTAGTGGTTTGATTTTAGTCATTCTTTTTTAAACAATTATTTTTAATAAATATAACACTAATTTTTAAATAAATATGTTATTTGAGAGTAAATAGGGCCTTAACAGTTTTTAACGTATATTTTGGTTTCTAGTAGACCGATTTTAGTTGTTCTTTTTGCTAATAATTTAATTTTTATAAATCTACAAATATTAGTACTAAAATTTTTAATAATTATGTTATTTGAGTGTAAATAGGGCCTTAACAGTTTTTAACGTATATTTTGGTTTCTAGTAGACCGATTTTAGTTGTTCTTTTGCTAATAATTTAATTTTTATAAATCTACAAATATTAGTACTAAAATTTTTAATAATTATGTTATTTGAGTGTAAATAGGGCCTTAACAGTTTTAACGTTATATTCTTGGTTTCTAGTAGACCGATTTTAGTTGTTCTTTTTGCTAATAATTTAATTTTTATAAATCTACAAATATTAATACTAAAATTTTTAATAATTATGTTATTTGAGTGTAAATAGGACCTTAACAGTTTTTAACGTATATCTTGGCTTCTAGTGGTTTGATTTTAGTCATTCTTTTTTAAACAATTATTTTTAATAAATATATTAACACTAATTTTTAAA
>JACEGR010000550.1:0-248864 GCA_014170235.1 Listronotus bonariensis
AAAACGTTCTGAAGAAATACATTTTAAAAACTTAAGTGTTTCTTTTTAAGTAACTTACTATTAAATAAATTAATTATGGATATCCATAGATTTAAATGTGTTTAACTCATCTCTTAAGGGACTTCTTTTCAACAACAGACTAAGAGTACATCGTTATACTGAATCTGATTGAACCAATCGGATAAAACTTAATCCGATAAAAAAATTGCGATATACACGTTTCAGATTAAGTTAGTTATTGGATTGAACGCCATAAGTTAATCCTGTTTTTCAAGAGATTTGAATTCAGTTTACTCCGATCGGAGGTTATATTTGTACGATGTTCACGGTTTTGAAAAATGACAGTTAAGTAACAACAGCTGATTAGTGTAGAAACGAAATGGTGGAAAATAAAATATGAGTGATGAATAAAGATTACTTTACTTAGTGTATGTTGTATGACAAGTCCGATAAGCTATTTCTTTTATTTGTAATGGCTTGAGTGATGAATAAAGATTACTTTACTTTACTTTTATACTCTTCTTTGTCAAATTTAAAAGAATTTAAACCGGATTATCAAGAAGGTAATAACATGTATATATTTATATAATAAATTTAGTCTTGTTACTAGATAATTATTGCAAGTTGCCTTATTAAGCTCGGGAATTATTAATACCGGCCTTATTTAAATAGTGCTTGTACTCATAATTTAGAGTTATTGCAAATCAGGTTGACAGAAACATTAACCTAAAAAAGGGGGAAAAATTTTAGTTGTTTTTCTTTATTGTTTTGTGTTGTAGGGTTTTGTTTAACACAATTAAAGAAATACATTTGAAAAAGCAAACTTTTAAGTACTTTTACTTCTAAAAACTTTTCGATTTTGTGCTCGGCAGCCGTTCGGTTTACACGAACAGATCCGAAGCTAAAATATGACCAAAATAAGGCACGACCTAAAACCGACATAAATAAAGCCAGGCACTATCCCTATTAAGAGAGTCCTTATCCCACCATGCATCTGCGCAAGCTCAGATGTCAAAATAAGGCCAGTATTATTAATGCCTCGCCTTATTTTACTGTGCAATATTTCTCTACTTTCTGGAGCTTTTCTTTTACTTATTAAATGTAATTTTTATAGTGATTTTTAAAATCTTAGTTTTTATAGTTTTATATGAATGATTATAAATGTTTGGAACAATATATACAGGTGTAGAAACCAAATGGCCAAACATAGGGAATTAAAAGCATAGTAAATATTCGTGGTGGGATGTGTGTTGCTCGCATCATCATACAACGAATGGCGTAAGTGGTGGGCTAGGAAAAGCCCCTAGCTAAAATCTGCGCGTTCGTTGCAGAGGTAAATTTTAGGGGAGTACATAGTAAGTCGGTGGAAGGGATTTAGTGCTTCATTTGTGTAGGGTCGATGGTTTGGTTTTCATACCAGTAGACTACTTCTTTATTTAGTATCCTTCTTACTAACATGTCAAATACTCTTTCAAAGCTTATTGTATCTAAATTATTTTTTTTTGTATATCAATACTCTGGTCATTTTATATTGACTACTAGATTGAAAGAGATTGATACCAGAGTGTTTTACACTGGCAAAATGTCATAGCAACATCCCGTTTTCTATTGATAAAACTCCTAACTGCTTTTACCTTGATAAAACCAACATGATGGTTTCTCAGCGACAAAATTTAATTAGGATATTGTAAAAAACTTGTTAATTTATAAAAAAATTAAAGGTTAAAGACGTACTTGTAATTCTCGTGTAATAGTTTTGTCAAATTAAAATTAGAGAAAAAAATTGTTATGCAAAATATTTTTTGGTTTTACTCAAGTTTGTTGTTTTTTGGTATGTGTTGTTCACAAAATTGCCATGCAAAAAGCTTTCAACTGTTTTGCCAGTAAAATTTTTTTCTTATGACAAGACTATAGACAAGAAAAAGCCTAGAAAGTAACTAGTGTTGCTGACTTTTAAAACCAATGTAATACATTTTTTGTTCATGTGTTTTACTTAATTTAAATGCTCAAAGTATATAGGTATTTTTTAAATTTATATAATAAATATTTAGCTAACTAATTGTTGTAAATTGTTAAGTTTTTAAATAAAAAACTATGGGAGTATCGCTGAATTGAATTGGAATTGATAAAAGTAATTTCAAAGCTCAATTGGACATCAAAATGACATAAAAAACATTAATGTTATTCCACATTCTTTAGAAAGTAACTGTACACATATTAAGAAAATGTTACTGGATTAAAAATGGATAGGTATGTTTATTCTTAATGTAAAGTATATCTTATTAAAAATATACCTATATTTATATTTTGTTTATCATTATTTTGTTTTGTGTTTGTATTGTGTTTAAAAACCATTTTATTTTAATACTTAACAGGTACTTAACTATGAAATATACATTTTTGGTACTTACAACCAGTATCTTTAAGTCTTTGAATTAAAGAATTCACTATTCGCACACAACCCAAAAAGCCACTTCCTTGTTTTTTATGAACTTTACGGTGATTCCAAACAGAAATAGTAATTGTATCTGTTTTACCAATGTACAAATCATAATGTGAATTCCATTTAGGATCCAATGTATTTTTACAGTTTCTGTGGAATGACACTGACCACTTCCGTCTACAGATATCTTGGCAAAAGGATCTGGAAGCCCTAAAAATTTAAAGGTAAAAAAAATTAACCATGTATCATTTTAGATGAACTATTAATTTATGAAATAGGAGGTACTTACGAAACAGATCTTTCCGAACTAAATTTCTAGCACAAAGAACTGCAAAGAAACAAATTAATTAGTATTATTACATCACAAATTAATATACTTGGGAGGTCCCTTCAATGAGGCCATATTGTTTGACAGTTTAACAATGCCTACAGTATAATAATGTTTTTGCTTAAGAGAAACAAATAATACAAAATATGTACTCACTCGTTAAACGAATCTTTTGAGCCCCATTGCGACGTGAGGATGATGTATTAGACATTATTAATAACAAAAAAATATGACTACAAGACCGCACATTATCTATTTATTTTCCACCATATTCCGTTCTAGTTTTGACATTTCTATTTCTACTATCACACAGCGTGTTCCATTGGTAACCAGTAACCAACTAACATGTTTTTAGTCCGGCTATTGGTCCGACCATGGTGTAGCAGTAGGTGTTCACTTTCTGCAGATTATGTACGGGTGCCTCGTAAGCGTTGCAACATGGCGAACCATACATCATCAGATGCTGTATTCGTAAAATTTTTAATGGCGTCTACTTGCGATTTTGATTTGTGATTTATTTATTTGTCATTTTAAGATATTTGAAGGCTTATTTTATGTTATTGGCTTAGGCGTCCCCTAGACGATCAATTATATTACACAATATTACGTATTGTGCGGCACGCGGTGTTCTGCTTGAGGGTTAACGGACGGACCGAGCATCAACCATCTAATTTATGGATTGAATGGCGTGTGAATGGGAAGGAGTAGGGGTCAAGGCACAATAAACCTCTAGGCTGCAGCGCATCACCTAAGGGGCGATGGTCGGACCTAGTTGAAAGACCCCGAAAGGGGAAAAAAACTATAAATTGAGAAAAATACCAAAACCAAAAATGTATTTTATTGTTTTAAAAAGTCAGGAACTGTAGTTATCACAATAAAAAAAATGTATTTTATTGATAAAAAAATTACTAACAGGAGCTACTTATACTAGGTATTTAATATCAATATAAAGTGCCTAAAGTATAGTCATAGATCTGGTGTAGATATGAGTGTTTACTACTTTGGATAACAAAACAGTGGCATTAAATCTTTCACGATTGCTCCCATCCTATGATGTGTAGAGTACTCCCAGTTTTGTGACTTTATGTTTATCGTGCAAAATCTGTGTTTTTTTGTCAATGATAACTTTTAGTTGGATAAGTCTAAATGTAAATGTCAGAAATGTTCAGAAAAAAAATGTATTTGTAGTGAAATTTTATTTAGTAATGTATAATTTAGACTTGTGCTTTAACTGTTTTAAAATTGTGTAGTTTTATGCTATTTTAAATTGTGACGTCGGTAAATGTAAATTGTTTTTAACCGTAATATATGAATTTGATTTGATGAATCTCTATAAGATACGAGGGATCCTGAAACATGCAAATGGCCAAAAATAGCGCCACAGATCTATTGTAAAATGCTTTAGTAGAATTATTATACTATAGCTAAAAACCAAAGCCTTATCCTAAACATTTCATGCAACGATATTTCTGTTACCTTACTAAAAAATCATACCAATTAAGCGGGATAACATCAATGTTTCATGCGACAAGGTAAATCGGAATTTATAAATTAAAAAAAAATAAAATTAAAAACAAATAATACATAATATCTTATAGTGGGGAAGCCCAAGATGCTAAATTTTCAGTTACTCGAGCATCATATTGAGCTATAGATAGTTAGCTCTAGAAATTTTATACAATGTATACCTTTTCATCGGGGCGTTAAGCGGCTATAGACTTTTAAGTTTGTCAAAAAATATTTTTATTATTTTGACTTGTGGAAATCGTTCAAATCGTATTAAATTATATGTTTTTCGTTATCCTTAAATATTTTCTTCAAAATAAAAAAAAATAATCACGGTCGAGCATGTCACAATGACGTATTTTTTACAACTTTGTAGCCCGCCGCTTTCTTTATGTCACTCTCAAATTGTCAGATTAGTGGAATATACAATCTTTAGCATGTAGTTAACTTACCCTATCTTAAACTGACGCGCATGAGAATTTCTGATGGATATATTTTTGTTTTCTACGATCGCCCCTGTATAAGAGGCTTACATTTGGTAGAGGTATTTAATCGGGTACAAGGTATCCTCCGGTATATTTTTCTGAAGCGCTGTAGTAACTTCAGAAATCCCCTCTTGGGTTCCCCTACCATTATGTTAGAAAGAAAAACAAGCATGTCTACATTTCATTGTCACGTCGCGTTGACTCCTTCACATAAGCCTGTTAAATGTGTCCCTCAGACTACGTTCTTGTACGACATACTTGCGCGACGTACATGTCAGTCGGAAAAGTTTTGATTGCACAATTCAGTCATTTTCAGTTTTGTTCGAACCGGCTTTGAACATAAAGAATGAATCGAGTGCAGTTGATAGCAGCTCTTTGGTCGTTAAAAAAATAATCCAAAAGCGAAGACCAAGGTAAAAATGGAAATAACAATGGCTGCTGAAACGAAACACATTATCTCGTATAAATCTACTGGAGCAGTTAAGAGTCTAACCTGGCGATTGGTAAATTTATCTTCGAATGGACGAGGAAAGGTACCTCGAAAATGTTTTCTCTCTCTCCATCTTGCAGATTAGATACGCCTGATCTGGTAACTTCTTGCAGCATCTGTGACAGAGAAGACACGTCGTTCGTCTCTGTCACGCAAACTGCGTGCGACTCGTGCGTGACAGAGATAAACACCGCCGACGCGTTACTTCCCCTGACCGAGCGACTGATGCATTCAATTTTTGGAAAACCGGAGAAATTATTGCTCTCCGGGAGGTCGGGAGGTTGGTTGGTTGGTTGGTTTAAGGCGGGTTTGGTTCTGCCCTTTATCAGGTTTAGTAGATTTCTGCCAAGATGTGCATGCGGAAGAGGGTTCCCGCTATGTATGTTCCCAAATAGACTGTGTCTTTTGCGTGTTAGTGCAATGCAGTTGTATATTATGTGTAAGTCTATTTCCTCCTCTTCCCCGCAAAGCCTGCATGTTATGGGTCCATTGTAACTACCCATTTTTTGCAAGTGTTTCCTTAGATGACAGTGTTCTGTCAGCAGTCCTACAAATTGTCTTAGCTGAGTACGCTCCAGCTGGAGGACCTCAGTTTTTAGTTCCTTGGAAGGATCGCCCATTGTCTTCTTCGCATGTCTTTGGCCAGGTGATGTATGTCAATGAGCAAGATGTTGTTGTTGAGCCCATCTGCTTATCGTTGTTTTCGTCACCTTTTTGGACAGGACCGTTGAACCTTCTAGACGACCCAGCTCTCGCTAATTTATCTGCTTTTTCATTGCCTTCTATTCCCGAGTGTCCAGGAACCCATAGAAATTCTATCCTGTTGTTCACAGCGGCAAGCTCTTTGATACTATTCAGGCACTTATGATTTTGGATGTTATACGATGGTCACTGAGAATGTGAATGATGTGGTTGTGATATCCTCTTCTCATATTTTCTTGAACGCATGCTAGAATAGCATATATTTCTGCCTGTTATACAGTGGCTTGCCTCCCTTATGGGAAGCTAAAAGTAGCTTTGGGTCTTGCCCCAAATACACCACCACCTACTCCATTATCCGTCTTTGAGCCATCGGTGTACCAAACCAAGACTCTGTCAAGTGATGGAGGTGTTCCATTTGTCCATATGTCAGAATTGCAGCTGATCTTATATGGTTTTTCGAAGTTGTAGACCCCAGTCATGTGGTCTGATCTCACGTTCAAGGGCTGTAGGTCGATAATTCCCGTTACCCTAGTGTGATCGTGTCCTCCAGGATGTTGTTTTACAACACACACGTCCCAGTATTTATTATTCTATAGGCGCTATTTATAGCCTTCGTCTTAATAAAAATGTCCAAGGGCGTTAGGCCTGATGATGTGATATACGACCAAAGCATCATCTTTGGTTTAAGTCCCCAGGTTTTTCCAATTATGCTCCTGCATCTTATGAGGCACATTTTGGCTTTGTTCAGATTCTTTGTCATCTGTTGATTCCATGTTAATTTAGTGTCCAGGATGAGACCCAGGTATTTCACCTTTTTTTGTAACAGTTTTTATCCGTTCACCGAAGATTTTTAGGTTGTCATAATCCCCTTCGCTTTGTGAATGGCAGAATAACGGATTTCTCAGCGTTGACTTTAAGGTTTATGCCCTAGCACCAACGCTGTACAGGGTTGCCACAATGATTTTTTCCAAAAAAAAAAAAGTACTAGAATGTACTAAATAAGCTAAAGCTAAAAAATAAATTTTAAAATTCAGAAACTTTTGGTCCATTTTTCCTCTTGTAACACCTATTGTGGAATACACTGTATGTGTCTGTGTAATATTGTAGCTGTTTTTCCGATAAAATAATTTTGAAGAGCAAAAAAAAGGTCCTCACCTTGTTTCCTTTCAATTCTACGTACTAAATTATATTAAATTCAAAATCAAACGCCGCCTCAACCTCTTGGCAAATGCGCCACTAAATTTTAAAAAACGTACTAGATTTTCAACAGTACGTACTAGACCACTAGATTCTAATAAAAAGTACTAGATCTAGTACAAATGTACTAGGTGTGGTAACACTGACGCTGTACGATGTCCAAAGCTCCTTGCATGAGCTCTGCTAAAATAGTAGGATGTCTGCCTTGTATGAGAATTACCACGTCGTCAGCATACCTCTGGGCGTAGACTCCCGCGTTGTTGAGACGACATAGCAACTCATTCACCACAACGATCCATAAAAGGGGAGAAAGCACTCCGCCTTAAGGACATCCCTGTACCATCTCCACTTCCAAAGTGTCGCCATGTAGGCTGGCTTTGATCTGCCGACTTTGCAGCATGTTGTGAATCCACCTACATGTAGTGTCGTTTATTCCATGTCTGCGATCAGCCGAAGGAGGCGTTGTCAAAAGCCACCTGGATATCTATAAAAGCTCCTAGTTCCATTTCTTTGTGGTGTATAGCTGTTTCCACCCTTACTACAAGGTTGTGTAGGGCTGTGCTACAAGATTTACCTGCTTTATATGCATGTTGATATTTATGGAGGGGTTTGCCTGAAGCGCCCCGTCCCTGAGGTGCCTATCTACAAGTTTTTTTAGCAATTTCAGCATGAATGATGACAAGCAAATAGTTCTATATGCCTTGGCCACAGTGTAGCACTTTCTCCCGGGTTTTGGTATGAAGGTTGCTAGTGCAACTCTCCATGCCTCCGGGACGTATCCTGTTGCAATGCATATTCCGAAAATTCTGCACAGGTGCGGCAACAGTACCTCTAATCTCCGCTGCATTAGAGCAGGGTAGATATTGTCTAGACCTGGCGCTTTATATGGATCAAACGTTGTGATAGCCCATTTGATCTTTTCATAGTTGACTATTTGGTTGGTCCCAATTAGCTCTCTTGGCTCTATGCCCTAGGATCAGTGGTGCCTAATGTTCTTCCGGTTGTCTAAAATTAGAACCCGAAAAGTGTGACTGAAGGAGAACATCTAAAGTTTCCCTTCCTGTCTTGGTATACTCACCCGTCGGCGTTAATATTGTTCCAACACGGTTTGTTTCGTCTTTTGAGAGAATCTGGTTTATGCGTGCCGCTTGGGTGGTGTTTTCAACCTTCCCGCAGAACTTCTTCCACTCTCTTTTGGCTTTCCTCGGCTTTGTTGTATTCGGTGAGTTTCCGGGAGTAATTATCACAGTTACCCGTGATTTTCGCCCTGTTAAATGATTTCCTGGCGTTTACCCTTAGCCTAGCTAAGTAATTGCTCCACCAGGTTACTTCTCTGTTTGAGTTTTCCTGCTTTAAAGGGCAGCTTTCTTCAAATGTAGTTGTTATAGCCTGCTGAAGTTGATCCACCGCAGTATCTATGTCTGTGGTGTTGGACAGACTGGTTTTAACAGACATCAGATTTTGTTTAAGTTGGTCTTCGTAAGAAAGCCAGTTTGTGTTGCGTGGATTTCGGTAGGTGGTTACACACCTTACCGAGTTTGCAATTTCGAACTGTATGCATATGTGGTCCGAAGCAGATGGCTAGCTCGATACCCGCCAGTTTACGATATTTGCGTGAATACGCGAAGTTACCATTATTAGAGTGAGGAAATATGGAATAGTATTCCTAATATGGAAGACCGGCAGTTCTTTTAAACGAAAACTCACACATGCAATTAAAAGGTTTTGTCTCTTTTCTTTAATGCCCATTTGCTAGTAGAAGTGGTAACATGATAATAGAGCTGTAGCAACATTTTGTTTGACCGCTTTTTCATAACATTTTAATGGTTTTTAAAGAAAGAGTACAATACTAAATTAAAATAATAAAAAAAATATTAAGGGCTTAAAATTTCATGATATTTTCTTTTTGTCACCCTAAACAATATATTTGATATATTTCAAAAAAAAATAAAGTCGATTTTTTGGCCCATAGTAATCCATATTTGGGGTACCTATTCCATATTTAGCTATCCTCATCATTTTTTACTTTTTTTTAATCCTAATTAAAATTAATCAATGTAAGTAAGTTTTTACAAAATAAAGGACAAATATATAATTGTTAATAATTACTACAAAAAGTTTTTTGTTTTTAATTTTTTGGAAATTATATGTAAAACACAAAATGGTATTCCATATTTGATCACTTTTCTCTACCGAAGTCTCCCGGGCAATCAGGGAGGGTTTGAAACCCTAGTTAGGCGTATTAATATCTTCACTTCCAGCCCCGCTGCTTTTGGATTGTTTTTACCTTTTTTTTTGTTCTCTTCTGTATCTTTCTTTAAAACCATCAATCTTTTTCTTTACAGCTTTTTTGTGGCCTCAGCATTCATTTCCTTTAATTTTTCTACTAGCAGTAATATGCTTTTTCTTTATTATAACGATCACTATACTTTTGTGATTTAATTTTCCATTATCATGAAAGGTTACGATATAGTTAAATAAATTGTAATAAGAATTTACGATCTATTTGGCGAAGATTCGTCATATTGTAATCACTACAACTAGCTAAACTTTTTTGGTAAAACAAATTTGGCCGCCTCGTCTCTACACAGTTGCAAAAACCATCGTAGTTTAAACCTGCTTGCGCCATACACTTCCGACTTCTTCGTGCATCGTACAAGCCCACGGACTTAAATCAACCAAATCAGAATACTTTTATCGGTCTTGTACGACAGCCCGAAACGGCCACACACTTCCGTTTTACGTCGTTTTTGTACGAACAGGCATGTACGTCGTGCAAGTATGACGTAGAAGACCGTAGTCTGTGGGGACCTTAGGGAATAAAGTATGAATTTCCTAAGCACTTTTGACCATCCCGACCACTTCTTAAAGGGTGATTCAAAATGAGTTTCCTCATTAAAAGTATTAAAAAAACAAAGAATAAATAAAAAATTATGAAAAAGAACTTATTTTCCCTTTGAGAGTAATTCATTACAATTATGCATAAAAGATGATCAAGAAAATGACCTTCGTGGCTCATGATGTTCTTTGCTCTTGAGATACCGACAAAGAAAATAATCTAAAAGAGTTAATTTACAGGATCGTCGGCGACCAATTGATATGGCCATTACGTAAAATAATGCGACCTGAAAACTTGCCTCGCAGTAATTGTATCGTTTCTCCTGATGTGTGACGTTGTTCGGTCGAATATTGCTTCATGACTGTTTTATATTTTGTCCTTAGAAATGTTATGTTGTCTTTAACAAATACAGTGGCGTTTCAAAAAATATATATTTGTGGAAACCCAATTTGAATTACGCTTTATATCATGGGATTTATAATCAGATTGGATTTACTGGGTTAGTAAAAGTATCAAATTTGGCAGCTGTTAGTAATATCAACACTGTTGGTACATTTCCCAGTTGTGTACAAATTTTTTGTTTTTTTTCTTTTAATGAAAAAAAAATGAAAAACTAAGTAATCTCTACTAATTGAATAAACATGACCTACATACGCATTTCGCAATAAGTTCGTTAGCGCCTACATTCAAATCTTAACCTTACTTTTTGTCCAGATGCTAAATCTTAATCGGTTCCATGGGTCTTCAACTTCGATGGATCCGATGAGCAATTGAATGGAAGTGCGCATTTTATAAAAACGCTTGGATGAAATTTATTAGGCTCTCCACCGGTACTTTAAAAGGCTTCGATGAATTTTCGCTTAATGCGCTGTATCCATCGATGCAAATAAAAACTTTCCCTTTCTTACAAATGTCGCAATAGTATATATCCAATAAATTTTCAGGAATACTTACTTAAAAAAATATAAAATATTTTGATTATGAGATTTGGGTTCTCATTTTAGTTGGCTTTGACAGTAAAAATGAGTTGTATATATTGTATTTTATAGTTCAACTAATTTAATTTTCATTAATACACAAAAATTATAAAAACGTAAGAGATACATGATATAGAACAAAATTAAACTACTTTTCTAATATACCGTTGTCGCTGCTATTGACAACTGTTTGTTGCCTGATATGACATTTTTAAACTCGGTCCAAGAGCTTTTTATATTTTTTAAAAATAGCTTAAGCAGTTTTTACAAAGACATAATTCATTTTCCCGAACATTACAAATACATATTGTTCTATTTTGTAAAACCCTGTTTTGTATACGCGTTGACCATAATGCAGTTAAAATAAGAAATTCTATTTAAAATTACAAAAATATTACGTTTAGCGTAAAACTGGAAAATCTGGTAACAATTCCGATATCACTGTTCAATGCAATTGGTCTAGAAAGTCCTTTAGATACCGAATTTTGTAAACGCAGCTTTAGCGGTTTTACAAATATTTGAGCTCTTTTCTACTTTTTACTTAAAATATCCTGTTATCATATCTTAGCAACTAGTAGGAATGAAATTTTAAAAATGTTCATTCAGCTTTCGCAATGTGATATAATAAAAATAAATAGAGCATTTTATTAAAAAAAAAAAATACATGTAACAAACATAAAAGTAAGAAATCTTGCAATACCTTCCAGAGTACTAATTTTGAGAATGTAGCTTTAGCAAAAAGATATTTTATACCTAGTCCTCATGTACGGTAAAATGTTGCGGAACTCCAGAATCAGGTGACTACAATATCGAAATTTCATTAGGCTTGGAACTGGCACTTATTCAACATCGCTGCCGACAGCCAATGAAATTGCGGTCACGTGATTCCGACTCTCAGTATTTCCGCAATAATTTTACCTACATGAGGACTAGACATAAGGGTTGCAGTTCTGTTTACTATCCTAGTATACCTATAAAATGGCTTAAAAAGGATATATATTTTTTCAAATTATGTAAAAAGTAAGTGTTTACATTGCGGTTTTTTTATAAGTAATGTTACTGCTTAGCTTACTTACAATTAAAATTTATATTCTCTGCATCTCAAGTGTGATTAACCACGAAAACAGCAAAAAAGATCTTGATCTCTTATTAGACCCCATTTTATACATAGTTTACCCTGATGGGATAATACCATGTAAAGCCTGTGGTAATGAAAAGAAAAGTCGAAAAATTAAATATTAAAACCAATTTATGCTGCCAAAAATTACTATAATAAATGTCACTTTTATATTAACAGTTTTGAATATTTTTGGTTAGTTTGGTTGGTTTTATTCTTCTTTAGGTCGGCATTTTTAATATCAGTTTATGTATCCTTTATTTACCAATAAACAATTATCTTCGTTGTCTACCGTATCGCTGATGACCTTAAAAATAAATAATTAAGTTTCAGTATGTAAAAATAAAATCATTTGCTGTGCTATTGCAAAATATCTGGACTAAATCGGATTGGACTGCAAATATAGTTTGGTCTCGTTATATTATTAAGCGTATTAAGGAAATTGCGTTTAACAGAACTATATTATATACAGAGTGCGTTTTTTAAAACTTAAAATAGCTATATTTTCTAAACTAATTTAAAAACTATTCTAAACTATATTAAAAATATTTTTTTATATTTTCCCTGGTTTAAAAAAATTGTTTTTAAAAATGCACCATGTAAATGTACACACGATTATGTAGTTTATAATATTATACATACATACATCATTATTTGATAAATCAGGCACATCATATGAAATTCCGTGCTCGGTAAGTAGTCCTTTTAAGGTCTGAATTTGTTCATCATCTTGCCTTTTCATTTCCATTATTTGATGTTCATACATTTCTAACATTTTAATATATTTTACCTCTAAAGAATTAAGAATTTTATCAAACTCTTCTTGTCGTTCCGAACTTGTTTCTGAAATGAGTTCCGCTTTTTGCATCTTTAGTTGAATCTAAAAATATTTTCGATGGTATTATAGACAGCAAGACCAGAGATGTTGACTAGGCACAAGCATTTTTAATTTTGTCGACGTAAAAACTTACGTCTGACGCAACGCTCCGTACGTTTTTCTACGTACCGGGTATCAAGTAATAAATATACACATCCCTTAGGTTTTTTTATCGTACAAAATAAACAAAAATATGAGCTCGCATTAAGTCAATTCTGTGTGCTTTTTAAATTATACTTATCGGATTTTTTTATTTCTTAAGGTATACAGGGTATAACAAAAATATGATTTGTTAACATGAAATACCCTGTATATTAAAGATCCATTAATTACTATACATACACTAGCCAGAACTAACGACAATTTCACTATACTCCTCCTTCTTTTTGCACAAAATTCTTGATATAACTCTAAATCAGTACCTGATAATTTATTTAACATCAAAAAACCTTTTTAAATTCGTTTTTAAATTAATTTTATGCCATTTTTATATTTATCTAAAACCTATATTATTAATCAAGTCGCCTACGACAGAAGAAATATGTATGCATGGTTGCGACATTTAGGGGTAAAGAATTTGTAATTTGATACAAAAACTGTGTAAAATAAATAAATAATAGGTTCTTAAAATGTGTTGATAAAAAATTGTCTGACAATTTAGTGTTATATTAGACGATTTCGGCCCGTTTTGGTACCCCAGTTTGGTTGGTTAAATGCCTACCAACCAATTTCGGGTGTCAAAATAGTGACATCACGCCAACTTTGGTACCCTGTTTGGTTTGTCAAATGCTATACCGTGACTTGTGGGTCGGTAGATCGGTTTGGTATGCTCTCATCCTTTTCTAAAGCTGTTGGTCTTACTCTAAATTTTATTTCTTTAATAATAAAACATAATATTAATAGTTGCAAATATTTTAATTTAAATATTGCTGTTAAATAAACAATTTTATAAAAACCAATAAACCGTTAGGTAGGTTCTTCTTCTATTTACCTACCAAAAATGTACCAAACGAATTCGGATGCTACCATACACTGACGTAACGGTTGTGACGTAAAACATACCAATTGTTACCTACCAAAGTCGGAGTACCAAAACGGGCCGAAATCGCCTATTAAGAATTGTGTGCAAAAAAGAGGGGGAATATAGTGAAAATAAGGTTTGTTCCGTTTTTAACTTTATTGAAGGATATCTTAAAAGTGAAACGTTCGTTCCAAAATTCTTTTAGATTCCTGATCAATGCCTCAAAAAAAAAAACCGTATGTCAAATTTGGTCAAATTCGGGGTTACCCCCACTTTTAATACAATTACCCACACTAGTTTACACTTTTATACATAAAGCGCTAACTACTTTACCTAACATTTTTTGGTTAAAAATGAGAACATTTCTACATCAGTAAATTTTGTAAACCATAGCCAATACGTGAGACAGGGAAGTTACGCTAAAAGTAGTAAAGTTTGACGTCGTAGTGTGCCTCTCCGCAACTATTCTTTTATGTGGTTTCATTCGCCATTTTGCGCCGACTTAACGAACAGCAGGGATATATATATATATGGGGCATATAAGCTTTGTTTGGTAAAACAAATATTACAAGCCTTTTAAATTTTTAACATATGTGACATAAATTAGTTAAACGCATTTGGTATAAAAGCTTTTTTAACCTCTGTCCTCTCGCCACTTTTTAATTCCACACTACACTACGCTACACTGCACTAAACTACACTTTACCCGTTGCCATACAAAGCTATAACATATAAAATGCATATTCTTTTAAAACTTGATCGGTGATTATAAATGGTGGAGGTGAGGATAACCATCTGAATGTTTTAAAAAGTGTCCGTCGAAAGAAGCAACTTAAGGTGACGCCACAGTAGCCAACGAGCATGAATTATTAGAGTGAGATACAAAATTAAAAATAAGAGATAGAACCAAATAAAAAAGAAAAAAATACCAAAATCCCTCAACTGGCTACTGTGGCGCCATCCCAATTTGCTACAATTCGATGGCCACTTTTTAAACTTGTTCGCCATAAAAGATGGTTATCCTCCCCTTCACCATCCATATCAGTGATCAAACTGATAATTATCATTCTTTTGAAACCTATGTGGCTAACTTCATACTAAATGCTTATTAATATTTCAAATGGCATCAGTCACGTGATGAAATCATTAGGATTAATGAACTGACAGAAGTGAAACTGGTCATGTTTCGAAAGAATAAGTCTTCTATAAAAAAATAAAATCTTGATAATTTATAGTAAATTCGTGAAACAGACACTTGGAACGAGCAATTCTAATTTCGCTCTGCACCAGTTCTATTAAAATTCAAACCAACTCGGTGGCAGGTTGCTTTTTGTAAAAGCAAGAGCGAAACGAAAAAATGCGCATTGTCACCGAGCCCGGTTCCCTAGCAGCAAGCTGACGTCATTATGACGTCATTTTTGGTCATAAGACCAAAATTATGACGTCATTTTAACGTCATTTTAATGACGTCTTTTCGACGTGATTTTTACGTCATACTAGCTCATAAAAATCTAATGACGTCATCTTTAGAAAACCCCTAACCAGAAAAATTTTGTGACATTATATGATTCGTGTCAAAATCCAACCGAAATATCATATGATAGAAAAATAGGACTAATAATTTTACAAAATTGAAATAGGAAAGAACTCTACCGATAGATGGCGCAATGGACAATAAACTACCACGCTTATTCAACATCTTCGCTTTAATATTAAAATATTTTTGAGACTGGTCTGAGGTTGGTGATCTCAATTAGCTTTGAAGGAATTATTTTCAGCTTGTGTAAAAATTTGCATCTCCAGGTTGGATAGTGTCCTCAGAGATGCGACCTTGCAGTGCAAAGAAATTGCAAGCAGTAAGGAGTTTTTTCCTATTTCAATTTTTAAATAAAATGTATTATTTTAGCTTTTAAAAAAGGGTATATGCGTAAATTTTTCGTCATCTTAAAAACGTCATTATGACGTCATTAACGGGACGTCTTTTGTCTGGGACTTAGGGAGGGCAATTTAACGTCATTTTGTCGTCATCTTATGACGTCTTTGCTGACCAAATGTGACCAAAAAGAGACGTCAGCTTGCTGCTTGGGTTAAAGTACCGCATGAATAGGACTTCAGACTGAACTTGACCTTTCAGATCTGTCACAAAGTTTACCTCACAAATTAACTTTCTGTACCTTATATAATTTTTTTATTTCATTATTAGAGAAATACTGCACAGTGCAATAAGGCCAGGCACTAATAATACCGGACTTATTTTGACATCTGAGTTTGCGCAGATGCATGTTGGGATAAGAACTTCCTTAATAAGGATAGTGCCTGGCTTTATTTATGTCGGTTTTAGGTCGTGCTATATTTTGGTCTTATTTTAACTTCGGAACTGTTTGTATAACCGAACGGCTGCCAACCACAAAATCTAAAATTTTTTAGAAGTAAAAATACTTTTAAAACCTTGTTTTTCAAATTTATTTTTGATTATGTGTAAAACAAAACCCTACAACAAAAAACAATAAAGAAAAACTACTAAAAATGTTTCCCCCTTTTTTAGATTATTGGTGTACTGTCAACATGACTTGCAATAATTCTTAATTATGGGTACAAGAACTTTTAAATAAGGCCGGTATTAATAATACCCGAGCTTAATAAGGCAACTTACATTAATTCTCTATTTATTTGCAGTCTCCTAATTTACTACCCATGGTTTTTCTTTCTAAGAAATTTTAATTATGTCACATAAAATCGACTAGCACACTAAAAGAAAAACAATATTATAATTTTTAGGTTAGGACGTTCAGTTCCCAACTACGACACCGCCAGAAACAACGGCTCCAAAAGCTTGAATTCTCCGAGTGTAATATCAGCAACGTGAATACGAAAATTGATCGCTCAGAGTGCGGGCAAATTCATTGAACAAGCACATTTATTGCTCGACAATAGATCTCTTTAGCGTGAATATAAAAATATGCACTGCACTGCCAGAGGTCGAGCTTAGTGCGCACTAGGGCGACTACGTTAATTCATGAAAGAGGCACTTGGAGCGAGCAATTTTAATTTCGCTCTGCACCAGTTCACATAAAATTCGAACCAGCTCGGTGCCAGTTTACTTTTTGCAAGAGCAAGAGCGAACCGTGAAAATGCGCATTGTCACCGAGCTCATTCAGAGTGGCTTTCCAGTGACGCAAATAGAGCGCTCCCGAGTAGCTCAGGAGCATTTCGTTCTACTTTATGGCGTTCCAGTGACGGAAAGTGTTATGCACCTGAGCTACTCCGTTTTTCTTACCCTTGCCCCTCATGCACCAACCCTCTTTTGGATTTTGTGCTTTAAACGTATTTTTTTATGGTTAAGGATGGATTTTTTAAAATTATTGATTTAAAATGGAATTAGATATTAAATAGAGATTATTATTATAAAGCAAAGAAACAACGAAATTTTAATATTTCTTAAAGTATCTCTCTTTCCTTGTTTAAGAATGCGTTCCAGTGACTAACTTTTAGAGCAGTTCAAGAGCTTCAAGCCCTCGAGCGTGACGCACAAAAATTTTCGTCACTGGAAAGCAACCCTGTTCTCTTCCGCGGCACCGCCAATAACAACGGTTCTAAAAGCTCGAATTCCCCGAGTGTAATACCAGCACCCTGAATACGAAAACTCATTGAACACGCACATTTATTGCTCGACAAAAGAACTCTTCTGCGTGAATTTAAAAATTTGCACTGCACTGCCAGAGATCGAGCTTAGTGCGCACTATTCACTATTTAAATATCCGATTACAGATGCTTTATTCACAACATCAGATTTGTGGATTCTTAACCTTATTTTTTTACCAAATTAAACTGTGAATTTTATATTTACATTTCAATTAAGTGTAAAAATTGGTGGGAATAATTTTACAAAATATACAACATGGATAAAGCTAAGCTATCCAAATCAATATTGGATATGAAATTCATGAAAAAATCTAAAGAGAAGGTATTAAAAGAACAGGAAGATGCTGAGGGACAGGCAATGTATTCCAATGAAATTACAGAAGAAATGAAAAGGAATGGAAATATTATTTTCATGAAGCTAGTGTCACTATTTGTAAAAGACTGGTTGATGGAAGACTTTCTTTTGGGGGAATGAATCCAGAAATTGAAAAAATGATGGAGAATGATTATAATAAAGTTTTATCTGAAATTGAAAAGAGAAAAGAAAAGATATAACAGACGAAGATATGGCAAAAGGGTACTCAACTGTTGTGAACACTATTGGTAATAAATTTAAACCAAAAATGAATAAACACAAGAAGTTCCAAAAGCCTTCCCCATATGAGCCTTTGCAATAAAGTTAATTTTTAGATTAGGTAACCAAATTTATTAGAGTAATAAATGTCTTGTTTTTATTTATATTATTGTAAGATTTATTTTTACCTTTTATAAAGTTTATAATTTACAGAATGTGCCAGCTACATACTTTCAAATTGACTTTCAATATGTTGGATACTAACTCATAAAGGTTAGACAAAGAATGCCTGCATGTATTAATTCCAGATGGGATAATGCACTGGCTCGCTTTGTTGTTGCCTTAGACATTTTAAAGTGAATCAATATGTATAAAACAATAACTTAGGGCAGGGATGGTGAACCAATGGCATGCATGCCAATAATGGCAAGGGACACAATATTTTAATCACATCACTGATTACATAATTTATTTTGTATTAAAAAACAAGGTAATTATTTAGAATATGGTTTTCTGCTATTATTAGGATTTTGCCAATAATGGCAAGGGACACAATATTTTAATCACATCACTGATTACATAATTTATTCTGTATTAAAAAACAAGGTAATTATTTAGAATATGGTTTTCTGCTATTATTAGGATTTTTTAAAAATTATTTAAAAATTATTGATATGTTCTAAATAAAATGTAAGTGGCGCACATCCAAAATATTCGGTTTAAAAAAAAATATCAGTAAACAAACTTAAGGGACCGGGAGTAAAAGGAGTGCTGGGCGGGGTAAAATTGGTAAAACGAGTTAATGAAACTGAACATGTAAAATTAAGTAAAAATTACATTCCACATATTTTTGAAAATAAAGATAAAAAATATGATAAATATAAAATTGTTAATTCATAACCTAAAAGTGGAAAGAAAAAGGACTAAAAACATCAGTTATACCATGCTAAATATGGAAACATTTGGCAACCTCGGAAGGGTCTGATTCTATTTATGAGTGAATAAAAGAAAGAACTCACACAAACTGGATTCATAAAGTGTCTCTGGTGTAATTAAAGGATTAAAAAAAAACGTTGACTAACAAGAACTAACCTGACCACCCTTTATAATCCCTTTTTTATTAATAAACATTTATACAACGTTGCCAATTGTCCATAATAAAAGTGGACAAATGCCAAAAAAATATTTTTTTATTATACAAAAAAATCATAACTGCACCTTTATATTATTATTAAGGACAACTAATAGATAACATGTACGTCAAAATATATTAAAAAATCGTTAAAATAGCAGAAAACTGTATACTAAATAATTACCAAAATCAAGTATAAAGTAAATATTTATTATAAATATTTTCCCAATAATCACAAAGTCACAATTATTTCATGGCACATCTATGAGCTCATTAAACATTTTTTAGAAAAATGGCACATCTAAGTAAAGGTCGCCATCCCTGATAGGGCATATTCAAAGTAACAGGTACTGACTAGTTTAATTTGGTTTAAATAATACTTTGTTCAAAAAGAAATTCATAATTCACAAGCAAATCAAATAGGTGAACAAATTGAATTACTAGTATATTACACACCAGGGTAGGGACTGTTTTATTACTGTCCAGATATGAATTAGTTAAAGAAGGGTTAAAATTAACTATAATCTTGAAACAGTGATGAAACTTCTTTTTGAGAAGTGCATTTTATTTGCAATGATTGTAATTTGGGCCAAAAAAAAGAAAGATGCATTTATTTTCTGATTGATTGTAGAAGCATTATTCGAGAGTGAAAAGTTTCTACATACAAGGTTAAAGGAAAAAATACAGCTTTTAAGCTACCTATACGTTAACACATACACATAATAATAGTTTCAAAAAGTTAGATTACTTTTTTATAATCTTTTGTTAATATTGTAAATATCGCATGTTGCCGCATTTTTTCCTATAATCTTGTATGTTGCAAATTTTTATTGTCAAATAATACTCTTAGTTGCCATGCAGTCAATTTATTAAAAATTAATAAATCCATTATTTTTGCAATAACCATAACTTTGGTTATATTATTTTAAAGGCAAAAGTTTGAATTTTAAGATAGTAAAAAAATATACATGGTGTTCCATTTAAAATAACAAAGTTGCCCTATATCGGAAAATTGGCTATTTTGTTTTTGTGTTAATGAAATGTCACAACCAAATAGCGAGAATATGATTTTAAAAAATGTTTAAAAAATCTATTGCTTTCTACACAAACCGTATTGTGATAACTGTATTACTCTTAAAGTTATTAAAGTAAAGTAAAGTAATCTTTATTCATCACTCAAGCCATTACAAAAAAGAAATAGCTTATCAGACTTGTCATACACACATACACTAAGTCTAGATTTAAAAATATATAAATAAAATAAAATGGGCAGAATAAAAGATTAAAAGACTAATTTGCTACACACTTAAATGATAAGAGATTTTTTAAATACAAACTACAAAAATAAAGCACAAAAACAATGGAAATGTGTAGCTTGAAAACTTTTACTATATAAAATCACAACCTACATTGATAGATATTTATTTACATCAAGTAATCTTTATTTATTGGATGGTCTTTTTGTTGGGTACACGCCTGAAAAGGATGGGACCGCTTCGGTCCTGGTCCCGGGGTATACGACCTGAGCCTGTTCAGCCCTATTGACCCCTATGAACTGGCCAGTCGCCTGAAACAAAATAAAAGAAAAACCCCCAAAAAAATTCTAATTTAAAAACGACGCTTCGGTGGCAGGTCTGCACCGTTATCAAGTTAAATAATAAAAATAAAAAATTATCTAATATTTAAATTAAAAATGATTAAAATTTTAGACTTTTTAGTATTGCAAACTGAAAATAGTTTGACATACTTATGTGTCATGAGTGACATAAGTAACTGGTGTATTTATTATTTGTAAGAGAAAAAGGTGATGAGTTAGTTGATTTTTAGTTTTTAATTGGAATTTTTTGAGTTTTTGGGGGTTTTTCTTTTATTTTGCTTCAGGCCACCGACCAGTTCATAGTGGTCAATAGGGTTGAACAGGGTCAGCTCGTATACCCCGGGACCAGGACCGAAGCGGTCCCATTCTTTCCAGGCGTGTACCCAACAAAAGACCATCCAATAAATGAATCCGCCTAACCAATATAGACCATATCTTTAATATTTATTTATCACCCAAGCCATTTAGTACAGGCAATAGAGGATTTTACCTTTGAAATTTCTCCAAGAGTTAGTTTTTTTCACAAATAGGTGCAGTGGGACGTAATAAATCTAAAAACACAAAATTCTTACAAATATGGCGGACGGAAGTGCCGCCATTTTGCGAAAAACCCTTTGTACCTGTATCTCCGCAACCGTGCACTTATAAGAACCTTTATTATAGGTAATTAAATTTGCTATTTTTTTTGTATCGCTTACCGATCACGATTTATAAGATTATTACTGTTTGTTTATTGACTTTTTACCGATATTTCTTTTAAAAATTATTTAAATAATATATTGCTAATAATCAAACACTTAAATCGATAACTTTCATTTTAAACTAAAATAATTGTTTTCGAAGTTATAATGAGTTGATTTCAAAAATCCTGTTAACATCAACTAGACTACCAGAACTAACCAGAACCCAGCCAGGTATTACTATGATTTCTCGGATTATGCTATGCATACTTTGATCTTATTAACCTCGTAATACAAAATTAAAGGCCTTTTAACTTTGAAAATATTAATCTAAGAAAAAAAGGTTTAAATTAAAAGTTGTAGAAAATTTATTGATTTAAAAGTTTGATTATTAGCAATGTAATAATAATAATAATAATAATATCCTTTATTTCCACAAATCATTGTTACAACGACAAAGAAACGTCACTACAGAATAAATAAAAAAATAGTTTAAATTTACATTCATTTCATTTGTTAAAAACAATTAAAATAAAACAAAAATACAGGTGGTGATAAAATCATTAACAGACATCACAATTAAAATATCTAGTAATAGTTGAACAGATTATGATCAATAATTAAGAAATTTCGTTAAATAGTTAAAATTATGTTGTATTATTTAAACAAATAATAAAAGAGATTTTCCGTAACAAAGTCAATAAATAAACAGTAATTATCTTACAAATCGTAAACGGTAAATGATACAAAACAGGGTTGCCACAATGATTTTTATAAAAGTACTAGATTCCAGAAAAAAAGTACTAGAATGTACTAAAATGTACTAAATTTCACAAATAAGCTAAAGCTTAAAAATAGTTTTAACATTCCGTAACACTTTTGGTCCCATTGTCCCATTTGTAGCTGTTTTTTCCGATCAAAATAATTTGAGGAGCAAAAAAAAAGGTCCTCACGTTCTTTTCTTTCAATTCTACGTACTACATTTAATTAAATTCAAAATCATCACACAGCCACTTAATTTAAAAAAAAGTACTAGATTTTGATCAGTACGTACTAGATCACTAGATTCTATTAAAAAGTACTAGATCTAGTACAAATATACTAGGTGTGGTAACCCTGATACAAAAACAATTGGAAAACCATGAAGATAGGAAATTTAATTGTCTATAATAAAGGTCCGTATAATTATGGGCCTCAAGTGTTCGATGACCGAAATACAGGCCCGAACGGTTTTTCGCAAAATGGCGGCACTTCCGTCCGCCATATTAGTAAGTATTTTGTGTTTTTATATTTTAAGTCCCGTGTTAACAAACTTCCTCTTACCCTGCTTAAGACACCCACGGTACGTTAGTATTTAGGCTTTCAGCCTTCGTGGATTGTCCAAAGATAAAAAAAAATTACGTCATACTATCTATAAAAAAATAACTCTTGGAGAACGATGCATTATGGACAAGAGTAACTCGCTTCCCATTGCCTGTACTAACAGAGGCGCACTTACAGCCTTGCCGCCCGTAGGCTATTTTATTTTCGCCGCCCCCAGCCTTGCCGCCCGTAGGCTATTTTATTTTCGCCGCCCATTTGCTCTCTTTTCCGTCTGAAAAAGTTTAAAAGAGCAAAAAAAAGGTCCTCACTTCCATTTTTGAAGAGCACAAAAAAAAAAGGTCCTAACTTCCATTTCTTTCGATTGTAGGTACAAAAATAATTCCAAATCCAACAAAATTATTCATCATGAGAAAATTTTGAAGAGCAAACAACAAAAAAAAAAAGGTCCTCACTTCCATTTATTTGCCGCCCCCAAAATCCGCCGCCCTAGGCTTCAGCCTACTCAGCCTATTGACAAAGGCGCCACTGTGTACTAATTATAAAGAAAAAAAAATAGCTTATCGGACTTGTCATAAAAACATACACTAAGACTAGATTTAAATATATAAATAAAATAAAGTAAACACAATAAAATATTAAAAGACTAATTTGCCAGACAATTATTAGCGGTCAAAATATAGTCGGACACATCATATTATAGAATGAATAAATTAATTTAGAATAGATATAAAAACATTATCACACACTAAAAATTTAAACATAATCACACACTAAAAATTTAAAAAGTCACATTTGCAATTTTTTTTTAGAAGATTTGCAGTTAATTTTCTATTTTTTTTTTTAATTAAAGAAGTATGATATAAGATATGGAAAGGGTAATGTAACACTTCTAATCCGTTAATGAGGTTAGTTATGTCAACATTACATACATAGATGTAAATAAAAGTTATTTTTGATGGAATTTTTAAAACATTCACAATTAGGGTTGCCACCTTTTTATTTTTAATGACCGGGAGGAGTGGCGTACCGTGCAAATTTTGAAATTTTGAAGTAGTCTATTGAAATGTTACATTTTTATAGCCTTGGCGAACAATTTATAGAGGACGCAATTTTATTTTTTGGGTATTAAGAGAAAAATTAAATTCAAGTTTGTGGGGTCGTCACTCTTGTCCTGCGGCCGCCATCTAGGAAAGCAGGTGGAAATGGTTATTATTAGTTATATAAAAACTATTAATCATACAAAAAAAACTTTAAAACATTTTTTGTTTCAAATTCAATTCTCTTTAATTTTGGTTTTGTTAATTTTTTTAAGACTAAAAATAAAAAGTTATTAACAAAAATTAGGGCTACTTGTGTAACATTTTTTTAACCGTAGTAATTTTCTTTCCAATCATTTTGCGAAAAAATAACATGAGAGCATTTTTATAGAACAACATTTAAAAAATAATTTTAATTTTATAACTTTTTATCCTCCGATAAAAAGTAACAAAGTTATAAATAAAAGTATATATCAATTTCTCAAATTTGTCAACCCGTCAAGAGTAAATCCCTTTGTTTACAGTGTAGTCGAGCGGGTTGGAATAAATTTATTAAACATTCAGTGGTTTGTTTTTCGGAAAAACGTTGGAAAACGTCAATTTTTATTTTAGGATGCGGTGTTTTTATAGTAAAATCATGTATACAGGTTGACCCACAAAAAGCAATGACCATCAACTTAATTTTTTAAAATAGAAACACCTTTTCTTTATTACACTTTTGAATTCTACATCGAATTCTAACTGTTTTTCATGTACCATGTCTTGTACCTAAAGTTATCGGTTATCAAGAAATAAACCATTAAATTTATGGAATATTTAAAAGTTAAAAAATTATTTAATATTAAGGGTTTTTTTTTAGAAAAACACTTAAAAAATAAAGCTGATGGTCATTGCTTATTTTTGGGCCACCCTGTATACACGATTTTACCAAAAAACACAGCTTTCAAAAACAAAAATTAACGTGTTTCAATGTTTTTTCCAAAAACAAACCACTGAATTTTTAATGAATTTATTCCAACCCCTAGACCACACCGTAAACAAAAGGGTGTTTACTCTTGACGGGTTGACAAATTTCAGAAATTAATATCTACTTTTGTTTTAACTTTGTTATTTTTTATCGAACAACAAAAAGTTATAAAACCAAAATTATTTTTTAAAGAATATTCTATAAAAATGCTTTTGTGTCATTTTTTGCAAACTGAATAGAAAATAAGTTATACAGGTTAAAAAAATTGTTTCACGGGTGACCCTAATTTCCGACTACTTAAGGAAACACATTTAATATAATAATAAAAAAGCCCGTGCCCTTTAAATATGGCTTTTCATATCTAAAAAGTTTACGGTGTATGTATTTTACTCGTTTTCTTTTATTATAAAAAATAACAAAAATGCACCACTGTTATTTTTGAACCTACATTTTCACGTGCATATGCACGGTGATATCTAAGGCTTAAAACGTAGGTATACTGTATAAGCAATAGTTAAAAGTATGGATGTACCATTAGTCATTCAACCCGAAATGTTTACATGTTGGTATTTACGTTAGACTGTCTCTACCTCACATTGCCTCTGTGCTATTTCATTTAGCTAAATCTGTATAACCTTCAACAAGGCGATTTTGATAAATTTATTTTATAGCATATAAGCCTCCTTTTGTGTAATGGTACTCTAAAATGGTATAATTAAACAAGTTTATATAAATATATGCATAGCAAAAAAATACAGCTAAATTTAGTCACTGAAATTAAGCATTTATTGAAGATATTAAAATTTTCAAAAATTCCTTCAGTACGGTCCTGAACTTTAGGGCAGCCAACTTAAATCTGAAAAACCAAATTTACTGATTGACGTTTCTCCAAAAAATACGTATTGCCACCCGAAAAATGGTACGTTGGACAAACATTAGTGTAACACTAATTTAAATATTTATTGTTATGGCAAAAAGGTGACGTCACAAACATAACGTATATTTTCGGACAAATATTAAAAATTAAGCGTCCCTTATTGAAAAGTTTATCTTCTAGGTCTTGTCCCACATAATTTAAAAGCTTGTGGAACTAGAGAGCAAAGAACAGAGTTTAGTTGGCAGCCGTAGGGCCGAACTAACTCTCTCTGTTTTGTGCTGTAGGACGGAAGTTTATTGAGTAGCGCGTCATGCCAGACCTGGTCAAAAGCTATAGATATATCAGGAACAACGATCCACGGAGCATTTTTTACTTTTTTAAATAAAAACTAAATTTAAATGTGTTCTATTCAAGTAATTTACTTATTCCAATAAATCTACTTTAATTTCTTTAATTTACCTGCAGTGCGTTATTTTTTAATTCCAACTCTTGTCGTAGCTTTTTAATTTGCCTAAGATATTCTTTTTCGGACTTCTGGAAAAGTCTGTCCATTTTAGATACACATTTCTGAAGTAAACGTAATTTTCTATCACAGCTACAGTCCGATATTTGAGTTTGCAAAGTAGATATTTCCAAAGTTATTCTGTAAATCAAAATTAATGTAGGGGCGTTGGGAGCGATCGTCTTCCCGTCAAAAGAATTAAACTTTTTTGTAAAACCAAAATAATCCAACATGGAATTTTCACTTTTATTGATAGACGCACTGAATAGTTAATAATTTTTTTAAGGATAACTTTTTCTCCCCCAACAGCGTAGGTTGAGGTTTAAGATAGTTGTGCTTCCTATTTTGTTGTCTTAATCGTGTGAAGCTTACTGACAACGGATCTATTAGACAAGTCTATTTTCTATAAACTATTGTATACGTATCAAAATATGAATCGAAATACAGGGTGTTTCGGGAGGAAAGGGATATATTTTGGGAACACGTTCAGAAGGTCAAAATAAGATAAATTAACTCATATGTTTTAATCCGATTCTTAACCGTCTCTGAAATAATCAGTTCTAAAGTTTTTTTGTAACTTTTTTTTATTTTAAAAACAACATAAACAAATACTAGGAAAACAGAAAAAGTCCACTAGTTCTGGTTAGTTTTTGAAAATACCCCCACCAACTTTAATACAAGCTGCAGCATACTTCCCATGAGTGAATGTGAGAGGCATTACGTATGGAACCTTTTCTCTTTTCGAGTCAAAACGCTCAGAATCAATCAAACTGACAACCAAGCTTGTCAAAACTATCATTCAATTAAATTAGGTATTAACAACCAATAAAATACCTACAAACTGGAGAAATACAACACATCCTAATTACTCCAAAACTTTACAAAAAAAAACTTTAAAACCGATTATTTCAGAGACGGTTAGGAATCGGATTAAAACATGTGGGTTAATTTTTCTTATTTTGGCCTTCTAAACATGTTTCCAAAATATTTCCCTTTCCTCCCGAAACACCCTGTAGATAAATGGTATGAAAAGAGAAGATTTTTTTCATATTTCTTATTTTTCTTAAGTTTTTGTTTCACCGAAAATGACTTAAAAACTTTTATATTTTGCTTTACAAAATACCTGCTTCTTCCAAATTCCTTAACAACACAATTTTTCAGTTGTAAACCAATGTGGTCAAGTTGTTTTCGTCAAATTATGGATTTCAATAATATTTTCTATTATTGTTTTTATCGATTACAAACTTTATGTTAAATAATTTTGTCTAATGATATTTTGCTTAAAAATGAAAAAATAAGTAGTTTACTCTTGGAGAAATATCATGTTTTTTAAGTTTTTGTGAACCCTGCATACAAAACATTTTCTCTTTGTGAATCATATTTTTTACAAGCACAAATTTTTATGAGGAATGACTTTTTTAAAAACGAAATTTTTGGTCCATTTTTCCTCTTTTAAACCCTATCCGTGGACAGTCTGTATACCTATTTAAACAATTATCGGTATGTTAAGATATGGCTATTTTTCAATAATATATATTTAACAATAACTACTCCTTTAAAAGTTATTTGACGTTAAAGTTACTTTTAATATTCAATTTTAACGTTAAATAACTTTTGAATTATTAAGGAATGTTAAGAGAGTTTTTCCTTTAAAAATATAAATTGGAGTTTTTCTAAAGCCCCTCTAATTTTGCTTTATTCATGTTTCAGTGACAGTTTTATATATATTTTTTTAAATTCATTATCATGTATTATTTTTTGATGTTTTTAAGAGACATTTTATATACAGTGTCCGTCAGATATATGGACGCAAATGATTTTTTTTTACACATTTCACAAAAAAATATTCCTAATAAAAGTTGCTGCTTCCTTTAAAACTTAAAATACAACTGCCAAAATTTAAATATCTTCATTTGTATACCAGGGAGATACAAAAATATGAAAATGGTTCAAGAGTAAGGTACCCTCATCTCTCAGAATATATCCAAATATTATTTGAAAAAAGTATCTCAAATTAAAAGTAGGTGTCAACTATGAAGTTACAGCCACCTATCTTAGAAACCATTTTTTTACTATTATTTTTCGCTACCCTGTATTCGAATGAAAACGATGCACTTTAGGTTAAGGGGTTAGGGCTTTAATAATTATTTTTAATGTTTGGGTTATTTTTTAATACATATTTCCAATTTAACTACGTTTGATTCTATTTGGACGCAAAAATGTGAGTATTTTCTAAAACTTATTTTTATTTTTAAGTTATTTCTGATTTTTTAATTCAAACAGAAGTTTTACATTACATACCCATTATAGCCGATAGAAGGTTAACATTAAAGTGCATGGTTTTCATTCGAATACAGGGTAGCGCAAAATAATAGAAAAAATTTAAAAAAAATGGTTTTTGAGATAGGTGGCTGTGACTTCATATTTGACACCCACTTTTAATTTAAGTTACTTTTTAAAATAATATTTGAATGTATTTTAAGAAATTAGGGGACTTTACTCTTAAATTATTTTCATATTTTTGTATCCCCCGGTAGACAAATGAAGATATTTTAATTTTTGAAGTTGTATTTTAAGTTTGAAAGAAAGCAGCAACTTTTATTAAGAATATTTTTTTGTAAAATGTGTAATAAAAAACAATTAATATGCTGCCTAAAATAGTAATATATTTTTAAATCGTTTAGTTAAAAGTGAAAAATTAAGCCGGCATAATATAAAAAAAGTCCTAGCATAGTGATTTTTAATTTAAAATTAAGTAAGAAAATACACTTCTGGTCAAAAAAACCGGACAAACAAAATTTTGTTTAAATTCAATCTTAAATAACTTTTTGGTTCGTTCTGGTTAGATCTTTTTACTGGTGATATAATATACAAGGTGTTTATTTTTTGAAATCGCTTTTTGGCATACCCTGTATAGATAACAAAAATCTGATTACTGATTTGAAAACTACGACATCAACTTAACAAACCAATATTTTTATATATTTTTATTTAAAAAAAATACGAAAAGTGTAAAAGTATAACTACACAAAAATTTCATTCTTTTTTAAAAATTGATAAAAGATATTGATATAAAATAAAAAAAACGAAATGTTAAGAAAAGATGAGGCTTTAAAATCCAATACACTGGTAAAAAATTGAGACGTTAAGTTATCCCACAGGGTGTCCATAATGGAACACTTGGCTCTTCCCTGTATAACACCGAATCCTATAAAACTTTTGCAATTTCCATATTAAATAATAATCTCAAGGAAAGAAGCTACAACTGGATGTAAAGATAATTGTAATGGGTCAAAAACCAAAAAGTTATTTAAGATTGAAATTTAACAAAATTTTCTTTGTCCGTTTTTGTCCAGAAGTTTATTTTATAGGATATAACCCCTACCTTTCGCATTGTTGCTGAATAATTTCTGTTAATCTGCCAATCTCGTAGTCTTTTTTGTACTTACATCAGTCATTTGCATATTTAATTCAGTGATTTTTTTTCAAAAGTATGAATTACTTCCTTTAGTTTTTCTTGGTGATCACTTTCAAGCTTTTCTTTCTTGGCCTCAAAAGATTTTTCCAATTCAATTATATTAGCAGAATGAATTTCTTTTAATTTTGCAATTTCCAGAGAGTGAAGATTTTCTAACATTTTAAGTGTTTGGTCTCTCTCCTCCTAAAATGTTTTGGTAATCATAAACATGCCTAATTTACCGCGAAATCATCTTTCTACTTTGTACCTAAAGAATATTTGATAATTACGAATAGCCCAGGAAATTCGGAAAATATTTAAGATAAAAAAACAAACAGCAAAAAAACTTTAGCACAGTAAAATCGTACTGCATACTTTAATTTATTTTTAATAAATATACAGTGAGGATATTAAAAGTCGTTTTTTCCCCCTTTATCTTTTGAATGGGACAAGATATCGAGGTCGAGTAAGGTAAGGTCCTTTGATTCTCTCTTTTTTTATCTTTTTGACATCCCACGAAGGTCTATGCCTAAATCCCAGAGTACCGTGGGTGTCGGGTTATTAGATGTTTAACCCATCGTTCCCCTGTTCCGTCAACGTTGTCCAAGCACTGAAACATGCAGTTGCATTCTACTTCACGATACTTCGTTTTTGAAAATCGGTTTAGCCCAGACTTGGGCAGAATACTGAAAATCGGTATTCGAATACGAATACGAATACGAATACCGGAAAAAGAAAGTACATATTTGAATACCGAATATTTGAATACTTGAAAGAAAAAAGTATTTGAATACTACTGGAAACGAAAAGATTCTAATACTAAACAAAACATAAGACAAAATTGAAAACCAAAAAAAAAGGTCCTTACCTCTTTTTTCCTATTTTGTTTCCCTTTTCTTATTCAAATCATGACAATTTTAGTATTCGGATACTGCTTACACTTTTCGGTATTCGAATACTCGAAACGCCGGTATTCGAATACTCAACAAAAATATTCGTCGAATACTTCTGAAGTATTCGAATAGAAAATCCCGAATACTGAGCAAAATAGTATTCTGCCGAATACCGAATACCAAATACACAAATGTATTCGAATACCAGCAAAATGTATTCCGAATACTATTCAAAATACTGAGTATTCGAATACACCCAAATCTGGTTTAGCCGTTCCAGACTTAGAACCGTTTGAAATTTGACTAAAATAAAAACAATGCGGTTTTAATGGCATTGGGTTGTAAGTCTGGAACGGGCCGATTTTAAAAAACAAAGTGGCGTTAAGTAGAGAATAAGAAGGCATTTAAAACGAGGTGCTACATGACCCCCTTCCGTTTGGAAAAAAGTTGATAGTGCCCCCTTGACAGTAGGCCACGTGACCGGAAGTTTTTATGCCAAAAATTAGTTTAAGTGACACCCTTTTACACAAATCTTATCCAAATTTGATATCTTGTCCTATTTAAAAGTTATGAAAGAGAGAACTTTTAAAAACCGCACTGTATGTACAAATTGGCGCTAAACTACAAGCACTCTTAAACGAATGGGCCGATTTTTAAAATAATTGTCCTATATAAAAGGTAAAGGGGAGAGGACCTTTAATCTTCTTACTGTATTTATTGTTTGAAGCGTATATTGAGCAATTTAAATTATTAAATACAGGGTGGCCCATCGAAAAGAGTTCAGCAAGTTTTGGGGCCCTTTTTAAAAGAAAAATTTAAAATGCTCGGACCCGTCAATTTTTGATTTTGGGGAAAACATTTTTTGCTACTTTTACCCCCTGAACTGCAACCCTCTAGCAGGGGTGAGACTTACGCCCAAAATCTTAAACGGAAAGAGGGGTCTGATTACAACCGCAAAGTTTAAAGTCTCTGCTATTATTTCCGTTCATATGACAGCTTGTCAAAATTTTAATTTTTATTTTTTTAATGTATAATATTAAATAACCTGTAAAAGCAAGCTACTTTAAACTCAGAGGATATAATAAGGGTTAAAAAATCTTCTAAATGATTTATTAGTCGAGGGTGTGACTCAAACCTAAAATTGAAGGGTGAATCACACCCTCGCTAGAAAGATTAATTCATATCTCATTTTGAAAATTGTTTAACTCTTATCATATCCCCTGAGTTTAAAGTAGCTTGCTCTTACAGGTAATTTAATATTCTACATTAAAAAATAAAAATTAAAATGTTGACAAGCTGTCATATGAACGGAAAAATAGCAGAGACTTCAAACTTTGCGGTTGTAATCAGAGTCAAGAGACCTTCAAAATAAGGTATCACTCGACCTCTCTTTCCATTTAAGATTTTGGGGTCCCACCCTGCTAGAGGGTTGCAGTTAGTTCAGGGGTGAAAGTAGCAAAAATGTTTCCCAAAAATCAAAAATTGCCGACCAATTTTATTTTTTTTTTAAAGGGCTCCAAACCTTGCTGGACTGTTTTTGATGGGCCACCCTGTATATGTAGGGTCAAATTCGACGCTGTTTATAGGAATCTTATGTTCTTTATGTTTTAAACCAAAACTGAACCCCATTTGCGAGGCTCGAATTTTAGGCCAAACTTACTGGTAAAAACCGCAATTCGCTATCTTTTTTGGAGATTTTTTAATTTTGTAAAAACCTTTTACAGCCACTTTTTATGCAGATTGTAGATATGTTTTTCATTTTTTTTTTTGACGTGGTTGGAGGTTTTAAATGGAACACCGTGTAAATTATTTTATTATTAAAATGCTTAAAAAAATACTTTTTTAAAAATTTATCACACTTTATATTTCGTTCAATCAATTTCTAAGATATTGCATATTTTGTCACTTATTATACTCATATTGGCTAGAAAGTAGGCCATGCCAAAGGTAATTATGTTTTACTTTAAACAATCCTAATATTACTTTTGTATTTTATTATATATTTTTTATAATTTAATAACGCAAATAAGGGTAAATTATATTTACATTTTAAGAGTAAACTAATTAATTCTGTTGATATTTTACCCAAAAAATTTCTGATTAGATTATATTAATACGTAGGAATTTATTGTAACAAACGACAATTCTTTTAACGTATGCAGGTAAATAAAAGATGACCATGGAAAACAAATGCAAGCTTATTTTGAGCCTGTTAGCAGAAAGCTTGCAACATCGTTGAGTATGAAATTTCATTTTTTCTGCGCTGTCTTTGCTATAGTCGACTTGCAAACAAGTTTGCGCGAAACGCAAGTACGCGCCATCGCCGACCGCTTCCGACCCGGGGGTCTTTTTTCTTTCCGGACGGTCATGTTTTTTTTTATTAAAAGGACCCTTAATGGAAGTAGTTGGTGACCCCTGGTCTAGAATTTATAAAAAGGCTAGTGTATAAATATTTCTTATAAAAAGAATGGCGATTTCACAACTAGATATGTTTTCCGGAAACTATCTTTTATAAAATCTTATCTCCGTTTATTTAATTTTTTAGTTTTTTGCATAGTGGTAGTAGCTTAACAAGCTTTAATTTTTCTTTTTTTATTCTTCCTTTACAGATCCTTTACTGGTCCTCATTGGGTTTATCCTGGGGCGTAGCTACCGCCGTATCAATAATACCGGGCTACAGGGGCCCCCAAACGTGTGTAAGCAAAAGAGTGAGGTGCTGGAAAACTGTAAAACTGTCGGCTAAATTCAGAAACCGTGGTTCTTTCTGGAAAACTGTACACCTCACCTCACCTCACTGTACCCCACAGTTTGTGGGGTACAGTAATATTTCTCAAATGTGCAAAACATAGTGCATACTTATTTTGAAATGTAAAGTGTAAAGGAAACTTACGAACTGGCAAAACAGGGAAAAATCACAAAAAATGCTCGTTATGACAGAAACAAATTAAACAAAAAAATAATGTTAAATAAACAAGTTTGTATGTTAAAATGCTATTTTTAATTCAAAACATTTTTATATAAAAATATTTAGGATATAAAAAAAATAAAAGTACTTTCTTCTTGTAGCTTATATTTTTTCTGAATGTTTTTGTAACTTAAAGTATATATATTTTTTTGCATTTCTTAAAATTTAACAAAAAAACGAAAAAAACGAGCCCCTGCAATCCATTTTTGATAAAAAATATTAAATCAAAATGGCAGTTTAATTTGTTTTTTTTTAAGTAAGTTTTCATAATAACGGCTGAATATTTATTGATGAAAAAATGCAGTAAATTTATAATGGTAAAAAGTATATCTGCTCCAAATTTCAGCCTAATCGTACTATTTTTGTAAAAGATAAAAATTAAAAACCGAAAAAACAGTTTTTACTACTTTTCTCGAAAATTTTTGAGCTTAGGGTAAAAATGGTTTGACATAAGTTGTAGGTTTTTTAATGTGGACAACTTTTACATTTAACTTTTTAAATAGGATTTACTATTTAGCTTGAAATTGCAAAAAAAATTACCCCTAAAAAGCACCTTCAACCCCTAATGCTTTATTTTGGTTCGGAAGTATTTTTTTACAAAGTTATGATGTACTTAACAAAACTATACTAATAGTTTGCTGTAAGGCAAAACATTTTTATGACCTTTTCTGCTGCTATTCCGCCTGAGCTATTGAGCAAAATTTAAATTTTAATACGAGTACCGCTCGTATGTGTTTTTTAGGAAAAACGTTTGGTATATCCCTGATTATTGTTCTTAGTTTTTGGTAAAAATGGTAAGAAAAGTTAGAATGATATGAAATTAAACGTTCCCTAAAACTTCCGTCAGGATACATTACATGTTAAATATAGAAAATTTAAAGGTTTTACCTTGAAATTTAGTGCCGCAAGGTCTATTAAAAAAAAATCCTATGTATAGAGGACACTTATACATAAGTATGTGTATACGAAGTAAAATCGTAAGAAAAGTATTTTTTGAGGAACGTCCTTGTAGTTATTCGCGATCAAAATGGGTCAACATATAGTCGAACATCCTGTATTTTTTGTATTATGTAAGTCATAGATGTTTTTAGCAATCTTAACTGTTAAAATAATAAAATCCTGATTATTACATTTATAAACATTTTTTTTAAATAATAATTTGTGCCAACCTAAAAAAATATACCATATTTTTATTTTTAATGTCCTCTATTTGCGTTTCCATTTTTTGAATAACAGCATTCAGCTCGTTGTTTTGTTGTGTCATTTCGGATAATCGTAATTGAAGTGATTCAATAGTATTTTTCCAGTCTTCAGAAAGGTAATTTGTGTCTTTTGAAATTTTTGAAGTAAACTCCTGCCTTTCATAAAAGTTTTGAGTTGAATCTTCTATTAAAAAATCTTTAAACTGTGATGATCCATAAGAACCTACAAATATTAAATAAATTTGTGTTTTGTCAAATATCTAATACCGAATTTAAATAATATTGATTCCAAACTATTTTAATAAATAACAACTAATGCAATTAGGCTGTTTCAAAAACCTATGTTTTGGTGTTATGACCAATTTTATTTAATGTAGACTTCTAAGTAAGTAAGGCGCGCATTAAAATGGCAAGTGACGTGGCGGCAAGATGGTGAGCCAGTCTTAGGTAGAATCCGTAAAACCTGCTTAAATAATTGCTTTAAATTATACTGTAGGGGGAATGGTGTTTGGCAAGTGTATGGCATCAGTTGGGTAAAACTAGTCTCCAAAATATTTATTTTTAAGAAATTTTTGAAACTTGGCATGAGGGTTTATCATATTGATCTTTTTAAAAGTTATCTCAATTTTTTTCTATAAAATGTATAGGGAGTCAATAATTAACCCCCTTAAAATTTACATGGAATTTCCTATGTTCCGCTCGGCGACACACCACCCAGTATATTTTTAAGGATAAAACTATGGAGATCACTGCACTGTTCAATATTCTATTAGTAATGAAATAATTAGTAGGGATGTTATTATGTATTTATTAAAACGTAATAATAAAGGTTAAACGACATTTAATTGCAATTTATTATTCTACCTTACCAGGTTGCATTTCGTTGAGACTGTAGCTTCTTGTTTTTTATGGTTTCTAGAAATGCCTTCATTATGTGTTATATTTGGTATTCTTAATTGTTTATCTTTTGGGTGAGGTTCAAATTCTGTACCAGAACTAACATCTGTTAAATCAAACCAAGAATCATCATCATCATAACCGATTTCATTTAATTTGCTATTGCTTCTTTTATTAAGAATTTCGTTTTGATTATGCTTTGCAGGCTCTCCAGAATTAAACGAATTGTATTTTAATTTATCAATGTCTTGATAATCTGCGTTTTCTGGTTTTATTGGTTCTTCCATGGTCGTTGGAATATGAATTTCATGTTTAATTTTTGGTGTTAATACTGTACATATTTCTTCGTCTGGTTTTAAATACTGAGGAATGGTAGTTGAATCATCTGTTACGTATTCACTCTTAAAATTGTGTATCGAGGCATTCTGCAGACATAATAATCTGTTTCTTTTATGATGTACACCCTAAAAATATGCATCTACATTAAAATATTTATTTTTTGAATATCTTTCTGATTCCTAGTAATCAAATCTAGTACTGCAACAAACAACCGCAATGGAAATAATAATCTGTCAATTTTCAATTCAGGAAACAATTTGGAAACAAAAAATATAGATTTCATTAGTTTAAATAGGCAGTAGCCATGATAACTAAATAAATGTTTTTCCTTTGCTTTGTGCCCCTCCCTTGTATAATTTGGTTTAAACTACTGCCCAATAGTTTTACTTCCCTTTCACCTTCAATTTGTGCCCCTCAAACCTGGCGCTGAAGCATTCGCTTCACGGCTTTACGATTGATCCAGCACTAACAAAGATCAATCATTCAACTTATTAAGAGCATTAATTTTCGGCGGATAGTCCATTAAGTTGGTCAGTTCCGGATCCAGCAGTCTGAACGCCACAATTATTGTTACCCCTAGGTACATAAAGAAAAGGTAAAAAATTCAAGATTACTAAATGTTAACGAGGGAATTTATCTGTCCATGAATTTCTCTTTGGTCATCACTAGTTTGGATCGTGCACATAAAACTCGATGTCTCAAAAAAGCAAAAATGGTGATCGACTATCGTAAACCTAATGAACTAACTGTAGGCGATAAATATCCCTGTCCAATTTTCTCTCCTAAATAAATTTTTAAATTTATTTCGCTAAATGAAAGTCGATCCGGAAAATGTAATTAGATGTTTCTTAGAATTGCAAATGTTTGCACCAGTGGGGGCGTCATTGAGAAAGTATTGGGACCTTCTTTTAGCTCTTCAAAAACTTAAAAACTTTTGAACTTGTGGGGGCGGCATTTCCTCTTCATGCACGGGGGTGACAAAAAACCCAGGAACGGTACTGCTTATACACATACGGTGTTTTTCCGTTGGACGCCAGAGCAGCCCTTTACCCATTAATACTTTCTTGGACTTCTATTGCCAATACCTATTTGTAATTTGTTTACATTTTAGTTAATATGTATTGGTCACCTTATAAAATGTGTGAAGATGCATATCAACCAAAATGTTACAAACTACAAATAAGCATCCCTCACACGGTCAATATCAACGGTTTAAAGGTAAAACTCACTATTTGATAATTTGTGGTTTAGGAAATAACAACGATTTTACACAAAACTTGTGATGAAAAAAAAAAGATAAAACATCCTTTTTATGTATAATATTTTAATGAGGATTTATAGATGTCACAAATGTAACTAATAAATTTATTCTACAAAAAATCTTTAAGTATAAATAACTTAATAATGTTCAAACAAATTAAAGGTACTACATATATGTTATATGCGATTCTCACCATAAGTCACGTACAAGTCACGATGTCCTTGGTTCCCATGGTATCAGGTTTCATCTCCGAGAAAGCCATATCAGCAAAACCAGCCAAGATGCCTGTTCCCAGCGAAGTCAGCATTTATTTTAGTATAAATTCAATTCTGTCTTTAGATTTAAGTTAGTTAAGAATTACTTGTCTTACTCGTTACTCTGTTAGTTTAAGTATTGAGTAAAAATTGTTTTTAAAAAGTGAATTTTAATTGAAGTGATATAACAATTGGCGCAGTCGCTGTAGGATCTGGCAACCTTGTACAGAACAAGGAAACCCTAACTGGCAACGGTGGATCCTAATCCTTTAACAGAAAAAGAACCGAAGAAATCCCAAGTGAAGTCAGTGGCGTCCTCACTCAACGATAACTACGGAAGGAACACCTGGTGAAGCCCCTGGTAGTGCAGCGTCGAGAACAAGACGACCCAATGTTTTTACTGCTTTTGTAAGTTTAATATTGAATCATCACGTTTAAACTGTTTATTTAATATCAATTATTGATTATTCTGCTAATCAATAGTGTTTAATTTTCTTTTATTGACCAAAACTGTTCGATTTTCTATTATTGATTATACTGCTAATCAATATTGTTTAAGTTTTATTGATTATTCTGTTAATCAATATTTTACACTATACAATAACGTTAAAAATAGCTTCTGATTATTCTGCTAATCAGTGCACAATAATTTAAATCACAAAATAAAAATAAAATAAATCGATTATTCTGCTAATCGAAAAATTAAATAAAAAGTAAAACTTTCTTTTGTAACTTTTATAAAGCCAAATACAACAACTAAATTTTGCATCTGCATTTGAATTAGAAACAGAACAATAATTATTTTAAAGAAACATTACATACAATTATTTTATTTTATTTGCCTATTTGATTTACTGTTTATTGTATTGATTTATTGAATGGATGGTATTTATTTGGGTACACGCCAAAATAAAATTAAAAGTACTAAAAACCCCAAAAAACTTAAACAAATAAAAAGATAATTAAAAATCGACGTTTCAGTGGCAAATCTGCCACCGTTGTCAAGACAAATGGAATAAAAATAAAAACTTACTATTATTTAGGTTTTAAAATTCAAAATTTTTATGTTTTTTAGGATATTCTGAAAACTTTGACATTAATGTAACTTTCACTAACGAAATAAAACATACTATCGACACTAATAATGCGAAACCAATCTTTACCAAATCTTATCGATACCCCCAACTCCACAAAGAGGAAGTCAAAACCCAGATAAACAAGATGCTTGACCAAGGTATCATTAAACCCTCCACATCTCCCTGGTCATCTCCAGTTTGGGTAGTCCCCAAAAACTAGACGCTTCCGGTAAGCAAAAATGGAGAGTAGTTATAGATTACCGTAAGTTAAACGAAGCCACCATAGACGACAAGTACCCTCTTCCCAATATTTCTGACCTCCTGGACCAGCTAGGAAAGTGTCAATACTTCACTACACTTGATCTCGCTTCCGGCTTTCATCAGATTGAAATAGATCCAAAAGATATCCCAAAAACGGCTTTTTCAGTAGACAATGGACATTTCGAATTTATCAGAATGCCCTTTGGCCTTAAAAACGCCCCGTCCACATTCCAACGGGTCATGGACAACATTCTTTTAGGCATCCAGAATGAACGCTGTCTTGTCTACATGGACGACATTATTGTCTATTCCCCCACAATCCATGAACATATCTCCCGATTAAAAGAAGTCTTCAAACGTCTGCGAAAGGCAAACCTCAAAATACTACCCGATAAGTGCGAGTTCTTAAGAAAAGAAGTTGCCTATTTAGGACATATGATCACTCAGGATGGAGTAAAACCAAATCCATCAAAGGTCGAATGTATCCAAAACTTTCCCGAGTTAAAAACTCCAAAAACACCTTTCGAAAGAATAAACATTGACATTTTTTAATACCCCACTAGAAATTACGCAGTGACCATACGAGACGAGCTTACAAAATTTACGCAAGCTTATGCCCTAATGGATAAAACAGCAAAATCAGTCGTAAACACTCTTCTTTTATTTTTCCAACATTATGGCACGCCCTTACGCATCCATTGCGATTTTGGCCGAAAATTTGACAACACCCTTATGAAAGACCTTTGCGAACTATATAATATCAAATTAACATTTTCTAGCGTAAGTCACCCACAATCAAATGGCTCTATCGAACGTTTTTACGCAACCTTAAGTGAAATGATACGAGCAAATCATTCCGATAACCCTGACGACCACCCCTTTAATATTTTACCCTATGCAATAATATGCTACAATAACACCAAAAACAAAACCCATGGATTCACACCCTATGAGCTTATTTTTGGCCATACTTCGTGTAGACCCCCTGAAACCCTATATAATGAGAAAAATCTTATTTCTGAGTACATAAGAGATTTAAATAATAAAATGCAATATTATTATAAAGTCGCCCGTGCTAAAACGGAGCTTAAAAAGGAAAAAGCAAAAGAACGTTTCAACCAACATATTTCTCAAAACCCTCCTCAGTATAAAATTGGTGACAAAGTGTATGTCAAAGAATGCCAAATTAAAGACAAAGCTCAAAATAAATTTAATAGTCCATTCGAAATTGTCGAACTCTTCCAAAACTCCGCTATTCTTTTAAATCTCGAAACAAATCAAAGATCAAAAATTAATTTCGATAGATTAAAACCGTACTACAATTAAACCCTTTATTTTAGGCTTCCCGGACTGTTACCAGTCATCGAATGCCAATACACAGTTACAACAATCAATAACACTGTTGGAATCTTCTTTCACGAAGAAGGAAACATCAAAATCTCAAATGACAAATGGACACTTCTTGTATACAAAGACCTTGAGCCTATCCACGAAACAATTAAAAATAATGACAAAATTTTAAATAACCTATTAGACACACTTGACGAAGACGTACCACGCATGATGTCTTTCAAAGCGGAAGTACAAACGCATATTAGTCTTATTAAACAAATATCTAATGCTATTAATAGAAAATACACTGAAATAATGACTGGCACAAAAGCTATACCTTCGAACAAAACGAGGAATTTTCAATGGCATAGGAACCGTTTGGAAATCAATTACCGGAAATCTAGACGCATCAGACGGCGAATACTATAACGAATGTATACAAAAAATCACTCGTGACGAATATGAAATAGAAAATTTATTGAAAAATCAAATATCAGTTACAACCTCCGTGATTAAAACTTTAACGCAACTATTCAAAAATTACGCATAGATGAGGAAACTTGTAACAAAGACATTATTGAAATTCGGAAATCAATAATGACTATTTCTGATCAGTTATTGTTCTACTCAGCACAAATTGAAATACTTAATTTATGTGAATCACTAATGGAAAGCTATTCCTTTATTGAAAATACTTTAGATGATGTTATTAATGCTATAACCTTTGCACGCCTCCAAATATTGCACACCTCAATTATTACCCCAACAGATCTAATTGAATCATTAAAGCATATATCACAATCATTACAAAAGAATAATCTTCCCTTACCAGTTTATCTTACCTATGTGGCTCGATACATCGATATAATTGAATTACAGGCATATCAAATAGATTCTAGAATAATATTTGTTCTGAACATACCTTTGGTAGATCCAGAAAAGTACACTCTTTATAACCTATATCCAATTCCAATACTGGATAATCGAACAGGTCTTCATCATCTCTTAACAACAAATAATAAATACATTGCGCGAAATGATGATTCATTGTTATTCGTTACTATCCGAAATCTGGGCTCATGCAAATCTCTTGGAGGAAGAACGAAAATATGTCCAAATGTCCTTCCATACCCAATCGACAGTGACGCCATCTGCGAAGCTCAACTCCTGAAGCAACAAGACCGTCTCCCAAGAACTTGCCAGACCTCTGTTGTCCTTGCCAAAGACTACAACGTCCAGGAAATCAACCTCAACCTGTGGTTGATAACCGTATCAGATCCATTGCCCTTAACTATCAAATGCCCATCCAAGGAGATAGTTACCCAAATCATCAACACTAATAGTTTGCTGAAACTTCAACCCGAATGCAGCGCATTCATTGGTAGCACTAGAGTCCATGCCAAAAACCTGGTTGATGTCTACGACAACGTCACCTACAACAGTCATCCAGTACAAATACCCTACCATTGTTGTGATCATCTTCCTGAGAAAATACACCTTCCAGAATTAAAGCCACTGAAACTAAACAAGATCGACGTAGAAGACTTAAACATAGCTCAGCACAAGTTAAACCAGTACTCAGACGAACTGGACAAACTTATCAATCAACCTTTTGTAACCAAACACATCAGTTGGTTTACAATCCTAACCATAGTTCTTATCACCATGCTGATCATCCTATACATCTTCTGTAAATGCAAAGGAAGACTTCGAAGCCGAAGAATTGGAATAAGCAACTTCATGATAATGATTTTCCACCTTCACCGCCACGACATCAAACTGAAGCATCCACTATCAAATACTGGAAAAAGATACTTCCAAAGAGAAGACCCTCCATACGTCTTGGAAACCCAGTAGAAGAGGAAGAAGAAGTAGAACTTAACCTCAACAAACAGCGATCTTAAAAGTTGCTGCCACGCATCAACTTTTTCTAAAAAGGGGAGCTGTTATATGCGATTCTCACCATAAATCACGTACAAGTCACGATGTCCTTGGTTCCCATGGTATCAGGTTTCATCTCCGAGAAAGCCATATCAGCAGAACCAGCCAAGATGCCTGTTCCCAGCCAAGTCAGCATTTATTTTAGTATAAATACAATTCTGTCTTTAGATTTAAGTTAGTATAGAAATAATTGTCTTACTCGTTATTATGTTAGTTTAGATTTTGAATAAAATTATTTTTTAAAAAGTGAATTTTAAGTGAAGTGATATAACATATATGTCTGTCTTTACCTGTTTTTGGGTTATCGACGCTTAAAGAGTCATATTTTTGGCTAATATTATGTAATTAAATATATCAATACACAATAAAGGTAATAAATACAGGTGATTACCTAATACTTCAAAGTCATTAAAATTTTTACCTATTGGTGGATTTTAATACTAGATTTTTTAATTTAATTATTCGTTTGATGAAAAACTACAAATAGTAACGCTATATTACAAGTGTGGAGAAAATGCCGGTGAAAGCAAAAAGAAGATACATTGATAATTTTCAAAGAAATTAAAAAAATACTTTAAAGTTCAGGTAATCACCTGCATTACCTGTATTTCATATTGAGATATTTAATTAAATAAGCCAAAAATGTGACCATTCAAGCGTCAATAACTCAAAAACAGTAAAAGATAAATATGTAGTACCCTTAGTAGTACCCTTAATAAAAACTCTTAGAATTGACCATAGAATTCAAAAAATATCGTGTTTCGTTTAAGAAATACAACATTTATGGCGTAAGTTATTTGTTTTTCATGCATTGCATTTATCTAATACAATTTTTAAATTCTTCAAGCTAAAATATATCGATTGGCTATCTTGAATTTATTTAAAAATATGGGGAAAGTAAAAAGATATGCCATTTTTTCTCTTAAGTGGCATACCCGATGAATACTACGAAAAAAATTGTAAATTATTATAATTATTATATTTTTGTTTTGTCAAAATTATTTGATGGCACGTCTATGAACTAATTAACCACATTTTTTACAAAAATGACACGTTGTTACAAAGGTCAAGGTTCGCCATCCTTGATAGACCGCAGCCCTCATAAGGAGAGTTGTGGTCTAGACTATCTGTATTTACGCATAGCGTAACGCAAAAGATCATTTTTTCTTAGATGTGCTTGTTCATTGCAGATGTTTTTGGTAGATTTAATTTTTTAATAAATTTGCTGGTTATTAAAAGTGGCAGTAAATTTGATAATTATTATTGTCAAGAAAGTGGCGGCAACTTCGATTTTAACGAAATTTCGTATACAGGGTTGTTTTGGGGCGATCACGAATCTGAAAGATTTTTTTTTCAGAAAGGTTCCGTTTTAGAGATGTCATCATTAAAGTTAAAAATTAATATAAGCTTATTTAGGCTATATTCCGCCTTTTTTTGCACAAAATCCTTGATATAACACTAACTAAATTGGCACACAATATATTTCAATTAATATCACAAAACCTTTTAGAAACATGTTTTTTTATTGATTTTTTTGCTTTTTTATATTAGTTTGAAAACGTATTTACTTTAAAAATGTATGGTTGCAGCGTTTAGAGTAAAATATTTGCAATTTAATAAAAAAAACGTGTAAAATAAATACAAATCAGTTTTTAAAGATCTTTATAAAATATTGTGTGCTAATTTAGTGTTATATCAGGAATTTTGTGCAAAAGGAAAGCGAAACATAGTAAAAATAAGGTTAGTTTGAATTTCAAGTTTGATGATGGATATCTCAAATTTGAAAATTTTAGAAAAAACCTTTTCAGATTTGTGGTCAGCGCCCCAAAAACACCTGTATACCAAATTTTGAAAAAGCTTTTTAACAGTGTTTTTGTTTTTACCACAAAGATCAAAGGGACTGCCAAGTTTAGTACAATATAATGATGTGTATTAAATATACACATTCAGCTAAATTGAAAGGTATATAGGCCAGTAAAACAACAACAATGCGAGCACTATTGGTCACCCTATCCGAAATGTTTACATGCCGGGATTCGCGTTAGACTGTTTCCTTTTCACGCATTGCCGGTTTACGTTTCTGTTTGGCTGAACGTGTATAAATTTAGTTTTCTTATTAACTTAAGCCAAAAAACTATTACCTGAAGCAATGATTTATGAGACTTTCGACTCAGTAAAACCTTATTGAAACTCTTTAATGATCCAGTTGGCGGAGCTTCATTAAATGGTGGTAAAAGTTTATTTTTTGAATTTGTCCACAGAGATCAATCAAGTATAAATTTCTTAAATTCTTATTTACATTTGGATTGCTTAATTTTTCCAACCAAAGCCGACATTGCATTAAATAAGCATTTGAATTTATGTATGGAATTTGTTCTCGAATAGCACAAAGAATTTTCTTAAATTCTAAATCTAAATCTTCGGACTTACTTTGTTTTTCACTTTGCTTATCCATTATTTTTGGAAAAACTCAATAAATTTATCGTGTGTTATGTATAATTGAAAAAAATATTTTAAAGATGCCAAAATATAGAAATAAAAAGAATAAAATAACAAAATATACAAAACTGATTCTTTTACGCGGTGTCTAATCATTTTGACTTAAACATTGTCAAATAAGTTATAGTTGAAAAATGGTAATTGTTTACAAACCGGACGGATTGCCTATTTCAATGAAATTTGGTATACGGGGGTATTTTTTTGAACGCGGATTACGAATCTGAAAGATTTTTTTCGGTCACGTTTTGTTCTTGAAATATTTATCATTAGACTTGAATAGGAAACTAACCTAAATTCACTATTTTGCCTCCTTCCTTTTAAAAACAATTCCTAATTTAAAGCTAAATGGTTACTCAATATTTGATTTTCACCTATTGAAACCCCATTTTCCTTTTTATTTTACCTGTTTTCCATAAAGTTGCAAAGTTTCATATTTAATCATTTTAATCGCAGTAGCCTTGGCGCAAAAGTGAAGCTTTACAATTTTATGGAAAAAATTGGTAAAATAAATAAAAATAATGGGTTTGTAGGAGGTGGAAATAAAATATTAAGTGTCAATTTAGCAGAAAACTAAAGAATTGAGTTCAAAAAGGTGAATTTAGGTTAGTTTCCTCTTCAAGTTTAATGATGAATATCTCGAGAACGAAACGAGCCCAAAAAATTCGTATACCAAATTTGATTAAAATTGCGTCCAGTTTGTAAACAATTACCCTGCAAGTATAAAAAATCAGGGCCCTTTTTATAATAAAAAAGTGCGCTAAATATAGTGCGACTCTAGGTGGATTTACATATGACATTTATTGCATGATATTTATGTCAGACAGAAAGGTAAACAATAAAAAAATCTATCAGACATAAATTTTTGACCATTTACATTAGCCAGAATTGTCTGTCTGACATAAATATAATGCAATAAATGTCAGATGTTAACCTACTAGAAAGCCTACTGTCCATGAGAGCGGTTTTCTCGGATGATAATTCAGCGTTGTGATTGGCGGGAAAAGCATTTTATATTTGCAACAACCAATCACAACGCTGAATTATCATCCGCGAGCGGAAAACCGCTCTCACGAACAGTAGGCTTATACGTCCATTGTAGCGGAAAATATTAAAGCGTTTTATTTTGAATATGGTGATTTTATGTTTGGTTAATAGCTTGTCTTAGTCTTTTATTTACCACATACATTTTTTTTGTTACCTATTTTCCTTAGAGAACAAGCTAGGGGCTCGCCTGCAGTTATTGGCTCACGAACTGTGTGGGACTTGCTAATAGTTGACTCAGCTTTCTGTAACAATTTGTTAAAATGCTCCTTTGACATTCTTAAATAATTAAAGTGTTTTTCATCATCATGTTGTCCTAACCTTTTGTGATTTGTGATGTTGTCTGAACTCCTTTAATAATGTATAATTGGCTATGAACTTTTTCTTCTAAAAAAATTTTCTAACCCAAAACCTGTACTTCCTTTTTTGTCTTTTTGGTCGTATTAAAAGTAGGATAAATATCTTTTGTTTTTCGCCAAATATCAGACTGAAGTAAATAATTAAAATAAGTATAGTTAATGTCGTCCATAACATTTCTTTTATTTAAAACGGATCTTTAAGCAACAACTCATTAAGCTTATCAACTAGTTTAAGGTTATAGTTCCAGGCTATTAATTTGAAAAATCCGCACAATCTAGTGGAAAACGCAATAAAGTTAACTTCATCTCAACTTTTTGCGGATCCGCGTCGAAAATGGCGGGAAAAGCATTTTATATTTGCACTAACCAATCACAACGCTGAATTATCATCCGCGAGCGGAAAACCGCTCTCATGGACAGCCGGCTTTAAGCGGACATTTAACGCAAATCTGGCAATTGTGCAGTCCGGACTGTTAACCACTAACCTTATTCTCGTTTGTTGCCAGGGGCAACTAAATTTCTGTTTGTCAACAATTGTGAAATAAAAAAATGTTTTAAAATTATGTAAAAATGAGTTTGTATATTGAAAATCCAGTTAGTTTTCCTGAAAGCGGTTCAATTTCTGTAAATGCCGTCTGGCATCAAAACGTCTCACTTTTAGCGGTAGCTAGTTTTCGCAAGAAAAAGGAGGCTTTGTAATTGTTTTTGATGAACTGGTGGGTAATTGTCTCTTCTTATTGTTTTATGTTTATTATTAAAAACCAATGGTAGGATCTGAATAACTTTTTTTTTAATGTGGTGTTTAAAGATGTTATCTTTTATCATGCAACAATCTTTAATCCATAGTTAATTGTATTGACACTAGAAAACGAATTAACGATTTAATTCAACAAGAAATTAACAATTAACAAAAAAGCTTGCAACAATGTTAAAAAGTCCTCATCGGCCTAATTAGTATAAGAGTCCATGACAATTCATAGTCAAATTTCTCTGTCTGTTGTGGCAGTTAATATCATGCTTTTTTATATTATTTTTATAATTTATTGAATAAATGCAATAAAAAATACAAGAAGAGTTCGTCTACAATTTGTGCTAAGTGTTTTGTTTATTGTCATCATAGGTTCCATAAACAATTCTGCCATGAAGCAAAAGGTGCAAAGTCAGATTTGTTATGCCTGCAGTTTAAGTGTAAATATTCAAGAACTAACGTTTTGTTACTTTATATAAAGTTATGCAGAACGTTACCTTGGTAACTACTCGTTATTTTATTTAGATTTTTAGACTATGATGCCTAATATTTTGCCTGAAATGAAATGTCTTGTTTTCAAAAGTGCTTTGGCTTCTAGCCAAGACACAAACCCAAAATCGTATATTTCTGTAAATATGGTAAATATTTTCGACACATTTGATAGATACCCATTTTTATCAGCCTATTAACCATTTTGCAACACTGCTGCTCCTTAATTTGAATTCCCTCTATGTTTCTATTTTTGTGAATATGTAACTTACGTTTTTATGTAAAAATCAGTCATTTATCATGCGTCTATGTGTGTTTAATTCTATGGTAAAAATTGTGTTTAGTGCAGAAACCTGTCAGGTGACGGTTCATAATGTGTTTCTGAAGTAAATTTTATGGTCAATCTTTGGTAACCCTGTATGTTTACTTTATCAAACACGACTTGTTGTAATAAACATACGAGAATAATCCTAGAAGTTAGTAAAACAGACCTTTTTACTGACTAAAGATACAGGGTTTTTTTTTATCTTTGGCCAATCCACGAAGGCTGAAAGCCTAAATACTAACGTACCGTGGGTGTCTTAGGGTGAAAAAGTTTTAAAAATATATTTTTTAACCACTGTGTACCTTTAAAGTTAAGGCATTTAAGACATACATTTATTTGAACTTTTCTTCTTAAAATCACCTATAGATTCACAATCTTAGAGATAGGCATATAATTCAAAAACACCCTGTATAGCTTAGACGTAGCCAAACAGGAAATTATTTTTTCAATCCAGATATCTCACAAAAGGCTGGTAAATCAACTTTTACCAGGAAAACCTTTTATGTAAAATATAATGAAGAATATAAATTTTTATCTAAAAGTTACATACAGGGGCAAAAAAAAACATTTTTTTTTATCTTTGGACAAACCACGAAGGCTAAAAGCCTAAATAATAACGTACCGTGGGTGTCTTAAGCGATGTAAGAGGGAGTTTGTTGACACGGGACTTAAATACTTGAAGATTTGGGGGGACGGAAAGACCTCCGCGGGCAGCAGGTTCCACAACCTAGAAACTCTAGGGATAAAAGAACGAACAAAGTGGGAAGTTCGGGGCCTGTCCAGTTGGACCGTATAGGGATGCATACGCGCGGAACCACGGGTTTCTCTGTTGGGAACCGTAAGTGGAGGAACTATACTGGACAATTCTTCAGAGCAGAAGCCATGGAAGTACCTATAAAAAAGCGATAAATCCCCCACAGCCCGACGATGTGCAAGAGAGGGAAGCCTTTCTGTCAGTGAAGGATCATTAGTAAGACGAATAGCTCTTCTTTGAATAGAATCAAGAATGCTTAGGGTTGTGGGGGACGCCATGCCCCAGATATGAGAACAATATTCCAAGGGAGGTCAGATTTGGGTCACATATAAAGTGTATAAGTTAGAAGGGGAGAAATACTTTTTGGCTCGAAAGAGAAATCCAAGCTTTTTGAAGCTGCCGTGGCTATAGATACAATGTGTTTATGCCAGTTAAGGTTACTTTCAAATGTGACTCCCACAAGATTGAAGGTGTCTTTGCTCTGTAAAACTTGGCCGCTCATAAGTAAAGGATGAGTATTTGATGACTCTTTTCGCTACAAGGAACATGATTGTGTTTTGGATGCATTAAAATGGACGAGATTTTTAGCGCCCAAATCCAATATTAAATTAAGATCCTGCGAAAGAGATATCTGCATCGCTCTGCGTTTGTTTTTCAAGTCAGGTTTAGTAATGGGTTTAGGAACCTGAAAACTGGAGTGAAGGGTACTATCGTCGTCGAAACTATGAATGGAATTAGTTGTGGACGAGAGAAGATCGTTGATGTGAAGAGGAAACAATGTTGGTGCCAGAACTGAGCCCTGAGAGACTCCAGCATTTACTTGGTGAAAGCTTGAAGAATGGCCGTCCACAATAACTGATATACGACGATCAGATAGATAACTAGAGAGCCAAGTACAGAGTTTAGTTGAAAGACCATAGGAGGGAAGTTTATTAAGAAGTGCGGCATGCCAGACCTGGTCAAAAGCTTTGGATATATCAAGAGCAACGATCTGGGACTCACCTAGAAAATCAAGAGACTTATTCCAGCAGTGTGATACGAAGGAAAGAAGATCTGCTGTAGATCTTTTGTGGCGAAATCCATACTGCCTGTCATGCAAAATTTTGTGTTTTTCTAAGTACTTAAGAATTTGTGAATTAATTAGTTTTCCATTACTTTACAAAGAAATGAGAGAATTGAAATTGGTCTATAGTTAGATGGAAGAGATTTAGATCCTTTCTTGGGAATAGGTTGAACACGTGCTGCTTTCCAGCTTTCCGGAAAGATACCTGTGTTGTAAGAAATTCGAAAGAGCCGAGTTAAGATTGGTGCAAGTTCTGGAGCACATTTTTTTAAAACGATTGCTGGTATGCCATCCAGCCCAGACGATGTCTTGGTGTTAAGGGAAGAAAGGATACGCTTAATGTGTTTTACCTTAAAAATAATATCGGGCATTTTATGAGGAACTGGGGTAACCGCTGGAATTGAATGATTTACGGGAGGGTCAAGGGTTGAATTGGCAGCAAAGTGTTTAGCAAATAATTCTGCCTTTCCTTTAGCGGTAGAAACAATTTCATCTTCCAAAGCTAGTGGCGGAAAAGAACTGGTACAAAAATTCCTACTTATGTTTTTCGCAAAGGACCAGAAAGATTTGCTGCCCTTTGAGCAAGAAAGAACTTTGTTTTTAATACGATTGTCGAAGGAGTCTTTGGCTTCAGAAATTGTTTGATTGTAGTAGTTTCTTGCTTCAATGCTGGCCTGTCGGTTTTCTGGACTAGGATCCTGTAGAAACTTTTTGTGAACATGAACTTTTAAAATTCTAGCTTTATCACAAGATTTGGAAAACCAGGGTTTGTTATTGGATTGTTTGGGGTTCTTGATGGTGTGTGGAATATAGGTTTCAATGCCCAATTGAATTGATTCCGTCAGTTGATTGCAAATTTCAGAAGGATCACCAGAAGAAAAGCAGATGGAATTCCAGGGGTAAGTGGCGAAGAAGTCCCTCATGCCATCCCAGTCGGCTGAGTTGTAGTGCCATACGGTGCGTGGTGGCATGTATTCATTTACCTCGGGAAGGGTAAGATATTGTAACTAAGCCATGATCTGAGCGACCTAGGGGAGCTGTGACAGATGTTTGATAGAGTTCGGGGTTGGTAGTAAGAAAGAGATCAAGGGGATTTGAACTATGATTTGGGACTCTAGGAAAGTAGGTGGGTTCCATAATAAGGTTGGTAAGAGGGTTACTGACTGCGAAGATTTCGGCTGCTCTGCCATGGGGGTCAATTTTTGTTTGTAATTTGTGCAAGATAGCGCCATCTAGTATTTAGAATAAAATTTATAGCAAATTCAAATTTCTCACCTCGCAAAACCCTCTTGACCCAAAAATTATAAGAATACTAATTCTTTATTAATTTTAAAGATAGAAAGTTTTTTGTCGTTCACCGAAAATTTAAAGTGCAGTTGGCGGGTTTTTGAAATAAATGATTCAATTAAAAAGGGCAATTTTCTATGCACTTGCGCCAACTCCGATTTTGACAAAATTTGGTATACTGGGGCTTTTGGGGCGTTGATCACGAATCTGAAAGAATTTTTTGGCGGAAACGTTTCGTTCTTAAGATGTCCGTTTTTAAAGTTAAAAGCGCTATATTTCTCCTTTCTTGTGCACACCATTCTTGATTTTAAGCTAAATGGCATACAATATTTAATTTTCACCTTTTAAAACCCCATTTTTCTATGTATTTTACAACTTTAATCAATTAAATTGCGAAAGTTCACTTTAAAAATCCATATATAAACGGTGATGTCATAGCCTGCTGCGACTGACAACAATTAAAAGTGAAGCAATGCAATTTATTGCAAAAAAAATGTAAAATAATATGTAGAAAAATGGGGTTTTAAAAGGTGAAAAACAAATAATGTATGCCACTTTAGCTTTTAAATCAAGAATTGTGTGCAAAAGAAGGAGGAATATAGTAAAAATAGGATTAGGTTAAATATCAACTTTGATGATGGATATCTTGAAAACGAAACGTTTCCGCCAAAAAATTGTTTATCAATTTTGGTATACAGGGTTTTTTGGAGCATTGATAAAAAAAAATTGCGGAAACGTTTCGTTCTCGAGATGTCCATCACCAAAGTTGAAATTTAACTTATTCCTATTTTTACTATATTCCTCCTTCTTTTGCACACAATTCTTGATTTAAAAGCACAAGTGGCATACATTATTTGTTTTTCACCTTTTAAAACCCCATTTTTCTACATATTATTTAACATTTTTTTGCATTAAATTGCATTGCTTCACTTTTAATCGTTCTCAGTTGCAGCAGGCTATGACGTCACCGTGTATATATGGATTTTTAAAGTGAACTTTCGCAATTTAATTGATAAAAGTTATTTTATAAGTAAATTTAATCATATTAGATCACAAGACCTATGAATTTAATCGATTAAACTACCCAACAATATTTTGAGTAAGATTTTTCTTGGAAAATGATTGAATGTACAATAATTTAATAAAAACACGAAACCGCGCAGCGGTCGAGGGTTTTTATTTTGAAATAAAATTCGAGACCGCAAAGCGGTCGAGGGTTTTTAAAATTATTGTCCATAAAACTATTTGCCAAGCATAAAAATTATTTGAGTAGTTTAATCGATTTAAATTTGTAGGTCGAGTGGTATACGGCTAAATTATTTCTTGAAAAACTTATGTTATAACCAACAACACAGTATTTTACTGATAATAAAGCATGCCATTTTCTTTAAATTATGACAACTAGTTGAATTTATTCGCGGTTAAACAGCACATGTGGTTTAATCACTTATCCTGAAAATGGTGGTTTCTGATTGGTCTATTTTCTATTGAGGGAAATAATCGATTAAACTACCCAACAATATTTTGAGTAAGATTTTTTTGGAAAATAGTTGAATGTACAAAGTTAATAAAAATACGAGACCGCGTAGCTGTTGAGGTTTTTTATTTTGAAATCAGAAACTCAAGGTTTTTTTATTGTCCATGAAAGTATTTGCCAAATCAATCATACAAATTTTCAATCGAAACGTAATAAACTTACATCCCCTAACTTATTTATTTTTTAACGTATAAAAGAAATAAAATCACCATTTTGTTAGCGTGATTCTGTAGTATCTGTATCTTTCATCAGAATTCTTTTTCTCTTAAGATATACAGAGTACGACTGTAATATACAGGGTGCTCCATTTAAAAAGATCATAGTTTTTTTCCTACTCTGTATATTTTAGGAGATATTAAAAATCAAATTATTGATTCAGAAACAGCAGAATTAACCCAAGAAACTGATATAATGATTTATTTTGTTCGACCGGTACATTGGGCAATTTTGATTTAATTTTTAGCTAAAATTTTTAATTTAAATGTAGTAATAACAACCATTAAAATATTCATTTATTCTTTTTAATAATAATTATTTTACAATATTTTTTAGGGTGAAGCCATAAAGGATGTTAACTATCCAGTACATAGAAGCTATCAAGTTACTGCTCTATCATGGCATCCGGAACGAACTATTTTAGTAAGCGGTTGGGAGAACGGTGATCTAAAAGTATGGAACGGATCAGATAGGGATTTTGTTAATGTTGTTGGTCCTCACAAAGCACCTATAACATTCTTGGAATTCAGCGAGAAGGGTGGTCGATTAGTATCTTGCGATTCAGTATGTATTTTGTCATTTTTAGTACAGGAAATGAAACTCTAAAAAGGTAAAACATGGCAATTCTTTGGTCTTGCATGGATTGACTTAAAATTTTAACAGAAGGTAGGGAATAGCCCAATGTACAAAACCTTTATCGAACCGAAGGGCGCCAAAACCCTAGAAGTGGATGCTCCCCAATGACAATTTTTTATGACATTTTAACTACAGAAATCAATTAAAAAAGTAATTTTAAGCAAAAAATGTTTTATATATTGTTTTCATAACACTAATATTTTTCAAGTTATTTGCGATTGAAAGGAACAATTTTTTGACGAAAAAATCCACGGTTTAATGGGTTTTTCGCGAATTACTCGAAAATTATTCATTTAATCAAAATACTGTGGAAAGCATAATTGTAGATTTTAAAAAGACAAACAAAATTAGTTTGTTATAATTTTTCTACGACCAATACAAACTGAGATACAGAGTGTTAATTATTAGCTATTTGTCGTCAAATGTAAAATTTAATAGATTCAAAGTCAAATAACTTGAAAATGCTGCATTTTCCAAGAAAAATTAATAAAACCTTTTTTAAAGTACATAATTAGACTTTAAAAAAAAACAGAAGGTTTTAGCGTAAAAAATTAGTGAGTTATGATAAAAATAAGGTCTCTTCTACGAAAAAATCAATAAAACAACCCCCAACAAACTCCTAACTAAGGCTGACCTTTTATCTTCAAAAATTCTCTTAATACATATATTAATAATAAGTCCAAGAAATTAAACCAATTTAAAATGCCTAATTTTATAAATATTATAGAGAGTAGAGAGTAGATTTGTATGTTCCGAAGTGGCCTATTTGAATGTTTTGAAGAAAAATGTATTCGTTTTTTAAACGTATCTCCTATTTTTAACGATAGAATTTTTTTTAAAAAGTCTCTAGTAGAGTTTTTCAGAGCTACAAGGCTTTGTAGGTAAAATTCCTTAAGATCTTTTTTAATGGGGTGAGTTTAAAGGGCTCGAAAAAGGTGGTGCTCGTTCGTAAATACAAGGTTTAAAACGACTATATCTCTCCAAATATTCACTTGACAGAAAACCTATATAATGCAAAATCTTAGTCAATAAAAAAGTTGCAATTTAAAACTAAATCATTTTTTATTTAGAAAAAAAGGGTAAAAAATATGAAATTTTAAATAATCGTTTTTCACTCTAAGCTTAAATTTTCCTGAAATGAGGCATTTAAAATTGGTCAAACTTTTTGAATGTATTAATAATACATGTTTAAAGGAAACTGCAAAAGGGTAAGGGTCAATTAATTAAGAAAAATTAAATACTGACCTTATTTTTATCATAACTCACTTAATTTTTATGCTAAAAACTTCTTTAAAAATAAAGGTCTTATTAGGTTTTTCTTAATCTTTGGACAACCACGAAGGCTGAAAGCCTAAATACTAACGTACCGAGGGTGTCTTAAGCAAGGTAAGAGGAAGTTTGTTAACTTAAGGCTTGAAGATTTGGGGGAGAAGGAAAGACCCCCGCTGGCAGTAGGTTCCACAGTCTAGAAACTCTAGGGATAAAAGAACGAACGAAATGGGAAGTTCGGGGCCTGTCCAATTGGACCGTATAGGGATCCATACGTGCGGCACCACGAGTTTCTCTGTTGGGAGCTGCAAGAGGAGGGACCATACTGGATAATTCGTCGGAGCAGAAGCCGTAAAAGTATCTATAAAAGAGCGATAGATCTCCCACAGCTCGACGATGGGCAAGAGAAGGAAGTGTTTGAGTAAGTAAAGGATCATTAATAAGACGAACAGCTCTTCTTTGAATGTCATCAAGAATGCTGAGGGTTGTAGGAGATGCCATTCCCCAGACATGAGAACAATATTCCAGGAAGGGTCGAATTTGGGACACATACAAAGTGTATAAATTGGAAGGAGAAAAATACTTTTTAGCTCGGAAAAGAAATACAAGCTTTTTGAAGCCGCGGTGGCTATAGATATAATGTGTTTATGCCAGTTAAGGTTATTCTCAAATATGACGCCCACAAGGTTGAATGTGCCCCCGTTTTGTAAAACCTGGTCACTCGTAAGCAAAGGGTGAGTGTTTGATGATTTTTTTCGCGACAAGGAACCTGATGATTGTGTTTTGGATACATTAAATTGAACGAATTTTTTGGCGCCCCAATTCAATATCAAATTAAGATCCTGTGAAAGAGATATCTGCATCGCCCTTCGTTTACTTTCCAAGTCGGGTTGAGAGATTGGTTGGAGAACCTGAAAAGTGGAGTGAAGGGTACTATCGTCAGCATAACTATGAATGCGATTGGTTGTGGAAGAAAGAAGGTCGTTGATGTGAAGAAGAAACAAAGTTGGTGCTAGTACTGAACCCTGAGGCACTTCAGCATTAATTTCGTGAAAGCTTGAAGAGTGGCCATCAACAATGACTGATATACGTCGATGAGAAAGATAACTGGAGAGCCAAGAGCAGAGTTTAATTGGAAGACCGTAGGAGGGAAGGTGCTTTAAAAAAGAGTTTAAGTTTTCTTTAAAATATGCAGCATTTTCCTGATATTTCACTTAAAATCTATCAAATTTGACATTAAAGGAAAAAAGTTTACCATTAATTGTTTGTATTGGTTGTAGAAAAATACCAATAAAACAATTTTGTTTGTCTTTTGAAACCTACAAATTTGCTTTTTACAATTTTTTTTTATTTAAATGCATAAGTTTCGAGTTATTCGCGAAAACTCCATTAAAAACTTCGTTTTTTGTCGAAAAGTGATTACTTTCAATCACGAATAAGTTAAAAGGTATTAGTTTTACGAAAAATATAAAGAACATTTTTTGCTTAGAATCACTTTTCTTATCGATTTCCGCTATTAAAATGTAGTATAAAATTTCCACCCCTAGGGGTGTGGAAACCACCCCCAGGATTTTGGCGCCCTTCGGTTCGATATAGGTTTTGTACCTTGGACTATTACTTACCTTCTGTTAAAATTTCAAGTCAACCCGTGCAGGACCAAAAAAGTGAAATGCTTCATTTTCTGTACTATTTATACATTATTAAATTTTTGCATCATAGACCTAATAGATATTATTATAATATAATATAATTAAATAAAACAAAATATTATTTTCTTCTTAGGTACTCTCTTCCGATTAAAAATGAGATATCAACCAATATGTTATTTGGTTTTTCGCATTTTCTTACCCTACTCGTGCCACAACTATTTGTACTGTTTCAAATGTTTCAACATTTTAAAGGTACATGTAGATGAGATGGGGATACTCAGTTTATGTCAGAGCCTCTAAATGTTTAGAGAATATGTAGTTTTGGTCTCCTTAAGATTATTATATACAGATTTGATAAAAAAAAGAGCGTTAGGAATTACCCTGATTCTGGATGGTGAAACTTTTCTTTGAACTCTGTAAAATAAAAGTATGATTATGTTTTAATGAGACATTTAGAGCTAATATTTTAAATGCATGTAATTTTGAATTCAAATCTTTAAAGAAATAATCCAAAAGAATTTATAGAGGGTGTTCCCGAAATAACAATTGATGTGGCTACTGGTCTTGATTTACATTTTTCACATTAAAGACTTTTACATTTTACATTTTCACATTAAAGACTTTCTATTACTCTGCTGTCCACTCTACTTTGTCCTATGGTTTGCTTGCATGGGGTAATTCCTCCAGCGTTGAGAGAGTATTAATATGCCAAAAACGTATTATTCGTACCATGTTTAGAATCCCCTACAGAGAGTCATGTCGTGATACCTTTAAAAAGGAAAAAATTCCAACAGTCATCCATATCTATATTCTACATTACGCATGTGAAATATATAAAAAATCAACTAACTTTATAAAATTCGGAGAGATAAACTACTACAAAACTCGTAATGCTGAAAAACTTTATATTCCTTTTACACATTTGTCTCAGGTATAGGAAGGTCCTATCATAACCTCTCTCCAAATTTTTAACCATCTGCCCTTTGGTATAAAAAATTCTAAATCTATTTCGATTTTTAAAAGAACACTTAAGACCTTACTGGCTAAAAACCCTTTCTACTCATTAACTGAATTTTTTAATTGTGAGTTTAGTTAAACTTATATGTATTATTTGTAGTTTTTAATTTAGGTTTAGTTTTCTTGTTCTTATCATGATTGTTTAATTGACAGTTCCAACACATTGTATTTATGTCTATGGAAATAAACCATTTGAATTTGAACCATTTGAATTTGAATTTGAATTAGTAGAATATACGCCTAAACTAAATTAGAGTGGTAATAACTATTCACTAAGTAGGGTAAATGAAAAAGCATTTTTAAAATATTTAAAGGATGAATCTGTTTTGAAAAAAAAAAAGAAAAAAGTAAGTGTGGAGTGGTTTAGTTTTTTTGTAATGTTAGTACCAATAAAAGGTCTAAGAACAAAAAATTGATATGGTTGATATTATACAATTTTGTTATTTTTTTTCAATTCACGTAAAAGTGTTTTTTTTAAATTTTTAAAAGTACTTTTTAACTTATGTTAATGAAGCCTATTTGAGATTTATCTATGATTTTATTTTTATACAATGGTACACAGAGAAACCACAGAAGTCAAACACACACTCTTTGCTTATGAGTGGCCAGGTTTTGCAGAGCAAGGACACATTCAACCTCGTAGGCATCACATTTGAGAATAACCTTAATTGGCATAAACACATTGTAGCTATATCTACGGCAGCTTTAAGAAAGCTTATATTTCTCTTTCGAGCCAAAAAGTATTTGTCCCCTTCTAATTTATATACTTTGTATGTGTCGCAAATTAGACTCTCTCTGGAATATTGTTCTCATATCTAGGAAATGGCATCCCCCACAGCATTCTTTATTCCATTTAAAAAGAGCTGTTCGTATTATTAATGATCCTTTACTTACCGAAAGACTTCCCCTCTTGCACATCGTCGGGCTCTGGGGATTTATCGCACTTTTATAGATGCTCTCACGGCTTCTGCTCGGAGGAATTATCCAGTATGGTTCCTGCACTTGCAACTCCCAGCAGAGAAACTCGTGTTGCCACACGTATGCATCCCTATCCCCTGTTCAGGCCCCGAACACCCCACTTTGTTCGTTCTTTTATCCCTAGGGTTTCTAAAATGTGGAACCTGCTGCCAGCGGAGGTCTTGAACATCTGGGTTACATGATATGCAGCAAAACCTACTTTTTTAATAGAATGCTACAATTTTTGTCTCACTTTTGGATTACCCGTAAAATTTTAGTCAAAAACAGGTTATCTATCCAAAAGTGGGTAACTTGTAAGTTATTAACAATTAAAGATCTCTATTGCAAAAACAGATTAAATCGTAAGTATTGCTAACTTTTTTATTAAAATTTACGAGTTTGCAGCAACAAGTTTTATTTTTTTAAAGCTAATTAACATGGTAATATAAAAAAGCAAATCAAAATCTAGGTATTTAATATGCCGCAAAACGTACTTTTTGGTATGGTATAATTATTTTTATATCACGTTTTAATTCTATGTATAGTTTTAGATAACAAAGGTTCATAAATTACAATTTGAAGGTTAGCAGTTTTTAATATATTAAAAGTTAAAAATTGCCCTATAAATAAATACAGTAAAGTTGTAGTAGTAGTTTTAGAGAAGTTGGCCCTATTGTGAAGTGACCCAGATGTTCATGAATTTTTTTGCTATTACCATGGTAATTAGTTTTAAAAAATAAATGGTTACACTTTTTACCCAAAGTCGTATCTCTTATGGTAAGAAAGTTAGCAATAGTGCCGACTTTAACAATATAATGTCAATAAAGTTTCAATTTTTAACTCTTACCATGTTAAAAACTACTGACTTTTGACATGGGTTTGATAAAACTTTTTTACTTAAAATTATAAGGAGAATCTAAAAATAAAATAAAAATTGTAGTATTAAAAAAATTTACCATCGTGCTCAAAAAAACTGGGACATTAAAATCCAAGTAGGGAAGAGTCTCCTGGTCTATAAGAAATCGCATGCTTTTTATTTGATTTTTTTGATGTTGCTGTCACAAAATTACAGTGCTTTGACAACATCAAAACAATATTTTTTTATCTTTGGACAATCCACGAAGGCTGAAAGCCCACATACTAACGTACCGTGGGTGTCTTAAGCAGAGTAAGAGGAAGTTTGTTAACACGAGACTTAAAAACTTGAAGATTTGGGGGAAGGAAAGACCTCCGTTGGCAGTAGGTTCCACAGTCTAGAAACTCTAGGGATAAAAGAACGAACGAAATGGGAAGTTTGGGGCCTGTCCAATTGAACTGTATAGGGATGCATACGCGCGGCACCACGAGTTTCTCTGTTGGGAGCTGCAAGAGGAGGGACTATACTGGATAATTCGTCGGAGCAGAAGCCGTAAAAGTATCTATAGAAGAGCGATAGATCTCCCACAGCTCGACGATGGGCCAGAGAAGGAAGTCTTTGAGTAAGTAAAGGATCATTAATAAGACGAACAGCCCTTCTTTGAATGACATCAAGAATGCTGAGGGTTGTAGGGGATACCATTCCCCAGACATGAGAACAATATTCCAGAGAGGGTCGAATTTGGGACACATACAAAGTGTATAAATTGGAAGGAGAAAAATACTTTTGGCTCGGAAAAGAAATCCAAGCTTTTTGAAGCCGCGGCGGCTATAGATACAATGTGTTTATGCCAGTTAAGGTTATTCTCAAATGTGACGCCCACAAGGTTTAATGTATCCCCGCTCTGCAAAACCTGGCCACTCATAAGCAAAGGATGAGTGTTTGATGATTTTTTTCGCGACAAGGAAGATGATTGTGTTTTGGATGCATTAAATTGAACGAGATTTTTGGCGCCCCAATCCAATATCAAATTGAGATTCTGTGAAAGAGATATCTGCATCGCCCTACGTTTGCTTTCCAAGTCGTGTTAAGAGATTGGTTTGGGAACCTGAAAAGTGGAGTGAAGGGTACTATCGTCAGCATAACTATGAATGGGATTGGTTGTGGAGAAAAGAAGGTCGTTGATGTGAAGAAGAAACAAAGTTGGGGCTAGTACTGAACCCTGAGGCACTCCAGCATTAATTTCGTGAAAGCTTGAAGAGTGGCCATCAACAATGACTGATATACGTCGATTAGAAAGATAACTGGAGAGCCAAGAGCAGAGTTTAGTTGGAAGACCGTAGGAGGGAAGTTTATTAAGAAGTGCGTCATGCCAGACTTGGTCGAAAGCTTTAGATATATTAAGAGCAACGATCTGGGACTCACCTAGAAACTCAAGAGACTTGTTCCAGTTGTGTGAAACGAAAGAAAGAAGATCTGCTGTAGATCTCTTGTGACCGTATTGCCTGTCATGTAAAATTTTATGTTTTTCTAAATACCTAAGAATTTGCGAGTTAATGGATTTCTCCATTACTTTACAAAGCATTGAGAGGAGTGAAATGGGTCTATAGTTGGATGGAAGAGATTTAGATCCTTTCTTGGGAATAGGCCGGACACGTGCAGCTCTCCAGCTGTCTGGAAAAATACCCGTGTCATAAGAAATTCGAAAGTTAAAATAGGTGCAAGTTCAGGAGCACATTTTTTTAAAACATACATATACAGGGCTTGACTAAATTCAGGATCCCCCTCCCAACTTTTGCATTGTTTGGTATTTTTCATGAAAATTTGAGGACTTTAGTGAGATAACATAAACCAAATTTTAGACAGGAAATGACAGATAGAAATGTAAAACTGACAGCTGAGCGCCATTTTGAAAAGAAAAATTACATGGAAAAAGTGGTCTTGTGTCACATCATTTTAACGCTCCTGATGAGTGATTTATATCCCCAGTCAATACTTTTACATACTACAAAATGGCGGTACTTTGAAAATTACCTAAATACTTCATTTGGATGGCCGTATTTCCAAATCTAATAAAGTTAGATACACTTAATGTGGTATTTTCTTAAAGGTCTTTTAAGGATTTATTTAATGGCAATATTGGCAATACTATACAGGGTAGGTGTAAAAGTATAGTTTTTTTAAATAATTTACCCTGTATATTATATCACCATTAAAAAGGTGTCTAAAAGACCATTAAAAAATACCACGTTAAGTATATCTAATTTTATTAGTTTTGGAGATATGGCCATCCAAATCAGGTATTCAGGTAATTTTTAAAGTACCGCCATTTTGTAGAAGGTAAATAGGTATTGACTCTATATTCTGGGGTTATAAAGTACTAGTTAGGAGCTTTAAAATAATGTGCCACGATACCCCCTTTCCATTTAATTTTTCTTTTCAAAATGGTGCCCGGCTGTCAGTTTGGCATTTATATCTGTCGTTTCTTATCTAGAATTTGGTTTATGTTGTCTAACTTAAGTCCTTAAATTTTCATAAAAATTACCAAACAATTTAAAAGTTAGGAGGGTTGGTCCTGACTTTAGACAAGCACTGTATGTATTCTAATAGACCAGGAAGTAAAACAATATTTTGTTGTTCCAGTGTTTTTTGAACACGATGATAGGTGACTCAGATTTTTCAATTGTTTTTGGACATAACCATGTTAATCAGCCTAGAAAAGTACAGTTCTTTGTTAATTTAACCAAAGTATCTATTATGATGATAAAATTAGCATGGGGCCGATTTAACTTTGAACACCTTGCATATTCAAAAGTTCATAATAGCGAAAATATCGGGTGTCAAAGTGAAAAAAGCTATATTTCGACAATTTTTGATACGTTTTAAATATTGCATTAAAACTCGTTAGCTAGGTGTCCTCTGACATGAAGTATTCAGACCTAATGTTATTTTTTTTTAACTAAAGACTCCACTTACATTACTTTGAATTTCTCCAAAACGTCGGTACTTTTTGTTCTTTCTTGTATGCACAATCTGCTAATTTAACGCAAAATAAAATATTGTTCCAAATCAAACACAACTATGACGATAATTATTGTATAATGTTTTTTTAGGCAGGTTCTGTTGTTGGCTGGAAAGTCGATAGTAGAGGCGAAACTAATATGGTTTTTCATCTAGACTTAAAAGAATCCATAACTCACTTGACATTTAGATTAACTGTAAAAAGTAATCCGGATTTTGACGTCGAGGGATTAGCCAAAGCAGCAGTTAATGGTAATTTTTCATGGATTCCAGTTTATTCAGCAATATTTATCGATTAAAAATGAAATATGTTAAAATATACGTTGTCATTATTTTGAAAAAATAATGACAACTTTTATTAAACCAACCTGTATATTTAAAAAAATCTGGCTAATTAAGTCCCGATCTACAAAAAGGTCCTATATATGGCTGCTTTATCTTGACTCGTAAAGAAGTTTTATTAATGACAGCTCTCAAATTTTAACATTTCGACTATACGGCCTACAGTGAAAAAGTGATTATTTTTCAATTTTGCTTGAGAGTCCACGCGTTTTTTTCCAATCTTCTGAAATTTTTTATTACTTTCTTGCGTCGTTAACGTTATTACGACAGCTGCACGATCATTCGTATGTGTGTGTTCTCACTACCAATTACGCGTATGAATAATGCCCTCACTCTTGCACTCACAGAGAAAGTTCAATGGCGTCTGGGGGACGAATTGCCCTTCGGATTGGCCTGGCCGCATACAAAGGGTCTTAAAATTGTACCTAAAATACCATGTATATTATTAGGCTTGCTACTATAACTTAGTTTATCTAATTTTTAAATAACAGACGTCTGGTAGAAGTAATAGCCCACGGAACGTGTCTGGCAATAGTGAATTTTAATTCTAAATAATATTCTCAAGAACATATTTGAAAACGAACTTTGCTACATTAACATAGGTAAGTACGTTTTTATTGCACCTATACTTCGCGCTACCCGAGAAACGGCCCCGCTCTCAAGGTAGTGGGTAAGCATACCTCTTAACAACACATTATACTAATAATCCTCAAAATTTCAGCTTTGCTAAAATGACGTAGGTCTGGGCGCTCTGGGATCTTACTCTGTAAGATTTATGACTCATCTTACAGATTCTTTGACACCCGATAGATTGCTTTTTATTTTAAGTATTTTACCAGCATATTCTTATATTTAAACATAGAAATTTATTAAATTCGCCCAAGACGGATATTAAAGATGTTTTTCAAAAAGTGGCTTTGATCGTCTCAAGTCCTTGCAGCCCGGGAATAGAGAAGACCAAATTATTAAAATTATTGTATGTATTATTAATTTTCCGTTTTTAATATTTTAGGTGATGAACATGCATTGGATATGTTTAGTAATTGGCGACCCAAGACAACAGCTAGAAAATTCCGTGTTCAAGATGGGTCAGATAATTTATCATTTTTTATTGCGACACAAGTAGGATCAATTTATTATGTTAACTCAAGGTAAGATTTTTTAAGACTCATAATCCTGAGTTAGTAAGTACTTAAAAACATATCTATTTATTTTTCTTTACTGTAATGTCTTTTTTCAACTAGCGTGTGGAAGCAGCACTTTTCCGCACGCAATTTAGTTCGAGAAGTGTCACTTTTTCGCACTGGTGCGGAAAATAATCACTTGTCTGCACTACAAAAATTTTAAACTAAATATTAGTAAGTCGCAATGAAGGATCTTCATGTACTATCGTGTCCAAAAAAACAAGAAATATATAGACGGCCCTGATGTTTGTCCACCGATTTACTTATAAAAACATACTAAAAATGTGTTCTTTAAATTTACATACCATTCGGAAACACCCTGTACAAAAAAAAAAGACAATTCGTTGTTTTACACCTTTTTATTTACAATCAGCTTAATAATGGTACGTTACTATGGTAACGGAAACGAAACGTTACTATGGTATTTCATTTGTTTTTACTTCAGTGATCACTTTGCTGTTTAAGCGAATATAGCAAAGTGATCAAAATTAAACTGACTATACAAAGCTTTTGCTTGCGCTTATTTAAATAAGCAGAAAAAAACAAACACATTTTTACAACTTTTCAAACTAAGCAAAAATATAAGTCTGTTACATATTACACAATTAAATACTATTGATTTTTTTACGATATTTATAATCTCTCACTCCTTCGGACTAAGAGGGGATATAGACGGCCCACTCGGTAGTGGTTAGCTGAAACAGGTTATACAGTTTTGATTTATACATAATATACTATTACATCATGTAATTATTGTTTAAAGATAACAAACCAGAACTAAGCAAATCTTATACTAGTATTTTTATTTACAATTATTTCAAATGTTATTAATTGGTTTTTAAATCTTTATCTTTATTCAATTTCATTAATCTTTAGATGGTATAATAAAGTAGTTAAATCAATTTTAGTTTTAAGGTTTTTTCAATATAACATCTTTTTGACCCACACTGTATAACGCTTCTTTATTTTTTTATAAACTATAGATACCTATGCACAATTCCTATAAACAGTACACTCTATCAGGTGCACTCTATCTTAAATACTATATATATTTTTAAAGTTTTTTAGTATTTTTACGTAATAGTAATTCAGTTTATAAATTTCCGATGAAAAAATTGTCAAAAATATAGTAAAAATCCTAAATTTTTTTATAATTTTTTTGTTAAAATTTTATAAAAAATCACAATTTCTTTTATATCCTCGTTATTATTTAAGGTATGTAGTTTTACTAAATAACATTTTAGATGGATATTTTGATTGTCTATAAGTTTTGTCTTATACTATTTTTTGTATCTTTTGTAGTTTTTAAGAAAGAAAATATATAAAAATAAATAAAATTGTAAATATCTCAAAAACTAAAAGAGATGGTAAAAAATTTATAAAACAAAAAAGATGTAACTTTAAAGGCTTTACCTTGAAAGTTTTATAACTTTTTTTTCCAACCTAATAGTTATTGAGATATTAATAAAAATCGATTTTTAGGGAAAAATAGAAATGAAAAATTAAAAAAGTTTATTTATCGATTCTTTTTAAGTTTTTTGATGTTTTTGGGTAAAGTTAATCAAGCTTATTGATTTCCAATAAAAAAATTGTCAAAAATATTATAAATAAAAAAATTAATTTTTTTAAAATTTTTTGGTCAAAATTCTATTGAAAATCACATTTTATTTTATATCTTTGTTATTATTAAAGCTATGGAATTTTAGGAAATAATAATTTAGATGGAAAATTTAATTGTCTATATTTTTTGTTTTATACAATTTTTTGTATCTATTATAGTTTCTGAGAAAAAAATATAAAAAAAAATTAAAATCATAAATATCTCAAAAACTAAAAAAGATGGGAAAAATTTTTATAAAACATAAAAGATGTTATTACAAATTCTCTATTCTAAAAGTTATATAACTTTTTTCTCTAAACTTAATAGTTATTGAGATATTAATAAAAAATCGATTTTTATGGATTTTTTCCATGCTTATTTCCCCTTCAAAAAAATAGAAAAATTAAAAAAGTTTATTTATCGATTCTTTTCAAGTTTTTTGATGTTTTTGGGTAAAGTTGATCAAGCTTATTGATTTCCAATGAAAAAATTGTCAAAAATATTATAAATAAAAAAAAATAGTTTTTTAACATTTTTTGGTCAAAATTCTATTGAAAATCACATTTTATTTTATATCTTTGTTATTATTAAAGCTATGTAATTTTAGGAAATAATAATTTAGATGGAAAATTTAATTGTCTATATTTTTTGTTTTATACAATTTTTTGTATCTATTATAGTTTCTAAGAAAAAAATATTAAAAAAAAAATTATAAATATCTCAAAAACTAAAAGAGATGGGAAAAATTTTATAAAAACATAAAAAATGTAATTACAAATTCTCTATTCTAAAAGTTATATAACCTTTTTCTCTAAACTTAATAGTTATTGAGATATTAATAAAAATCGATTTTTAGGGATTTTTTCCATGCCCCCTTCAAAAAAAAGAAAAATTAAAAAACTTTATTTATCGATTCTTTTGCAGTTTTTTGATGTTTTTGGGTAAAATTTATTAAGTTTATTGATTTCCAATAAAAAAATTGTCAAAAATATTATAAATAAAAAAATTAATTTTTTAACATTTTTTGGTCAAAATTCTATTGAAAATCACATTTTATTTTATATCTTTGTTATTATTAAAGCTATGCAATTTTAGGATATAATAATTTAGATGGAAAATTTAATTGTCTATATTTTTGTGTTATACAATTTTTTGTATCTATTATAGTTCTTGAGAAAAAAATATTTAAAAAAAATTAAAATAATAAATATCTCAAAAACTAAAAGAGATGAAAAATTTTTATAAAACAGAAAAGATGTAATTACAAATTCTCTATTCTAAAAGTTATATAACTTTTTTCTTTAAACTTAATGGTTATCGAGATATTAATAAAAATCGATTTTTAGGGATTTTTTCCATGCTTTATCCCCTTCAAAAAATAGAAAAATTAAAAAGTTTATTTATTGATTCTTTTGCATTTTTTGATGTTTTTGGGTAAAATTTATCAAGCTTATTGATTTCCAATAAAAAAATTTTCAAAAATAATATAAATAATGTTTTAAAAAAATTTAAATTTAAAAACAAAAAAAAATCATTTTAATTTGAATCATTTTAATATGTATAATAATATTCTACGGTATTATATATATCGCCAAATAAAATTTTATCTTTATATCTTCATAAATAAACTTGTAGGAAATTTTTAAATTTTAAAATACAAAAATTAATTTTAATTTTTTGAGACACCCTGTACTATTTTTGTATATGTTATAATATTTTAACCTATCATATACATCTTTTACCAATATTTTATCGTGAAATATTCATAAATAAAATTGTGGGAATTTTTACAATTTTAAGTTTAAAAAATTATTTTAATTTTTTGAAACACTCTGTATTATTTTTTTATACATATTAATAATTTTCTTTATTATATATATCATATACCAAAATTTCATCCATATTTATTTATAAATAAAATTGTAGGAATTATTCAAAATTTAAAATAAAAAAATAATTTTGATGTTTTTCTATACACCCTGTATATTTTTTTTTATTATAACATCAAAATACTTAAGATTCTACATAACTCATAAAATTTTTAAATTTGTAGTTTTAAAATTTAAAGAGTTATAACCAATTATATATTTTTAATATTTTTATAATAATTCCTTTTAGAATCATCCTGTATAAAAAAATATATATTTTTAATAAGTTTGTATAATTGTAATTTATCTGTATAAGTATTTTTTTTAGATTACAATATTAAGGTCAAAAATAATTTTTAAACATTTTTTTGTTTAATTTACTATATATTATTTTTGCAACACCCTGTATAAAAACTATTAATAAAGTTTTTTTCATGTTTTTGATAATGTATATTTTAATTTATATTTTAAAAAATATCTTTAATAACTAATAAATTATAAAATTTTTAATTTTTAAACGAATTTTTAAAAATTTATAATAATTTTTTCAAACACTCTGTATAATGGAATTATATGTTTTTATATTAAACACTTATGCATATCTCTGTATATAAAATTTTATTCAATTCTATTGACAAATAGAAACGTGAAAAATTTTTACATTTTTTCAAAAAAAAATTATATTAATTTTTTGAAACACCCTGTATACTAGAAATACATATTTTACAAAAGCATAAGTCGGTATACATCTTTTAACCAATATTTGTTTTGATAAGTTAATAAATAAAGTAACTATATGAATTTCAATTTTCAAATTTTAAAGTTACGTACAATCTTTTTGACCCACCTTGTATAATTATTTTCTATATTTTTTTAATAGTCATTTAAATGGATACATTTTATATTTTTTAAAAACTGTAGATTAATTAATAACGGGAAAATAACTCTTTTTCTATTTTTACATTTTCCCAATTATCTTCTTTTGAATCACCCGGTACATAAATTTTATATTTTTTTAGAAACCCGATACAAGTGTACATAAGCAAAAAGAAAATTATTTCTTTAATCACAATACTAACGCTAAAATTAAATATCAAATTTTTAATTTTTAAGTTAATGTAACTACTTTTCGTAACACTCTGTATAGATTTTTTATACGCTTGTATAAACTTACGAATACTAGGTATCTACTACAAATTTTTTATTCAATTATCTCAAATAGCACAGATGTTAAAGACATTTCAAATTTGGATAATTTTTATTTTACTTTCCGCACGCTAGGTAGGAAGTGCGGAAAATTGTTTTTACACATTTATTTAAAATCATTTTTGGGTGACCTATAAAATGATGTTAAAATATTTTTAACCAGTTGTTTCGTTTGCGAGAAACGATTAATCAAGATGGCGTGGGGGTGGGGGAAATTTTTTCTGTCATTTTTCAGGTTTTTTTGGGAACATCTATATAGCTGTATACCCATTTTTTTCAAAATTCCTCCAATAAAAAAGTTGAAAAAAAATGTCGTAGCACATAAAAAATAAAAATCACTCCTAATTTAAAAACGAGAGTGGGGGAAAGAACCGTATATGTCAACACCTAAATATACCGCAGTATTCTTCCTAACTGTATATATGTCAGACTCTGTATACAAAATAAAAGTACCATTAATTTTAAATTATGGTGACTATTTTCTGTAATCCTCTGTATAATGTATAAAAAGCTTAATTAATATACCTATTAATACACCCTGTATTACATTATGCATGTTACATACGTATCTACTTGTACTGTATGTAACACACAAAATCGCCTAAGCTAAAACTGTATACTTTAGACCGTTCCTTGTATAAGTACCTTGGCAGCATTTCTTAGCGAGATTTTGTATTGAAATCGGGGATATTTTTGTGTAAAATGCTGCATACGGACGTTAAAAATTCCAGATTTTCCGATCCAAGTCTTATTTTCAACCTGTATACTGTATTTTTTTAGATATTACGAAAAACGACGCAAGTTTAAAATCAACTGACAGTTTATATATTTTTTAACCATCCTTGTATACAATTATGTCCTTGTGTTGACAAAAGATCGATTTCACGGCCGTCTAGTCAAATTTGACTGACGAAAACCGGCGATTTTTTGAAAAAAATTTTGTCATCTATTTTTTGAACGTGGTTTTTACCCACTTCTAAGTGTCTGGGAAAAAATAGTACAGATAGTTTTTAAAGGCAATTAAACGATCTAACGAATGATGTATTCATTTAAAAAAATATTTATAAATAAAGCGACAATTTGCGATCAAAGTCAAAACTTTATATGTCAGTTTCAAAATTCGTAACTCTAAAAGTATTTACTCTAGCGACCTAAATTTTGGATATGCTCTAGCCTAAACATTAGGCTATATGCCAGAATTATTTTAGAATTTTAGCTTAAAAGGTTTCTGTGTTATTAAAAATTATATAAAAAATGTCCTGTTTTTTAGAAAAAATCGAAAAGTTTCAGGCTTTATAAAACACTCTGTATAAATAGTAGAATCACGTTTTGTATCTAAAATAATAAAACATTATGCTAGGAATACGGTGAAATGACAATTTTTTCGATACAGGGTCAAATTTTTGAGTAAAAAAATAAAAACGACTAAAATTTGGTCAAAATTTTAAACTTTTTAGTTTTTTCAATTTTTCGACCATTTCTAGAAGGAAATCCAAGAAGAAGATTATTTAGAAAATTATTCTCCTAGATATTTCCTATAGGATAGACATATTTTGATCAAAAAGTAGATCGGGTCCTGATGGTCAAACGGGCCTCCGAAGATGACCATGTTTTTTTCAGAAAAATAGCAATGGTACCCGAACGGTACTACTTACGGTACCATTTCAATAGGCTTCGGAAGGCTATTGAGGTGCATACGTACCGAAAATTTCAGGTCTCTAACTTAAAAAATGCGACCTGTAGCGTGTTTAATAGGAGCAAATCAATTTTTTAAGAAAATTGGCGCTGGTACCCAAACGGTGGCACCCACGGTACCCAATTTTAACATGCTTCTGAAGACCGTGGAAACCCATTTTTGTGCAAAATTTCAAGTCTCTAACTTGAAAAATGCGACCTGTAGCGTGTTTTATAGCGATTTCCATATAAAATACATTGTAGTCCAAAAAATCGCGATTTTTGGGCAAAAATTTGTACTTTTTTATTGAAACCTATCTTAAACCTATTTCTAGGTACTGTAGAGAAAAACCGTAGAATAGGTTTTTAAAAGATAATTAAACGTTCTAACGGATAACGCAAAGGATTTTTAATAATTTTAATAAATAAAGCAACAATTTTAGGTCAAAGTCGGTACTTTTTAGTAAAATTTAAAAATTCGTGTCAATAAAAGCGCTTACTCTAGCAATTTAAAATTTTGGTAATTAATAAAGCAACTAGTGTACAATATGCCAGAACTATTTCAGAATTTTAACTTAAATAGTTTTTTGTAATTAAATAAAATGTAAAAAAATGTCCCATTTTTTACCAAAAAATGGAAATTTTGAAGCTTTATAAAACACGCTGTATAAAAGGTACGATTATGATTAATATCTCATTTTATATAACTTTTTGTAAAGAATCCAATTTCATTTAAACTTTTTTAATTTAGAGTCACAATTTCAAGAAAAAAATTAAAACATGCGAAAATTTCAAAATTTTTGTCATTTTTTTTCATTTGAAAATTTCTCACAGAAAATGAAACATTTTAAACAGAAGACCATTTAGGCATTTTAAGTCCTAAAGAGGCCCCTTTATATTTTACCAACAGTGTGACGATTAATAAAACTGTTTTCGAGTTATTAAGGCTCAAAGTCGGTCAATTTTTTACTACAAAAACGTAAATAACTTTTTTCCATTTTTCAGAATGAACCCAAAAACAATAGGGTTCTGTCCGGGACCACTTCTGATATGTGTGCAAAATTTCGTGCCGATAAAATACAACCCTGGACAGTAATTGTTACGCCACCTCGTTTTTAAAAAGTCACATTTTTGCAAATCCTGTATTAAGTTTTCAATTGTTTTGAAATTTTCGACAGTGCCTTATTAAGTGGCCAATTTTTCCTGAAAATTTCAACTTTCCATCTTTTACCGTTTTTTAGTTATAATTTTTTTTTGACAAAAAGCAAAAAAGCGACGCGAACGGAGCGACAAAAAGCACTGCGGTAATATAGACGGCGTCATGGCCGTCTATAAACTAGGACATTAAAATCCAAGTGAGGAAGTATCTCCTTGTCTATAAGAAATTGCATTCCTTATGTTTGGAAAATGTTAGACATGACTGTCACAAAATTACAATGCTTTGACAACTTTAAAAAACAATATTGTAATAGACCAGGAGACAAATATAGAAATTATTGTCCCAGTTTTTTTTTTTGGGTACTATGGTACTTTATATTTAAAAGGAAATTTTGCTTTGGTATGGTAGCACATTAGGTAGCATTGTGTTAAAAAGAAAAAAATTAGTTTTTATGTTTTCCCTACGTTCGTAGAAAAATAGCGTTCCTAGCACGTGCCGAAAGTGCTTTTCCGGCACGTGACTGCACTTTCAGCACTAGTTAGGAAATATACTATTTTATCACATCTTACGATTACCTTCAACTTTTATATTGAACACTTTGTAAAGTTCTAAAGATCTGTTGATTTGGTAGAAAAAAACTTGCAGGCTGCATGTCCCACCGAAGACAGGAAAGAATTAAAGAGGAATTAGAATTCCACATCTCATTGGTGGACAAGAGAAGGAAGCTTTTTTTTAATATTGGGGTCGTTAATAAGGCGAATGGATCTTCTTTGAATACAATCAATAAATGTTAAAAATTATTGAAGATGCCATTTTTGTCGATAATTAGTGATACACAGAGAAACCACAGGCCAAAATATTAGGATTTAATTAAAATATTCAAAAGTTCATAATAAGGAAGATACAGGATGTCAACGTAAAAAAATATTTTTAATTTATTTTTATAATTTTTGATATGTATTAGGTATTGTAATAAAACTCGGTGTCTAAAGGTTTTTCAAGTTCGGTCAAGCAGTCAAGTGCGGAAAAGGCACTTTGGGCACGTAATAGGAACGCTATTTTTTCTACGAGCGTAAGGAAAATATAAAAACTATTTTTTTTATTTTAACACAATGCTACCTAATATCCTACCATACCAAAGCAAAATTTCCTTTTAAATATGAAGTACATAAAAATCCTTCATTGCAACTCACTAATATTTGGTTTAAAATTTTTGTACGCTCTAGTGCGGAAAAGTAATGAAGCATAGTGTACAATAGTGCTAAGACTTCGCTTTCAGTCTCACACATGACAGGCTTTTCTGTCTCCCTTAAAATTTAAATAAAAAAAAACATTGTTCTTTTTACCGTTTCTTTTTCAAGTCGTGTAAGTTTTTATTTTTTCTTTTTACTTCAATAATTCCACAAAATGGAGAACTAAATTAACACGAGAAAGATTTTACACATCAAATGTAACAAATACAATTAAGCAACTATTAAAATAGTCTGTGTGAGCGGGAGATGAGTCCGATTCAGATAAGAATTTCCTGTTTCTATTAGAAAACCGATTCGGTGAGTAGAATCATAAATTTAGTCTTAAAAAACCACTAATGGTTTTTTTGTTCTTTAAATTATTGTAGATGTCTTGAGGAAGAGTTGAATATATCTCGAAAGCTTGACAAATGAATGACAGTAATTAACTAGTAACTTCCATTGCCTTTATTTAATATTGTTCCAAAACACCTCGTATAAAAACACGTGCCTTCGTTTTTATACCTTTATTAACAATGTAACGTAACTATGGTTACAATAACGGCAAAATCTTAAATTGTCACTGTCTCGAAGTTTACAGCACAAAAGTCGAATCGGTACTAACTGATCGGAAGTTTCCCGTCGCCCTTTTATAGTATGGTGGAAGAGTAAAGAATGATCTAGAATATTCGAGAAATATCGTGAAAATTCCATAGTACAGGATGGCATAAAAGTTCTTAATGGATAATTCGGGCGTTTTCGGAAACCTTCGAAAGTGATGAAAGAACTTGGAAAAATTAAGGTAAATTATTTAAATAAATTAACAAACTAAATTAAATGATCCTAACTCTCTAAAATTCTATAACCTAAACACATTTTTGAAAGTCTGTAACATTGCCCCCTTCCAAGTTTTGATCGTCTCGATCAAGTATCTTCACTGTCTTGATAACGGCTTAGCCTTTCTAGATGTACTACTTTCATCTTTGCCTGTGGACTCTTCTGTATACGGTACACCAGATCATTAAGCTGTGTCACCACTTTATATGGTCCCTCCCATGACTTCTGTAGTTTCGGTGAACGCCCCTTGCTTCTTCTTGGATTGTATAACCAAACTTTTTCACCGACGACAAATCCCTGATGGTTAGCTTTCAAGTCATAGCGGGATTTCATGCGGTCACTTCCTTTTTGTAACTTGGTACGCACCTCTTCATGTATCCTCTGTAGCTGTTTACTTAGTTGACTTACATAGTCTTCTGCTGGTTCTTCATTGGTGGAAGGTCGTCCTGTAAGCAAGTCAACAAGAAGGCATATTTCCGCTCCGAAAATGACTTTAGCAGGTGTTTCGCCAGTAGTTTCGTGAATTGCGGAGCGGTATGCTAATAAAAACGGCTGTATACAGTTATCCCAGTCACTTTGTTGGTCATTTACTTTAATTTTCAGGTAGTTATCAAGTGTTCTGTTAAACCGCTCTACCATACCATCGGACTGGGGATGAAGAGGTGTTGTTCTTGTTTTATGGATTCCCAGGAGATTACAAAGGTTCTTGAAAAGATCGGACTCAAAGTTTCTGCCTTGATCGGAATGTATTTCTCTAGGAACTCCATAGCGACAAATCCATTGTTGAAATAATACATCGGCAACAGTAATAGCTTCTTGATTTGGGATTGGGTAGACTTCTGGCCATTTACTGAAGTAATCCATCGCTACCAATATATAGCGATTCCCTGATTTACTAACTGGAAATGGCCCTGCTATGTCTATGGCAATTCTTTCAAAAGGTGCCCCTACATTGTATTGCTTCATCTTGCCATGGCTTCGTGTTTTCGGTCCCTTGCTGGAAGCGCAGTCCTTACACCTTCTGCACCAGTCTTTTACGTCTGCACGGCTTCCCAGCCAGTAGAACCTTTCTCGAACCTTTTCAAGAGTCTTCATAACTCCGAAATGGCCACCTCCTACACCATTATGCAAGGCTTGCAATACTTCAGGAATCCTTTTGTTTGGTAGGATTATCTGATGTTTATGGGTTTTGCCGTCAGAACTTTCCCAGACCCTTTGTAATAGGCCATCCTTAACAATCAAAGAGTCCCATATGGCCCAGTACCCTTTATGTCTTGGAGACTTGGAGGCTATTTTCTGATATGGTGGTCTTTCCAAATTCTCTGTCTTAAGTTTGATAAAGTCTCCAAGATCGGGATCTTCTAGTTGTTCTTTGGGCAAGATCTTAGGATCCCATTCTTGAGAGCACTGGAGACGTGTTCTTCGGCAGTGAAATTCATCAGGATCTTCATGTTCTTCTCGTCTGCTGCAGTGTTTACAATCATCCGGGCAAGGTAGTCTTGATAAAGCGTCAGCATTCTTATGGTTTAGTCCCCTTCGATGTTCAATTTTGAAATCATATTCTTGAATGCGTTGTAGCCATCGTGCTATCTGACCTTCAGGGTTCTTGAACTGAAGCAACCATTTAAGTGATGCATGGTCCGTTCTTAGGTGGAATTTCTGGCCATACAGGTATTTATGAAAATGCTTCAAAGATTTGACAATAGCTAAAAGTTCTTTTCTAGTGACACAATAATTTCTTTCAGGTTTGGACAGAACTTTGCTAAAATAGGCTATAACTTTTTCTTGGCCATCTTGAATCTGTGACAAAATTCCACCAATAGCAGTGTTGCTTGCATCAGTGTCCACAATAAATGTTTGATTTGGTTGTGGATATGACAACACCGGGGGATTGCACAGGGCTTTCTTTAGGTGTATAAAAGCTGCTTGACAATCTTCAGTCCATTCGTAGCTGTTGTTGTTTTCCGTAAGACGATGTAATGGTCTTGCAATATCGGCAAACCCATGTATGAACCGTCTGTAATAGGTACACAATCCCAGAAAACTTCTAATTTCATGCTTGTTCTTTGGTACAGGCCAGTTCTGGATAGCTTCAGTCTTCTCTGGATCAGTTTTTACTCCTTCTTCGGTAATTATATGCCCTAGGTACTTTACTTCTTTCTGGAAAAGGTGACATTTCTTTGGACTAAGCTTCAGCTGGGCGGATCTAAGCTTCTGAAAAACTTCTTCAACATTTTTCAAGTGGTCGTCAAATGTTTTTCCTAGAATTATAATGTCATCTAGATATACTAAGCAGGTTTTCCAAGTTAGTCCCCGTAATGTCAACTCCATCAAACGTTCAAAAGTAGCGGGGGCATTGCATAAACCAAATGGCATAACATTAAACTGCCACAGTCCGTTTCCAGTCGAAAAAGCAGATTTTTCCTTGTCTTCCGGATGAAGTTCTACTTGCCAATAGCCACTTTTTAGATCTAATGTCGAAAACCATTTTGATCCAGTGAGTGTATCTAGGGTATCGTCTATCCTTGGTAGTGGAAAACTGTCTTTCTTCGTGACGTCATTCAGTCTTCTGAAGTCAACACAAAATCTGGTGGAACCATCTTTCTTCTTGACTAGGACTACAGGAGATGACCATGGGCTCTGGGATGGTTCTATAATGCCTTGATTTTGCATGTCCTCAAGTAACTTTTCAACTTCTTCTTTCTTGGCTAAAGGAATTCTTCTGGGTGGTTGTTTTATCGGTGATGCGTCTCCAGTGTTTATTCGATGTTGAACTACACTGGTTTTACCCAAATCTTTTTCGGATAAAGAGAAAACATCTTGATTTCTTCTTAAAAGTTCTTCCAGCATAGATACTTGGACTGGGTCTAACAAGGATTTTGATGAAATCACCAGGTCTTGTAGAGCCTCAGGTAGTTTACGTGTGGAGACTCCTGCAGGTGTGGTACATGGATGGGTAACTATCATAGCAGCAGGTTGACAGGTACCGACTTTGTCACCCATTTTGACCTGTTGAGGGAAATCTTTCAGGTTCATCATTCTGACAAATACCATATTTTCTTTGGTTTGCGCCAGAGTTCTTGCTGGTAGAATTCCTTTAGCGTATAAGGGACAATTTTCTAATGGTTCGACTAACACGATCTCACCTTCTTCTGAATCTTCAAACCTTGCTTGTATGATGCTTTCTGAGTTTGGCGGTAGAATAACATCTTCCGTGAGGACTACTTCTCGAATCGATATTTCACTGCTTCGTGGTAGTCTCATTACAATCTCTTCTTTATTGGTTCGTAGTACCCGTTGTGGAAGGTCTAGTATAAACTTCTGATTTTCCATAATGTCAAGGCCAAGGATAACTTCGTCCAGGATGTCGGCAACAAACACGACGTGGATAAACGTTGTTGTTCCGAGGGTTATTCTGGCTTCATGTATGCCTTTAACTGGTATAACTTCTCCATTAGCAGTTTCCAAAAGGTAATTCTTTACAGGGCGGAATATTTTACAGTGAGCTACGATGTTCGGCTTCACGATGGTATGTGTGGAACCAGTATCTAGGACCATTTCGCAGTCCCGACCGCAGACATTTCCAGGTACTACCAAGCTGGAGCCATTGTTCTGCAGCCGGGATACTCTAATTATTGTTGTTGATGGGGCTTGGTAGCACCTAGCCAGCTTTCGCCCCTTGAAGCTGGCTACTGGGAGTTTTCCGGATTACTTGCAGGGGCATTCGATCTGGTACAATTTCTTTGAATGTGCCCCTCTTCACCACACTTCCAACACAGGATTCTATTTCTTCGACGAAAGGTCATGCTTTTGTTGTCTCCATCTACTTGTTTTTGACGTAGGATTTCTTGCAGCTGTTGTATTACTGTTGTCAAATTATCATTTGGATTGCTGACTTCTGGTACATAGTTTGTTCTTCGAAGTCTTGCCTGAGTTCTGGATGTCTGCTTAGCCGTTTCAAACTGAAGTGCGTAGGCGAGAGCTTCTGAAATTTTCTTTAGTCTGGCCATTCTTAATGCCTGATTCATGTCTGGGTCGCGTAGACCTTCAATGAAACTACCCACGGCTAGTTCTTGTTTTATTTCTTCAGGGTATGTCGGGTATGTCAGATTAATCAAACGTACGATGTCAGCTTCGTATTCCTGAAGGCTTTCGTTATATTTCTGTCTTCGTCCCTGGAGCTGCGCCTTATAAACTTCCTGCAAATGTGTCTCGCCATATCTCATTTCCAGGAACATTACAATCGATTCATAGTCGGACTGCTTTTCTTCGGGGATGTTTCTTAACACCTCTATGGCTTCTCCTGGAAGAGCAAGTACTAGAGCTCGGGCCTTCTCTGAGGAACTCCACTTATTACCATCAGCAGCAGCTTCAAATTGTCGAAGATAGGTAACCCATGGTACCTTGCCATCAAAAGTAGGAGGTTTCATTACAGTTGTTGAGGTACCGCTTTCTGAAATTACGCCTGTGCTAACTATCTTTTGAATTTGTCGCTGTAAATGTTGTACTTCTTGTTGTATTTGGCCTTGAACTTGACTCTGAAGTAACTGTACTGTTTGCTGCATTTGTTCTTCCACTTCTTCTTTAACATCTTCTTTCGTAAGTTTTAAATCAAGCAACATTTGTTTTCTCATCTCATCTTGGCTATGATAAAATTCTCCTTTTAGATTTTCTCTGATTTTTACCATCTTCTCTTTTAGTTCTTGTTTCATCTCCGCTTGGCTCCGTTTAAGGTCTTTTGGATTTTCTCTATTTGTTGTCTGGTTTCTTCTTGACTAGTTCGGATTTCCTTCTTCATTTCTTCTTTCAGGGATTCTTGACTGATTTTCATGTCTTCTTTCAGGTTTTCTTGGCTGGTCTTCATTGCTTTTAGATCTTCTTTCAGGGATTCTTGACTGATTTTCATGTCTTCTTTCAGGTTTTCTTGGCTGGTCTTCATTGCTTTTAGATCTTCTTTCAGGGATTCTTGGCTCGTCTTCATTTCTTTTAGATCTTCTTTTAAGTCTTCTTGTTTTTCCATCATAAGCTTAATTAGTGCACTAATTTCCTCCATAACGGCTGTTTGTTGTCTGGTCTCAACTGGCATTCAAATTTTCTTCTTGACTACTTCGTCTTCCTTGGGTAATTACGTTCCGCTTCTGACACCAAATGTTCCAAAACACCTCGTATAAAAACACGTGCCTTCGTTTTTATACCTTTATTAACAATGTAACGTAACTATGGTTACAATAACGGCAAAATCTTAAATTGTCACTGTCTCGAAGTTTACAGCACAAAAGTCGAATCGGTACTAACTAATCGGAAGTTTCCCGTCGCCCTTTTATAGTATGGTGGAAGAGTAAAGAATGATCTAGAATATTCGAGAAATATCGTGAAAATTCCATAGTACAGGATGGCATAAAAGTTCTTAATGGATAATTCGGGCGTTTTCGGAAACCTTCGAAAGTGATGAAAGAACTTGGAAAAATTAAGGTAAATTATTTAAATAAATTAACAAACTAAATTAAATGATCCTAACTCTCTAAAATTCTATAACCTAAACACATTTTTGAAAGTCTGTAACAATATATTCACACAACGTTTCGGGTCGTACTATCTCTGTCCGTTTTCAGATGTAAACTTAAATCTTAATATTTTTACATCGGAAATCTGTGGTTTCTTTGTGTACCATTAATTATCGGACACCATGTATACAGAGTATACGGGTTAGAAAAGGAAAAATATTTTCTGACTTAAAGAGAAATCTAAACTTTTACAAACATCGGTTTTTTAAATATTTTTATATAATTGAATCTACTACGACCACATAGATTTTATCACCAGTTTTTATTATTTATATGGCATAAAAACTTTTTATTGTATATATTTACTTTTATTTTAATGCATCATCGCACTGTTTCTTGTAGTGCATCATGCTCAGAAGTGTTGAACACAGAAGGTACAGCATTATCATATGTAGTGTACCACCCTACAAAAGACGCTTTAGTAATCATGATGGAGGGACTTACTGTTGGATATTTTTCAGTTGATAGACAAGGTCATCTTAACGAAATGGCCAAAGTGAAGTTAAGTGGTCGGATTCAAACAAGGTCTGTTGCCAGTCAAGGTCTGACGTGGGCTGGAAGTTCCAGTTTAGCCATTCTTACAGGTAAGATATTCGAAAGTTCTGTAAAATCCTTGTAATTTTGATTAAATAGTCTACCTGTTCAAGTTTAAGGATCGTTGATGAGGCTTCCTTAATCAAAATAATACTAAAAACCGAAATTTGTATTAAAGAAGCCTGTTATAAGGATTTAGTTAACACATTCAATAATAGTTATTACAGTTGCGTTAAAAAGAACGCTTGGAAAAAGAAATTGTTCGGCGACTTACACTCGATATACCGGCTAAATGTCCGCAACATATGGGAAATTTTTCATTAAGGGAAATTCCGATTTTTTCTGACGATCGCCTCTGCATGTCCGATAACCTACAAATCCATTTTGACCTATGTATGTCATGTGAACAGCGGTATGGCGGGAAATTTAAAAAAAAAAACAATATGATATTACAAAACGTGAATATAGGTCACAAAATATCTAAAAACTCTAAGAATAAAAAGACTTAGAATTTAATTCTAGCCCCGAATACAAAATTTAAGGCATGTTTTTCTTTAAAAAAGTGAATTTGCCATTTTTTTTCAAGTTTACTTAAATGTATCATTATATTAACCAAACTAGCTTTATTTAACTAAACTTCATTTGTTTAAGTCGAAATATAACATATATATTTTTTGTGTTTTTGACAACTAGAGCCAATAATTTAAAAAATAGGTTAAAAATTAAAATAGATCCTCTAGTAGGTTTTGGAGACAGAAAAAAAGCGGGTTAATGATCATTTCATGCATACAAAATTTCTAGCTTGTATTTGTATTTTTGTTGGGGTAATTTGCTTACGAGTTATAGTAAAAATTGCCTTTATTTTGGTAAAATGTAAAAAAATAGGAACTATAAAAATAATAGATAATAATGACATTAAAATAAATAAATAAACTGAGGGGGTAATTTTTAGGTTTATGCATAAAATGTGTAAACTTATCTTCAGTTATGAGTAAAACATGATTAGGATCAATAAATTTTACTTTTTATGAATATTTAATGGTTTTTGATTTGGTAAAATATTAAAAAATTTTAGAAATAAACAATTGCAATACCGGGTGTACTGGCGAAAACTCTTTTTTTTAAATTGTGTGCTCTAGTTGTCAAAAAAACAAAAAAATATGTTTTATTTTGACTTAAACAAATAAATTTTAGTTAATTAAAGCTAGTTTGGTACATTTACACTTTGTTAAAAAATATATATATTTAAAAAAAAATCCGAATTCACTTTTTTTATAGTACATGCTTTAAATTCTGTATTCAGGGCTAAAATTAAATTCTAGGCAGTTTTTACTCTTAAAGTTTTTAGATATTTTGTGACCTAACCCTACTTTTCGTGATTTCATATTGGTTTTTCAAATTTCACGCCATACCGCTGTTCACATAATATATGTCAAAATAGATTTTTAGGTTATTGGACATGCAGAGGCGCTCGCCAGAAAAAAATCGGAATTTCCCTTAATAAAAAAATGTCCTAATGTTGCGAACATTTTGTGGGTCACTGTATGAAAAAATATTCGAGTGCTTTAAGATACTTTTTCAAAATAAATATTTTATTTGGTCTAGGTTAATGAATAAAAGCATTTGACTTTGATTTTTTTAAATTAATTAATCGTTGAAAAATCCGAACAAGTATTAAAAAAGCTATATTTAATCTGTGTATTGAAGGTGATCTTACTGTAAGAATTTGGGATTTGGATACTAATGATAACTATGTACTTCCCACTACAATGAAGCTTTATGTAAATGAAGAAAAGACCCCGTCAGTTAGTGAGATATTTACCTGTATTGCGTATTGTAATCTTAATCAGACTCTGTGTGCAGGCACAAATATAGGTAAGAGCAGTACTTTGTACATGTTTTATTTTTATTTAATATTGTAGTCATTATGTATTTAAAATATATGTTGGTAATATTATTTAAATATTAAACTTTTAAATAATTTGCTTTTAAGATACTTTTTGTCAAAAAATATATGATTTTTAAACTATTTCCTGAGATTTCACTATTATTCCCAGTTATCTTGTCCATATTCTAGGCAATGTTGATCTTATACAACTAACAAGGTTTTAATTGCTTTAAATCATATTGTGCTAATTAGTAGCCGGGTCATTAATAAAAAAATGTAAAAGTAGACGTATTTTCTTTTCTTAGGTGCAAATGATAATTCACTCTTATCTTAAAGTCTTTGTGTTTTAGAAGTCTTAAATAATTGTATTGTTCTGTCTATATGAGTAACAGTTTATCCAGTTTCACCTTTGGCAGCAATTCGCCCATTTCTTTAGTTTTACCGTTGCTTAAATGGGTATGATTTGTCCTAGCCCGACCACAAAAGCAAACTTAATCATTTATTTATTTATAAACGGTTTACACCATACACTATAATGATGTTATTTTGTCACACTGGTCACATAGGCGTATATAAGAGGGAGGGGGTGGGGGAGGGGGTGTGAAACTCCTCCCTTAGCATGATTAACATGAGTGAGAAGGTATATTCGTGTTAGAGAAGCTTTATTTTGTTCTGTATTTAATGCATATCGTTATGTGGACTCCCTCTCTTAGCGTTCGTGAGGAAAAAAAAGGAAAATGTCTCAGTAACAAAAATCAGTATTTTGTTTAGTTTTGGAAGATGAGTACCTTTTTTGCTCTTTAAACAATAGGAACATGTTTTTGTAAGAGAAAAACAAAGTTGTATGTTATTTTCAAAGTGACGACCTTTATTTTTGCTCTTCAAAATATTTTGTTTTTAAATTTCTTCGTGTAACCCCCCTCCCATATAAAGCTATAAATACGTCCGTGGCTGGTTATAGCAAATCCTGCAAATATTACTTTAATACTTTGAAATATAAAGTAATTACTTTTAGAGAATTTTATTGCTTTTTTCGTTGATATGTTTGCAAATACCTACATTCTTTACATTTTTCAATTGCATATATTATTCCGCAGAAAACTGATTTACATTAAACACCATCTTTTATATACTATGTCAGAAAAGAAAAAATGTTAAATGTAGGAGATAACAGGCATGTTTTTGCTGAATTTCCTCCAGAAATAGATATATAATACAAATTCCTCATGTAACATGTAAAAAAATCTAAAATGCGGATTTTCCAGGCTTTGTTTTCAAATGTTCTACAAGGTGGGTTTGATAAAAGTTTTTTTTTAAGTTTGAATATTTGATAAGTGTTCATGTCCCATATTTTGAATTCTATACCATTTTTAAAATCATCCTTTTTTAAATAAAACTGAATTACAAAGTATAGTGCAGAAACAATTAAACTAAATTTAACAAAATTGAACATAATAACTCAAAATGACTCAAAGTATTTCTGGCCCAATGTGGTGGTCCTGCTTCGACCAATAAGTACATAGTTATGCGGGCATTTCTCTGTAAGCTCGTACAAATGCTGTCCTGGTAAATATTTTTAACATTTGTCAAAAATCCATGTCCTATTTCAAACAACATTGCATTCGGCAAGGATGTCAACTTCACAACAATTTGCGTTCTATTTCACTAATAAAACATTTGTAAATATTATAGTTTTTTCTATTATGCAGGCAGGGGACTGGAGACAAATTTTACAGGTGTTAACTAAATATAATAAAATACGTAATGGGACCTTGTTTTACGAAAAAATATTTTAATTACTTTTTGGAAAAATCGCCCATGAAGAGTTAAAGTACAAAAAAATGTGTTTTTTTCTACAAATAGTGGGCAAGTCATGATTCTTGTTACAAACATTTTTCTTAAGGGTTTCCGGTAAAAACATGTCTGACACTTCGCACATGCAACCAAACACAGCAGAGCCGGGTTCTCTATGACTACACTGTAGTGTTAAAAGTTGGATTATTTATTTATTTATATATTATTTATGTTTATGTTTTGTTTAGGTCGTATTTATTTTTGGATTAAAAATCAAAAAGAAGTTTTTGAAAACCCAGAGGATGCCTGGGAGTTGACAAATATTAATTATATAAGCGGTACCATTAAACAATTAAAATGGGGCTCGATAATGATGCGGCTACCACTCCTTAGTGTAAACTGTGTAACCTCCATTTATATTATGAAAGAGCAAACTGTGTGTAGTGCCTTTTCGGATAAAATTTGGGCCACGCAGAAAACTGCCAATCAAATTTGGATTGAAACTAGTAAAAGTAATCGTTTATTGGAACTGGAGTCGCAAGTAAGTGACATGGCTATATCTGAAGATTTTATTGTATTTTCTAATGGAAGAATTATAAATGTTTATAACATAAGTTGGAAAACAGATAAGATGCAAAATTATAATGAAGGTATGTTGGTAACACATTTATAGTTATTGTTTAGCGTTTTTTAATTAGTGATTATGAAACTAAAGAAAACTAAAAGCTACCTACTAGGTGTTACATTTTAAAATGATTTTAGAAGTTTATTAAATTATGGCATGTGTTAATTGTACAGGGTCTCCCATTTTGGTTGCAACAGGGGGTATCTCAGTTATCATTAAAGATAGAACCTTGCGGTTTTCGTGAACCTGAACTACTTTTTGTCAAACAAAGGATGCCATTAACAAAGCCGTTATAGCCCTCTTAGTTTCTGAGCTACTGGGTGATTTTAAAAATTTTGCATTTTCATGTACCTCTTGTATCTCAGTTAGCTGATAACGTATCAATAAGGTAAAAACTATTCTAATATTTTTTTGTAGAATGCAGTGGCGGGTCAGATTTTTCCAAACATTATTGTTTTTTAAGTACTGAACAATGTTGAGTTTTTTTTCAAAGGAACACCCTGTATATTTGTCAAAAAAATGAAATTGAATTTTTACAAGATTTTTAAAAATATATAACCCTATAGGTTTATTTTTATAAACAACGACAAAATTCCCAATTTTCATATTTTATATCCAAAATTTTGCGGTAGGCTAGGCAAAACAAATCAGTTACCAGTTTTTTTATTGACTTGATTACTGTAGTTGTGCTTACGTCACGACTCTCAAAATTGGATTTTGCTTTTAAACTTAATAATGTTTATTTCTTTTGTTATATAAATTAAGGTCAAGGTGAGCAAAATTTTTAATGAATAAAAGGTTTTTAATAAATAATTTTCTTAATTTATTGTTAGCATATTGTATTTTATTTAGTTTTTATACAAAAAAAACACCTATTAGTCTATTATATTTAACATCCTTAAAACTTTTCTATTTACGATTTTTTTTATCTCTAATATCAAGCAAGTGGCAAGTGTCTGGCCAAATTAACAAAATTTGAAAAACACTCCGTATCTCCAAAACGAATCAAGTTAGCCATAATTTACTTTTACCACTGAATTTGTTTTAAAAATCGAAATTGAGATTGCGCATTCAGATTTGTTCTATCTCTATTAGTTTTCGCTATACCCTGCAAGGTCAATGAAAAGGCGCCACCCTGTACATATTAACGAATTTGTGCTTGTCGTTTTTATTGCAAAATAATTTTATAATGAAAAGTGGCCTTAAAAGCTAGGTAACTGAAACTTTTTAATCATTAATTTATCAGCAACATAAAGTTAAACTAGCTGAGCTAATCAGAACTTACTGAATCAGAAATTCAATGCAAAATATTTGCAAAAGGCGTCAATTATTTATTATTATTTATTTATCTCGTAGCAACTATAGGAATATCTATTTATAGATATTTTGTACTATCAACGGCTCTATTCTTGCCAGTTTAAGCAGGTTAAGAAACAAATTCATGTAATGTTGAATATAATAAAAACTTCTCTACAATCAATTGGTAATGATGGGCTAGAAGTAGAAAATCTAATTTAAGTAAACTTTATCAGAAAAGACGTATAAGAAAATTTTACCCCGGAATTTTAAATACGGGTAAATACGGTGTAGTTGGCCACGACGCCGCATCTTGCCGTCAGGGTCAACTAGAAGCTAAACTAAAAGCCATACTTAATAAATAACATTGTTAGAGTAAATAAACGATAAATTGTTGAATATTTTTCCCACTGTTGTTACCAAATATAAATAATAATAGATAATAAAAAAAAAAACACGTTTGTAACTTAAAAAAGGTATCTAATGTTTATAACGTATATAACGTTTTGGCACGTTTCGGTAATAAATTGTTCACTGTTTTCATAATAATATAAAAAATGGATTTAAAGTAAACAATAAATAAAATACAGGCCGTTATGGAAAAAGTATTTTCACAATACCCTGTATAAACATTTAAACATATTTAAAATGCCAAAATATTATTTTTTATAGGTTTTTAAAATCTATAAAACAAGAACATTTATGGTTCCTGGGCCAGTAATAAAATTGATTTCATGATAAGAACACTTTTAAAACCTTTATAAAGAGGGGTTCCTTTCTAACCCAACCTGTCGATGTCAAATGTTTCGGGTGTTGGGCTGGGCGAACGCATCACTTTTTTATCGGACAAATTTACCACAATGTTTTACGTGCAGTTTTTAAAGATTTTGCCAAAAATGGTAACGGTTACAATCATGAAAACATTGCTCAAACACATGTTTCGGGTATCAGACTGGGCAGAAGTCGTGACTCTAACCCTTACGATTTTTGACACAATCTTTAAAAATTGCACGTAAACCATTGTGGTAAACTTGTCCTACAAAAAAGGTGACGCGTTCGCCCAGTCCGACACCCGCAACATTTGACATTGACTGGCTGAGTTAAAGCGCCGCTTCCATATATGGCGGTATGAATATTCGTGGTAGACTCGCCAAAAGGAACCCCACTAAAAGGTTTTAATAGTGTTTTTATCATGAAGTCCATTTTATTACTGACCCAAGAACTAGTACAGTATTAAAAATATACTTGTACTTTTAGGTGAGAACAATTGTGAGTTTACTGTAACATTTAGTACAAGTTTTCACTGTGAAAATGATGGTATTATCATGTATCGTGCAACAATACTAGCCTTAAGTACCCAAAAGATAACCCTTTTTACCTCCAGTGGAAATATTATTTCACACATTATTTCAAATCTTAATGAAGGAGAACCTCTTGGCATGGATGTAACCAATAATTACCTTACAATATCAACTATGGAAGGATACCTAAAAATTTATGATTTGTTGGAAAATCAACCTAAATTATTTATTCCAGTTAAAAATATAGGCGATATGATCGAAGATTTTGGAGAAATAATTCAAGCTAAAACCAACTCAAAAGGTAAATTAAATAGTGTTTGGGTTCAGCGTGATTAAATTTCCCGTTGCACATATTGAGATCACTATAAGATAGAAAAAAAAACATTTTTGTTAATTAATCAATCTCTTGGTGTGTGTGTCTGCTTAAGTTGGTATCATATGAAAATAGTACATTACATTACAAGTGTGGAAACTGACTAATTTTACACGAGTGGGTTTGGGAAGTTTGTTTGTCTTTACAAAAAAAAGTAGAAAACAATTCATAATTTTGCAACACTAGGGTAATATATACCTTTTCTCACTGTGGTATATTATTAGCTTTGTATACCTTTCATAATTTTAGAATTTAAAAAGGTCCTCACTCCTACATAATTGCATGCTTTTTTCAATATAATTCCAATAAATTGCCAAATTAATTTTAAATATGACAGCGATGACAGCTTTATATTATACTTTGCAACATTGGTGTTGTAAAGTTCTTTGCAACACTAGTGTGATATAAGGCATTTTCTATGCATGAAAACAGTGTGCTCTTTGCTATTTTCACATGTGGTGGTAGGAAACCTTTTTTATTATCAACGTTTCGAAAAATGGTTATTATTTATAAAAGTTTTGTATGGTGTGAATAACTCTAAAATTCAACCATTTTTTTTCTGTTTTAGTCATACAGTGTGTCTGATAAAGTTGGAACCATATGGAAAACGTTTTTAATATTCATTTTAGGAATAAAATGTATTCTTTATAAAAAGTTCTGCATGGCAATTACCATTTTTTTATCCTATACGGGATATGTAAAAAATATGAACTTTGCTTGTAATAAAAAAGTTGTTCAGAAATAAAAACATGTACAAATTATTATTTCTTTTCTGGCTAGATACAATTAAACGTAATTTAGGAGGTACTGGCGTGAAAGATTATTTGCCAACGAATGTCAGAATAAGTCAGTATTTGGAAAAGTGCAATAAAAATGGCAAATTTGCTAAGTAGTGAAAAAAAACGTAATCACCAAATCTGAATTATCATGCTGAATTGCTATAATTGCATATTTGTACATATTTTTTAATTATAAACAACTTTTTCTTATAACACTTTTTAATTTTGTCAAAAATAAAGGTACTTTATTCTTAAGCAATATTTTTTTGGCAAATCTCGTATAAGAATAAAAATATATATAAGATTTGATAATTGCATATAGAGTTTTAGACTAAGCAGAACTTTTAATAAAGAATAACTTTTTTCCCAAAAATGAATAATAAAAAAGTTTTCCATATGGTTCCAACTTTATTAGACACACTGTATACTGTATAGTCTGACATACAGCGTGTTCACGGATGGACTTAACTATACCTGCAAAAATTTGTATTTGTAATATTTCGAAAAAAATAAATTTTTGCTTTCTCTGAAATGCTAAAAAGTATAATAAAAATCGCCTAAGATGGTTTAAAACCACGAAAATATTATTTTGAAAAATAAAAAAATGGAAAAAGTATATTTTTAAAACACCTATTAAATGGTCTAAAAAAATAATTTTGCCCAAAGCTACAATAAAAATTGTCCTATGATACACAAAGTGGTTTAAAATGGCAAAAATATTATTTAAAAAATAATTAAAATATATTTTTGGAAATACTCAACAAAAGAGCATTAAAAAGTAATAAAAAACTTTAACAAATATTTTTCGTATTGCTTATGATTACCTGAAAAAATTAAGTGTAAAGTTAAAAAAAAATAGTTTTTTCTTTATAAATAATTCATTTAACTTTTTATATGTGGATTAAGTTAAAATGTATGTAGGTAGTAACTCAAAAGGTAATGATTTAGTAAACAAAAAGTTACCAATTATATTACTTTTCATTATAGAGAGTGAAAAAATATTTATAACCGATTATTTCCCTCAATAGAAAATAAATAGACCAATCAGAAACCACCCTTTTTCGGATAAATTATGTTTAGATAAGTGATTAAACCACATGTGCTATTTAACCTCGAATAAATTTCTGTCATGCAAACTAGTTGTCAAAATTAAGAAAATGTCCAACATTATGATCAGTAAAATTCTGTCTTTTTGGCTTAAATGTAAGTTTTTAGGAAATAATCTAGCCGTATACCACTCGACCTACAAATTCAAATCCGAATAAACTAACCAAATATTTTTGCAAGAATTTCTTGGCAAATAGTTTCATAGACAATAATTTTTAAAAAACTGGAGTTTTTAATTTTGAAATAAAATCCCTCGACCGCTGCGCGGTCTCGTGTTTTTATTAAATTGTTGTCCATTTAACTATTGTCCAAGAAAAAATGTTGATCAAAATATTTTTGTGTGTTTAATCGATTAAATGTATAGGTCTTGTGATATAATATATGATTATTTCCCTCAATAGAAAATAGACCAATCAGAAACCACCATTTTCCGAATAAATTTTGTTTAGATAATTGATTAAACCCTATGTGCTGTTTAACCGCGAATAAATTTCTGTCATCCAAAATATTTGTCAAGATTGAAAGAAAATTTTGTTTATAGTCTATTGTTGTAATTATTTTTTGTAAAAATGGCTTTGTCCGTTGAAATAAATAAATAAATAAATAAATAAATAAAATGTCAAACATTAAAATCAGAAAAATTTTGTGTTTTTGGCTTGAATTTAAGTTTTTCAGGAAATAATCTAGCCTTATACCACTCGACCTACAAATTCAAATCAATTAAACTACCCAAATATTTTTTGCAACAATTTCTTGGCAAATAGTTTCATACACAATAACTCTAAACTCGAGTTTTTGACTTTAAAACTATTGACCATTCAACCATTTTCCAGGAAAAAATCTTGCTTAAAATATTTTTGGGTAGTTTAATCGATTAAATTTATAGGTCTTGTGTGATATAATATATGATTTTTTTTTATTTGTTAAAATAACTTTTTCCTAATTTTAAATCTTTCGGTATATCATAAGACAAATTCATTTTAATGTTTTTTTTTCAGGTAATTGTAAAAAATATCACATTTTAGAATTGTTTTGTAACATTAACCTTTATTTTGCCTAGAAAACATAACCAACAAAAAAATAATAATAAAACAGTTTAAATTACTTTTTTTAGACTATTTAATGAGGTAGTTTCAAAATTATACTTTTTCAATTTGTTTATTTTTTAAAGTACCTAATATTTTCGTGATTTTGAACTACCTTGTATATCGTACGGCGATTTTTATTATACTTTTTCTAGTAGGGAAGCCCACGAAGCTAAATGGTAAATTACTCGAGCCTCATAGAGAGACCTATTGGGTTGCAAAGCTTAGATAATAAAAAGAAAAAAAATGTTATACAGGATGCCAACAAATATAGTTTTAGTGACTAATATGAAAGATAGAAATATAACCATTTCACAAATTGACATTTTTTACTTTTCAAATGGCAAAACCTCTTAAACAAGCACTTTTCAAATAAAGGATTTTTTGATAAATCTAATGATACTAATTTATTTGCAATCGGTTTAAAAATAAAGTAATAAATTAATAACGAATCATAGCAACCTAGATGCAATACTACATACAAAAGGCTCTCAAAAAATCAAGTATGCCTCAAAACCTTTAAAAAATGTCAAATTAATATTTATAATTGTCTTGGGAAAGCAAAAATGTTAAAATATACAGGGTGTTTCATTAAAAATTCAAAATTGGAGCCACTTTCGGTTAAACCAGAAATAACTAAAAGTTATAAATATGCGAAAACTCTCCTTTTCCATACCCTTTACTTATACTTATAAGTCTTATTTTGATATGTCTAATACTATGGTGACCTAGAACCTCTAGGTCACCATATCTAATACTTTAGAAGTTAAGGCTTGTCTAATAGATTTGTTGACACCCGGTATAATGTATACCGATTCATCGGTGGAGGAAGCGGCTATAGATTTTTAAATGTGTATGTCACCAAAATACTATTATTATTTCGGCTTGTGGAAATCGTTGAATCGTATCGGATTATATATTTTTCGTTTTAATTAATTTTTTTAACAAAAAAAAATAGCCACGCTCGAGAATGTCAAAATGACGTTTTTTTACAACTTTGTAGGCTTCCGCTTTCTTTACGTCACGCGTCACTCTGAAATTCTCAGATTGCTGGAATATACACTGTTTACCATGTAATTAACTTACGCTATCTTAATCTGACGCGCTCGTATATTTTTGTTTTTTGGGGCTCATATTTGGTAAAGGTACTTAACTGGGTACAAGGTATCCTCCGGTATAGTTAAGTCCATCTGTGGACACACTGTATAAGATTTCTCAAAAAATATGAATTGTTTTCAGGAGGAAAGTACCGGTATTTTGAACAGTTTTGAAAATTTTTATGAAAAAACATTATTTAGGCATAAAGATAACCCTCAAATATAAATTGTTTATTTTCAACAAGGAACTTAAATAAAAACCTGATCTTAGTGCATAGTGCTGATAATAAAATTAAATTGAGTAATTGTTTATTATTGTTAACATTAATATAAAAATAATTGTGTTTTATAATTGTATTTTTAGGTAATAACGTTGCAATGACACTTGCTGCATCAAATTTGGTTCCAGATGGCAAATTGTATATTTGGGATATTGAAAGTGATGTAATAGTATTTTACGATTTTCGAAAATATGATGATGTTGAAAAATATTCTATAAATGAATATTTTAATACGGACCAAGAAAAGATAATGAGCAAAGCAAAGATCAGATGGAATCGGATAGTACATTTGATAAAGTATGTAAAAATAGAATTCCTTTATCCATATATTGGAGCGATAATGACGGCAGACTATTGATATGCAATGCTAGAAAAATAAGAAGTCCCAGTACAAAAAGGGATTTGAATATTTAAGAAAAAAGGTAGGGATAAAACACACTTTTTTCAAAATCTTGGGACAGTCCTTGAATTCTAAAAGTATTAGTAGTAACTAGTGATCGGCCGATAATTTTTTTTTGCCGATACCGATATAATATTGGTATCGGCATATTTTAGAAAAAGCTTTAGCTATTTAATTAAATTAATAAATACAAGTAAAAATTATCAACAGAGGCAACGCTGTAAAGCATCTTTAGTCAAATACTGTACTTATTCAAACAGTACTTAGTACACTGTTGCTTTAGATAAGATTGGATAACGATTGGGGTGCAATATTTTCATTTTTTTTGCGTTACATGCAGGGGCAGTCATGAGGGGGGCATGTCCTTTCTTTTATGCCACATCATTTGTAACTGATTAATTTTTTTTTACCTAAACACACCCAACTGCAAATATGGGCATTTAATGATGATATGGCTCCCCCTCGGAAAGTTAATCTGACTGCCTCTGGTTACAACTTACAAGTAAAAATACAATGGAAAAAAATAGAGATAACATTTAAAAAAAATCTACATTTTTTTAAACCAAAAGAACAAATTAGTTTACAATTACTAGATAAAGAAGTTATTCCCAAAGCCGCTGGAGATTTTAATAAAACGAAAGGGTAAAAATAATATGTTCATATTAGAGAAAATTTAGTTATTTTATTTAAAAAAAATGTAAAAAAATAGTTTTTACTTACAAATAAATAAAATAGTTAATCTTAAATACACCGATATTTAAGGGGTCAAGCAGGTTTTTTGGGAATCCTTTTTCCTGCGAAAACAATAAATAACACATATTACATTATTCATTAATACAACTTTATCCTCAAGCCTACTTAGGCAAAACCAAAATTGCTTAAAGCGAACCCCTAGAGCGAACATCGGCTCAAGCCACTAGCTGATCTGTTTCTTCTGGCATCCTGCACAAGGAATAAGAAGAAACTATATATATATATATATATATATATATATATATATATATATATATATATATATATATATATATATATATATATATATATATATTGTAAATAGACATGTTATGTAAATTTATATTAATTAATAAAGCAAATTGTTGAGTTGAGTTAAGAGAGATATTTATCGGCAAGATTTTCCCGATACCGATTATCGGTATTGGCCGATCACTAGTACTAACTTGCCGTGTGTGTCTTAAGTGTAGTAACTGTTAGTTTAGTAACACGAGACTTAAATATGTTGTTGGATATTCAAAAGCTTTTATTTTTAACTTTCCAAGAATTTTTAATAAAATTTATATGAGGGAAATCTGCTAGCCATGGTAATCTAAATATAAACTATGGAAAATTGTGCACAGCTGCTCTGCGATGAGGGGGTGCATTGTGATGAATGTACATTGGACTGGGCCAAAAAAACAACATTTTTCTTTGTAACGGTTCTGTAGGCCTTTAATATTAGCATTAAGAGGTGCATCATTAAAATTATTGACGTTTCAACAATAATTGTTGCATTTTTATACAAAATCTCGGCATCAGTCAATCTTGAACTTTCGACCAATTCATATTCTTGAAGAAAATTAAATATTATATAATTTAATTTTAAAGAGAGCTTTTTATAGATATTTAATTTCCTTCAAGAATATGAATTGGGCAAAGGTTCAAGATTGACTGATTTCGAGATTTTGTATAAAAATGCAACAATTATTGTTGAAACATCAATAATTTTAATGATGCACCTCTTATTGTTAATATTAAGGATTTTTATTTCTTTTACTATATTTTTCTTTCGTCGTCACGAACAATATGTTTACAGTACTGTTAGAAAAAAGTTTGTTTTTTTGGCCATGTCTAATGTACATACAGAATCAGCCAAATAAAGTCGTTCATAGGCAATGTTTTTTTTTTATTATGCCACTCCAAAACAATGCTTTCTCCTTTAGAAGAAACTAGCGGTTGATGCGTTTGCCAACAGGTACAATTTTTTGAGACTGTCGAAACTAGAGTGCGCCGTGAATCAGAAATCAAGCAAATTCTCGTTTCATACGAAACCATCATATTACTTCAGTCAATACCACGGTTGATTATTTTTACTGCTTACTGCAGCGTATTTTTTTCTGGATCGAAAGTTTAAGAACACGCAAGGATCTTCTAGGATACAAATTAACCGCGTTAAATCTACGCGTTATTGTTTGTCGAGACACATTTGCCCCCTCGATCCTAGCAAGCTCCTTAAATATTTTATTGTAGTATTCACACATTTATTAATGTTTTCCAATCTTAGGCTGCTGCTGAATAGGGTTTTCATTTATATTTTGAAATCGTAAACAGCCGTTGGTTTTAAAGTGTTTTAATAAACTTAAAATTGTAGCTTTAACCAGTACAGGACAACCTTTAAATAAGAACGCAAAGCCTCCGACTATATTGTGTGCTGAACTACCATATACCATAGTACCACCAAATAATTTATACTCTTTGTTCGACGTTATAAAGTACGAAAAACTAAAGAAAAGTATAAACCAGCATTTTAAAAAGAATACTAAATTTAACAGAAATAGCAACCGCTTACAACACACCAAATAAATAGCTAGTCAGTAAAAATGAATTATAATTTTACAAATATACAAAATAATTCTATTCAATCACCGACCGCTACGCGCTCGTCCGGATTTCGTCTTTCAAAAGACGAAAGAGTAAGGACTGTGATTTCGGAAGGTTTCAAACGTCTAAAAAAGGCGATATCACACGGTTCACTTGGGGAATGTTCACTCAAGTGAATATTTATTTACATATTCCGAGTTCACACAAGTTACTTAAAAATGAAGGTTCATTCGTTATTTTCTAAAAAAGCATGGTCGGTGCCACCATAGATTTCAAGAAGAAAGGTTCTGGGAGTTTAAAACATGTTACTAAAGCCATGTATAGACTTGGATACAATCGGGACAACATTGTCGGCCGACTGTATCTTGTTCAAAAAATTTTCAGCAACAAAGTTGGCCAACATTTGCAAATACAAGTGTTTCGCGTCCACACTAGTTTTAAAGCTCGTACAAACCTGCCGAAGTTTTCCATATTAAATGGAAAACAGGCGACTTGCCGATTCCTTGGATTAAAACTCCCACCGATGTTGCAATGGCGTTTGCAACAAATCGGCCGACCGGTGTGCAACATTCAAGATACAGTCGGCCAACAAATGTTTTCGCCGATTGTATCCAAGTCTGTACATGGCTTAAGAGAACTACCGAAAGAAGATTCCGAATCATATTGCAATCATCTTCAAATCTAACTATATATTTTATGATTCCAAAGACACTAAGTAGTAGTTCTTAAAATGATCCAAAATGAGCAACGTTTTTTATCGTTTCACTTATAAACCATCTTAATATAGATACAGTGCACGTATTTAACTCTACCATAGGTGAGACGGAATGAGAGATATCCAGTGAACATTCATTTCATGTCTAGACGTGTCATTTTCTGTTCATTCCGATAGCGAGTGAATAATGCCGAATGCCGATATCCAGCACTGGTGGATTGGTTCACTCAAGGTTCACTAATGAATTCAGTATTCATTTTTATTTCACTCTATGTTCAAATGTTTCACTTTGAGTGAAAGATGCAGAACGAAGAGAAGTGAACGAAAAGTGAATAGTCTGATACCGCCTTAATAGATTTGGCATCGGTGGTACTCGTAATAGGGTATATTCTGTTACTATTTATCTTAAGGCAAGCGTCGTCCAAAGAAGGACCATTCAATACTTACCTTCTTCATGCACACGATGTTTTAATAATGCCCCTTTAAAAAACAACCTATGATTTACCTTCTCCATAGATTTACCATACTTATTTTAGATGAATCCAAATTACTAAAGAACGAAGACCAAATAATTATAACCATGTTTGTATTACCTGAGAATGAAATTAAAATCCATGACGTAAGGGCAGTGGAATCGGATACAATGTTATTGGGCGTGTCCATACCTTATATTATAATATTGCAAAAATTAAACATTGTCCGAGATATAATGAACGATTTCAATGGTTTAGAAGATTGTGATGAAAATACAAAAGAAGCTGTTATTGATTTTAGTTACAATTTAAGTCTAGGTGGGTTCCTTACTTATTTACTTAAAGAAAAAAATATTTAGTAAATTGATTTTATTTGATATTAGAGTAAGGCCAAGTTTATAAATCAAAATTTAATTTTAGTATTAGTATTAGCATTAGTGGATGGTAATTAGTTGGGTACTCTCCAAAAATTAAATTAAAAGTTCTAAAAAACCAAAAAAAAAAAATTAAAACAAGTAAAAAGATATTTTAAAATCGACGTATTGGTGGCAAATCTGCCACCGTTTTCAAGATAAATACAAATATTAAAAATAAAAATTAACTATTATTAGGTTTTAAATTTTAAAATTTTTATCTTTTTTAGGAGATTCTGAAATCTCTTTGACATTAAATGTCAAATATATTTGAAAATTTAAAACCTAATAATAGTTACTTTTTATTTTTAATATTTGTATTCAATGTATCTTGACAACGGTGACAAGTTTGCCACCGAAACGTCGATTTTAAAGTATCTTTTTACTTGTTTTAATTTTTTTGGTTTTTAGTACTTTTAATTTAATTTTTGGCGAGTACCCAACTAATTACCATCCATTAAATGAATCCGCAGAACTACAAAACATACCTTCAATTAGCATTAGTCACAAGATTCAAGAACATCCATTTAAATTTAAGTGTTTATAAATCAATTTTTATTTAAAATCTTAAGAAACGACTTTAAAATTATCTGAAAATCAAAACTTAATACTAAAATGGAGAAAATATTATTTTCTCATGTGCCATAAAATTATTCAAGTTTAATTACTTATTTTTTTAAAATAAAGCTAAACAATACCACAAAAATGGCTAAATTTATTTTAGGTTAATACTAATACTAATACTAAATTTAAATTATGATTTATAAACTCGACGCGACGGAACACTTATACAGGGTGATTCACGGCCGATGGTAGATTAGACGTTTATGGAAAACGGAACGCAGGATTTTTCTGAAAATTTAGCATCATACATTTTCTTACCTGTTCTATCGATCTAAAATATTTTTAGCATTGCGACATTGCCGCTTCTATCAAAAAGTCCTAAAAACTTTATTTTTTAAATGGAACACCCCCTATATTTACAAGTTTTTATATTCGCCCTTTTATTATAATACTTTTTGTTAATATTGCCCTATACCTATCTCTATTGGTTTTCGAGATAAAAAATAATTTGTGTTAAATATGGGCCAAAACATGGCCCTAATTTAACTTTAGTAAACTAGTGATCCGAATTCATGAAAAGTTAATGTTTTAGTGGTAGTTTGGACAGACACGATGTATTTAATTTACACCGGGAAATCGACTCCATATCATACAGGGCGTGTTAAAATTACTATTATTTCCGTTATTCTTAAAAGGAGTCAAAAAATCATTTTTCAAATGAAACCTCCTGTATATTACTCAGAAGAACGCTTAAAGATGGCATATCATGTCCCTATACCTAAATAATCAAGATTTCTTAATAAAGCCGCTTTTTTTAATTTTTTTTAAAGAATTTAATTTTAAGTAACCATGGAAATATCGAGCTTATGGGAGTTTGGTGACTTTTATAAGTAACTTGAACAGTTATTAACAGTGTTTAAAATAATCTTCCAAAATGAACGCAAATATTAATTATTCATACGAAGTTCTTATAAAATTATTTATTTTACACGGAGAGTGTGATCAAATCATTGCCAGAAGTTGCAAAAAATTTAACCAAATGTATCCTGAATTAACACCAATGAACAAAAGGAAGTTTGTACGACTACAAAATAATTCAATTAACATGTGAAAGTACAGAAAATAACATAATTAAGACGAATAAAAATAACAAAATTGTAAACAAAATAACAAATTTTTAAAATAAACAAATGTAATGTTGTCCATTACATTTTAAACATTTTAACATGTGCTTTTGTACACGACTCGTGCTTGCTTTTTCAGTTTGATGGGGATCCAGATCTTCAATACACCACACTATTCGCCGTCGCAGCTCTTCTTTAGTAGGCACTGGAGTAATTTACACCCTTCCTTTTAAAACGCCCCAAAAAAGTCAAGCGGCGTGACATCGGGTGATCCCGGTGACCAATCCCATGGCCCCAAGCGCCTAAACCAACGATCGTTAAACATTTCGTAAAGTTCCCTGGAAACTTCCTGGGTGCAATGAGCTGGCGATCCGTGCAGTTGAAACCACGAATTCCGATATTCCTCTAAAGACAAATTATCGACAAAAACGGTAACAGTCTGCTTTAGTATTTCGAGATATCTCTCAGCATTGAGTGTGTCATCATAAATAAAAAAGCTAATTTTATTCTTCTTGAAAATACAGAAAACATTTAGTTTAAATTTTTCTTGAATGGTTTCTTAAAATTAAATTCTTTAAAAAATAATTTTTCACAAAAAGCGGCTTTATTAAGAAAACTTGATGATTTAGGTATAGGGACATAATATGTCATCTTAAAACGTTCTTTTCCATCTTTTATTTTATTGAGTAATATACAGGGGTTTCATTTGAAAAAATTATCTTTTGACCCCTTTTAAGAATAACGGAAATAATAGTAATTTTAGCACGCCCGGTATGATATGGAGTCGATTTCTCGATGTAAATTAAATACAGCGTGTCTGTCTAAGCTACCACCAAAACATCAACTTTTCGTGAATTGAGCGCACTTATTTACTAATGTTTAATTAGGGCCATGTCTTGGACCATAATTAACACAATTTATTTTTTATCTCGAAAACCGATAGAGATAGATATAGGGCAATATTAACAAAAAGTATTATAACAAAAGGGCGAATATAAAAACTTGTTAATATAGGGGGTGTTCCATTTAAAAAAATTAAGTTTCTAGGACATTTTAATAGAAGCGGCAACGTCGCAATGCTGAAAAATATTTTAGATCGATAGAACGGACTCTTTGTTTGACCTCCGGACAGTGCGGAGGTGCGTAGAGGACTACAAAGTTCTTCCCGGAGTGGCGGCTAGAGGTGTGGTTTTTACCTTCGGGGATCAAGGAAAGATTCACGCTAAATTGACGGCATCTTTCTTCTGGATCTAAGCGCTGTGAGCGAAGATTCCTATAAGCTGATGGTATCCTGTTTGGTGGTGAACACGAGGTATTTCTCAAATGGCGGGAAATAGATGGGCGTGTCATGGGAACTGTCAGTAGTGAAAGTGAAGGTTATACGTAGCACCATAGTCCGGAAGGGGGAGAGTGGCGGATTGGACTTGAAGGGACCAAAACCAAGAAAAAAATAGAAATAGAATAGAATAGATCGATAGAACAGGTAAGAAAATGTAAGACGCTAAATTTTCAGAAAAATTCTACGTTCCGTATTCCATACACGTCTAACCTACCATCGACCGTGAATCACCCAGTATATAGTGTGATTCTTAACCTATACCCAAACTTGGGAAATTATTGCTAAGGACAATCAATGATTAATAATGAAAATAAAAGTTAGTACAACATTTTTAGTTAGGGAGATAATGAATTATTTTTAATAAATAAATAATAGTTTAAAAAAATTAAAAAACACGCTTTTATATGCAACCGAACTAAAAATTAGAAAATAATTTTTCATTAAAAAAGATTGTCACTCCAGAGTAAAAAGCGTGGGGTGCTTAATATATTAAATGTTATAATTATTATATTTGCCAATATCTATGAGGGAAAAGTTATGAAAAAATAGTAAAATGCACCCCACGCTTTTTACTCTGAAGTGACAATCTTTTTTAATGAAAAATTATTTTCTAATGTATTTAGGAGAAACAACAAGAAACTGTGGGGGCTTATGCGAATGGGTATAAAGAACTTTGTTTTATGAAAATCCAACTTTAGACCAGACGGTTAAAACGTGGTACCGGCATACAAATACAAATACAAAAAGCTTTATTTCCTGAATTAAAACGACAAAATACAATAATTGGATAAAACGTCAATAAAAATACATAAATAAATATTAACTACATTTAAAAATAGGAAAACAACAAAAAATACATTAATTAATTGCAAATGTAAAAATTACGCAACATTCGTAAAGAACTCATTGAAAGTGTAACAGTTAATTTCAAGTAAATATATTTTTAACCTTTTCTTAAATATATGCACACTAACAGAATGTCTAATATTTACGTTAAGCATATTTAAAAATTTGTAGCTTATATAATATACAGGGTGTCCAAGAATATGTGGACAATCTCTAGGATTGATATAAAACACATAAAAATAATGTGACATGTTCATATAAAAGATTTTTCTTAAGTCCCTTTTACAGAGATATATGCCCTTAAAGGACGCCACTGAAAATTTATGTTTCTTAAATAACTTTTATATCACTTGGTAGAATGAAATTATTTTTTAAACTGATAAATACCAGTTAGGAAACCTTAAAATGGTATCCTTGTAAAACATTTGCATGTAGGGTTAGTTCGCCAGGGGCGGACTAACCCTTACACAATGGTACCAATAATTTTTACACCCTGTATAATAAACAAAAAAATTTATAATTTTTAAATTGCTTAAACCCTTACTAAAAAGATGTACTTCTGTCTGCTATCGATAAAGTAAAGCGTTAACACAATTTTATTAAATAGGGTTGTGTTAAATAATTTTGTTTGTTGGTAAGATATAGGCTCCCTCTTATTTTATGCATTTACTAGCTTTAATTATTGAATATTATAGGATCTTCCACAATGCTGCAACATTATTTTTTAGTTTCGTAAAAATAAAAAATATATATAAGTTTTTTTAGTACCATTTTTAACAAAATATCCTTTTGTTTTTAGATGTCCCTACTAACATCTAACAGGAGTACCTTTTTAAGCTCAGGATTTAAGCTACCCAAAAATACTTGTGGTTTCATTTCTTTATTATACAGAGTGTAAAAATAATACACTATTGTGTAGGGGTTAGTCCGCCCCTGGCGAACTAATAAAGGCAAATGTTTTACAAGGATGCCATTTTTAAGAGTCCTTACGTGTATTTATATTATTAAAAAAATATTTCATTATACCTAGTCTTATAAACGTTACCCAAGAAAACCCGTTTTCCAGCGACGCCAGCGCGGCATCCTTTATTTATATATGATATTTGTTATTACACACAATTTCAAAAATTTCTAAATTATAAATGTGTCAAAGTTTTAAGGTTTCTAAAAGCGTGTCTGCAAGATTCTCCATATTTTAAACCAGCGTTTAGACAAATAGCATATTTTTGTAAAATAAAAATTCTATTAACATTAGCACTCCTAACCCAATTTAAAATGCAATACCTGATTAGTGAATGAAAATTTGCAAAATAAAGAGTTCTAAGTAAGCTTTGACTGCAATGCATAGATTAAAATTAAGCGCATAACAACAACTGCGCAATTTGACAGACAGTGCATCAATATGGGAATTTCATTTTAAGTTTTTATCAAACATAACACCCAACAATTTTGAAGTGTCCGCAGGTTTTAAATTATTCTCTGGATTCCTAAATAACTCAAAATCACTATAAGTATTATCTCTTAGTAAAAAATTTACAATTGTAGTCTTTTCTTTATTTAATTGAAGTTTGTTCTTTTTAGACCATAACAAAATATTGATGTACAGCTTTTCAGCAGTGGCTCTTATCTCAGCCGCAGATTTACCGACAATTTAAATGTTGGTGTCATCAGCATAGGACACAACATAAATATTTTTTGACATTTTGGTTATAAATTTAAATAGATCATTAGCAAAAACAAGAAACAAAAGAGGTCCTAGAATAGAGCTTTGGGGAACTCCCTTCTCAATAATCTTACAATTACTTTGGGCGTCATTACCTTTTACGTATTGTCTTTTATTTACTAAATATGATTCGATATAATTTAGCGATTAGCCAATAACAATTTATGATCGATAACATTAAAATGCTCGCGAAAAATCAATAAACATATCCATTACCAAGTCTTTCTTATGAGAAGAATCAACAATTATCTGCTGGAACCCACACATTGCCGTCTAACTCAAAACTTTTAATATACTAAGTAAAAGGCTTACCCCCGATAATTTTCAAATATACTGACATCTTTTCTTTTATGTAAGGGAATAACTGCAGCTAATTTTAAAGCATCAGGATAACATCATTCTGAATAGATAGATTAATTAAATGTGTAAAAACATTGGCTATATAGTCCTTACACCTTTCAATTGTTAAGCAACAACCAATAAAAGTCAAAATTGACAAATACCCTGTTATACCCATTAGAAGGGCCTACTCTTCAAATTTTTATGTTAAAAGGAAACATTTTCTAGTATTTTCCAGGTATTATCAATTTCCATTTTGTAGTTAATTATAATTAATTGCACTTCTTTTTACTATTAAATTTTAAAAAATCTCTGTTTTTTAAGGATTTAAAAATTTAACGTTGAGAAATATTAGAATAAAGATAAATTTATGTGTCTACTTTTTCAAGACAATCATAGAAAAAATATTGTAAGGAAAAGGAGTAATTTATTACATAACAATCGACAAAATTTTTTATTTGTAAAAACGTAATTAGAATTAAAATTACTTATAATTATTATACAAAATTATATCTGACACTAAAATTAGCAAAGTTCCTCGTCTAAAAATATTTTACTATTTTTTTTTTTTATTATAAGTCATTGTTTGTCCTCCTGTCCTAATTATTTCTCAAGTTTATGCGTATAGGTTCAAAATTACCCTGGATAAATCACGTGGGTTCTATAATTTAATCCGTATTATTTTATAACTAATTATGTAATAGCCAAAAATATAAAAAATACGGGTTTTCATTTGGTTTAAATAATTTCCAATTATGGAACCTTTATATTAAACATATGTATATCATATAAACTGTAATTTTAGGAAATATGGATGCTGCATTTAAATCCATAAAATTAGTACAAAGTCAAGGAGTATGGGCAAGCCTAGCCCGGATGTGTGTTAAAACCAAGCGTTTAGATGTCGCTAGTGTATGTTTAGGACATATGGGAAACGCAAAGGCTGCTAGGGCACTTAGATTAGCAACGAATGACGATACCTTACCTCAAGAGGCAAAAGTTGCTGTTTTGGCCATTCATCTTGGGTTGCTGGTAAATATATAAGTCGCAGGCAAATGGATATTTTAGACAAATGACTTCGGCCTAAGCAAATGCCTTCCGCCTGGGGAAATGACTTTATTAAAAAAATTATTTAAATGCCATTTGCCTAGGTAAATGCATTTGCCATGGTCCTTGTTAAGCAAATAACTGTGATATATTTGATAACATATTAGGCGTACAGTCTGTTTTGCAGACTACAGTAAAAAGCAAAAGCACTTGTAATTTGATCGGTTCGAAGCGCTATAGACGGTCACGAAAAACTTTCATATTGGGGCAGTCATGGTTAGTTTTTTTTTATCTTTGGACAAACCACGAAGGCTTAAAGCCTAAATACTAACGTACCGTGGGTGTCTTAAGCGAGGTAAGAGGGAGTTTGTTGACACGGGACTTAAATACTTGAAGATTTGGGGGAAAGGAAACACCTCCGCGGGCAGCAGGTTCCACAACCTAGAAACTCTAGGGATAAAAGAACGAACAAAGTGGGAAGTTCGGGGCCTGTCCAGTTGGACCATATAGGCATGCATACGCGCCGAACCACGAGTTTCTCTGTTGGGAACCGTAAGTGGAGGAACTATACTGGACAATTCTTCAGAGCAGAAGCCATGGAAGTACCTATAAAAAAGCGATAAATCCCCCACAGCCCGACGATGTGCAAGAGAGGGAAGCCTTTCTGTAAGTGAAGGATCATTAATGAGACGAATAGCTCTTTGAATAGAATCAAGAATGCTTAGGGTTGTGGGGGACGCCATGCCCCAGATATGAGAACAATATTCCAAGGGAGGTCGGATTTGGGAAACATATAAAGTGTATAAATTAGAAGGGGAAAAATACTTTTTGGCTCGAAAGAGAAATCCAAGCTTTTTGAAGCTGCCGTGGCTATAGATACAATGTGTTTATGCCAGTTAAGGTTACTTTCAAATGTGACTCCCACAAGATTAAAGGTGTCTTTGCTCTGTAAAACTTGGCCTCTCATAAGTAGAGGATGAGTATTTGATGACTCTTTTCGCGACAAGGAACATGATTGTGTTTTGGATGCATTAAAATAAACGAGATTTTTAGCGCCCCAATCCAATATTAAATTAAGATCGTGCGAAAGAGATATCTGCATCGATCTGCGTTTGTTTTCCAAGTCAGGTTTAGTAATGGGTTTAGGAACCTGAAAACTGGAGTGAAGGGTACTATCGTCGGCGAAACTATGAATGGAATTGGTTGTGGACGAGAGAAGGTCGTTGATGTGAAGAAGAAACAATGTTGGTGCCAGAACTGAGCCCTGAGGGACTCCAGCATTTCCTTGGTGAAAGCTTGAAGAATGCCCGTCCACAATAACTGATATACGACGATCAGATAGATAACTAGAGAGCCAAGTACAGAGTTTGGTTGAAAGACCATAGGAGGGAAGTTTATTAAGAAGTGCGGCATGCCAGACCTGGTCAAAAGCTTTGGATATATCAAGAGCAACGATCTGGGACTCACCTAGAAACTCAAGAGACTTATTCCAGCAGTGTGATACGAAGGAAAGAAGATCTGCTGTAGATCTTTTGTGGCGAAATCCATACTGCCTGTCATGCAAAATTTTGTGTTTTTCTAAGTATTTTAGAATTTGTGAATTAATTAGTTTTTCCATTACTTTACAAAGAAATGAGAGAATTGAAATTGGTCTATAGTTAGATGGAAGAGATTTAGATCCTTTCTTGGGAATAGGTTGAACTCGTGCAGCTTTCCAGCTTTCCGGAAAGATACCTGTGTCGTAAGAAATTCGAAAGAGCCGAGTTAGGATTGGTGCAAGTTTTGGAGCACATTTCTTTAAAACGATTGCTGGTATGCCATCCAGCCCAGACGATTTCTTGGTGTTAAGGGAAGAAAGTATACGCTTAATGTGTTTTACCTTAAAAATAATATCGGGCATTTTATGAGGAACTGGGGTAACCGCTGGAATTGGATGATTTACGGGAGGGTCAAGGGTTGAATTGGCAGCAAATTGTTTAGCAAATAATTATGCCTTTCCTTTAGCGGTAGAAACAATTTCATCTTCCAAGGCTAGTGGCGAAAAAGAACTGGTACAAAAATTCCTACTTATGTTTTTCGCAAAGGACCAGAAAGATTTGCTGCCATTAGAGCAAGAAAGAACTTTGTTTTTAATACCATTGTCGAAGGAGTCTTTGGCTTCAGAAATTGTTTGATTGTAGTAGTTTCTTGCTTCAATGCTGGCCTGTCGGTTGTCTGGACTAGGATCCTGTAGAAACTTTTTGTGAGCATGAACTTTTAAAATTCTGGCCTTATCACAAGATTTGGAAAACCAGGGTTTGTTATTGGATTGTTTGGGGTTCTTGATGGTGTGTGGAATATAAGTTTCAATGCCCAATTGAATTGATTCCGTCAGTTGATTGCAAATTTCAGAAGGATCACCAGAAGAAAAGCAGATGGAATTCCAGGGGTAAGTGGCGAAGAAGTCCCTCATGCCATCCCAGTCGGCTGAGTTGTAGTGCCATACGGTGCGCGGTGGCATGTATTCATTTACCTCGGGATGTGCAGGGTAAGATATAGTAACTAAGCCATGATCTGAGCGACCTAGGGGAGCTGTAACAGATGTTTGATTGAGTTCGGGGTTGGTAGTAAGAAAGAGATCAAGGGGATTTGAACTATGATTTGGGACTCTAGGAAAGTAGGTGGGTTCCATAATAAGGTTGGTAAGAGAGTTACTGACTGCGAAGATTTCGGCTGCTCTGCCTTGGGGGTCAGTTTTTGAAGAGCCCAGCCAATCCTTATTATGGACATTGAAATCGCCAAGCACGATTATTTCAGCCGATGGAAACTGAGAAATTATGCTATCGATCTTTGTTGAAAGAAAGTCAAAGAATTCGACATAGGAATTATTAGATGGGGACCGGTACAAACAGCAGATAAATTTAGTTGAAGACCTAAGGGAAAGTTTAAGCCAAAGGATATCGGGCCTACCCGATTCAAGATTGGAAACTCGAGCACAAGCCAGATCGTTGCGGACGTAAGCACATACACCACCATGTGGGCGAAAAGACGAAATAAGTTCGTAGCCTGGAAAGAGAAGGTTGAAGATTTAGAACTTATTTGTGTTTCCGTTAGAAACAGTATGTGGGGCTTAGATGACTGAAGGTGATGGTGAACGGAGTTTATATTGGTGTTAAGCCCACATATGTTTGCAAAAGAAATTAAATTTCTCGATGAAGGCCTCCCGGATGCACCCCTCGCCCGGAGATTCGAATGGAGGGGTATTTTACCTCCGGAACATTTTATTTCTGGGTGTGCCGCCATCATTTGTACATAGTTTGGAGGGTTAAAAGGAAAAAAAGAAAAGAGAAAGAAGGAAGAAGGAAAACTGACTCACACACCCAGAACCCGAAACGTCCGTTAAGACTTCACGGTTTAAAGGGTGGTGGGGTGGTACCTCCTCAGGCGAGGAAAGCTCCTCTACCACCTACCAATTAATTTTTTTAAAATTTGCTTTATTAAGGAATACAAAAAAAAGGATTTAACTAACCAGAACTAGCCATGACCCACCCCAATGTGACAGTTTTGCAAGACCGTCTGGTTATGAAAATATTTCTATTTCCATTTGTCTAAAAGTTGCTTAGGCAAGTAGAATGAAATGCTAATTGACTAGGCAAATAGCATTAAAAAATAATAATATACGATTTGCCCAGGTAAAAGGCATTTGCCTAGGTAGAAGCAATTTGCCTAAAATAACCATTTGCCTGCGACATATACATGTATGTAAATGTATCCTAATATACAGTATGTATATTTTATCCTAAAGTTTTTAGCAAAATGCTATTTAAGGAAATGGTTTCACACCATTACATCTTATTTTTCTTAAGGATGAAGCAGAGCAACTGTACATCCAGTGTGAGCGTTATGATCTTCTTAATAAAATTCTTCGCTGTAGAAATAAATTTGAATCTGCTCACACTCTAGCAGACACAAAAGACCGAATCAATCTGCGAAATACCGAACATGCGTGGGCCAAAGCTTTGGAAAAAACTGGTGATTATAAAAAGGCAGCTGAAAGGTATGTGTATTTTAAAAGGTAGCTAGTGACTTTATTTTATCAATTAGTCATTTATCCCCTATTTCTCCCAATATACACCATTTTGTTTTTTTAAGCTATTTCGATTCTAAAAACAGGAAAAGCCTATTAGATTATTTGGCTTTCTTTAAAATATACAGACTGTCCACGAATAGGGTTTACGAGAGGACAATAAATTGATTAAAAAAAAACATTTTTTCCAGAAAAAGTTATACTTTATAAAAATTTTTGCTTGTAAAAAAACGATATGCGAATAGAAAATGTTGATTTTGTCAACTCGGTGCCCGAAAACTTAAAAAACATGATTTTTCAGCAAAATATCATTTAAAAAATTTATTGAGAATAGCATTTGGCATAAAATTGTTTTATGAAACTGATGATGCTTTTTAAACCCTTCTTCTCCCAGATTCATACACAACACAGTTGTGAAAAAATTTAATTAGGGCGTTTCGCCAAATTATGGAGTTTAATAAAATTTTATATCATTGTTTTTATCGATTACAAACTTTATTCTAAATACACTTTTTAAGTAACATTTTAATTAAAATTAAAACATAAAGGTAGTTTTCTCTTGAAGAAAATAGCAATTTATTTAACAAGTGCATAAAGTAATACTTTTTTATGAATGGGAAGTTTGAGAGCACGAGCCGGTAGGAGAATGCGGCAATCCCCTGAGTAAAAAAAAGGACACTATACATGTGTTACATACTATATTTTTTTCAACGACGGTACAAAAACTTCCCAAAATACCATTTTATACATGTTTTATTTATCTAAACCTATTAATTTTAATTTTTGCAGGACAGCCATTATATTGCAACAAAAAGTCATAGCCTCCTTATTTCTTAAGAGACAATTATCCTCTTCATAACTATGTATTTATTATTTAATTTTAGAAAATTTAATGTACCTACTTACTTTTTGTAGAAACAATACTAAAACTGTATAAATTCCTTTTCAATTTCTTAGTCATCCAAATTCATTATTAATATATATTTTCAATAATTTCTATTAAATTTATTTGCAAACTGTCAAAATTTAAAACTAGTCACACATGAACTAAAAGAAATAATGACGACGTGAAAAAAGCTTTGAAGTGTTAAAAAAGTTACTTTTTGGGAGTACTTTAACTTCATGTTAACGATTTAAAAAACAGCATTTTTTTAACAGTCGTTGGAATTTTTTTTTTTTCACTTTTTGTGAACACTGTATACAAAATTATCATTTTTTCTTCGTGAATCATATTTTTTTAGAAGCAAAAATTTTTATTAGGAATAACTTTTTCTTGAAATATTGTTACAGACTTTCAAAAATGTGTTTAGGTTATAGAATTTTAGAGAGTTAGGATCATTTAATTTAGTTTGTTAATTTATTTAAATAATTTACCTTAATTTTTCCAAGTTCTTTCATCACTTTCGAAGGTTTCCGAAAACGCCCAAATTATCCATTAATAACTTTTATGCCATCATGTACTATGGAATTTTCACGATATTTCTCGAATATTCTAGATCATTCTTTACTCTGCCACCATACTATAAAAGGGCGACGGGAAACCTCGGATCAGTTAGTACATATTCGACTTTTGTGCTGTAAACTTCGAGACATTGACAATTTACGATTTTGCCGTTATTGTAACCATAGTTACGTTACATTGTTAATAAAGGTATAAAAACGAAGGTACGTGTTTTTATACGAGGTGTTTTGGAACATTTGGTGTCAGAAGCGGAACGAGGTTACCCAAGGAAGCCGAAGTGGTAAGAAGAGTGAATGCCAGTTGAGACAAGACAAAGACAGCAAGCAGTTATGGAGGAGTTAAGTGCACTAATTAAACAAATGATGGAAAAACAAGAATCCCTTAAAGAAGAAATAAAGAAAGAAATGCAGACAAGCCAAGAAGCCATGAAAGAAGACTTAAAAGAGGATCTAAAAGAAATGAAGACGAGCCAAGAATCCCTGAAAGAAGACCTCAAGAAAGAAATAAAGGCTAATCAAGAGGAAATGAAGAGAAGTCAAGAAGAAATGAAGAAAAGTCAAGAAGAAATGAAGACCAACCAAAAAGAAATGAAGCGGGAAATTCAAATTAGTCAAGAAGAAACAAGACGACAAATGGAGAAAATTCAAAAAGACATAAAGAAAAGCCAAGAACAAATGAAGAATGAGCTCAAAGAAAAGATGGTAAAGATTCGAGAACACTTAAAGGGAGAATTTCAACAAAGTCAAGATGAAATGAGGCAAGAAATGTTACTCGAACTAAAACTTACAAAGGAAGATGTTAAAGAAGATATGCAAGAAATACAACAGTCGGTTGAAGAGAAAGTTTATCAACTTCAAAGCCACATTCAACAAGAAGTACAGCGACAGATAAAAAAATAGCTAATACTGGTGTCATTGCAGAAAGTGGTAATTCAACTACTGTTATGAAACCACCAACTTTCGATGGAAAGGTACCGTGGGTTACATACCTTCGACAATTCGAGGCTGCTGCCAACGGCAATAATTGGAGCCCACCAGAAAAGGCTCGAGCTTTGGTACTTGCTCTTCGAGGAGAAGCCATGGAGGTGTTAAGAAACATCCCCGAAGAAAAGCAGTCCGACTATGAATCGATTGTCATGTTCCTAGAGATGAGGTACGGCGAAACCCATCTGCAAGAAGTTTATAAGGCGCAGTTACAAGGACGAAGACAGAAGTACAATGAAAGTCTTCAAGAGTACGAAGCGGACATTGTACGTCTAGTTAATTTAACGTATCCATCGTACCCGGAAGAAATTAAGAAAGAATTGGCGGTAGGCAGTTTCATTGAAGGGCTGCGCGATCCGGATATAAACCAAGCATTAAGAATGGCCAGACTAAAGAAAATTTCAGAAGCTCTTGCCTACGCACTTCAGTTTGAAACGGCTAAGCAGACATCCAGAACTCAGGCAAGACTTCGAAGAACAAACTATGTACCAGAAGTCAGCAATCCAAATGATAATTTGACAACAGTAATACAACAGCTGCAAGAAATCCTACGTCAAAAACAAGTAGATGGAGACAACAAAAGCATGACCTTCCGTCGAAAAAATAGAATCCTGTGTTGGAAGTGTGGTGAAGAGGGGCACATTCAAAGAAATTGTACCAGATCGAATGCCCCTGCAAGTAATCCGGAAAACTCCCAGTAGCCAGCTTCAAGGGGCGAAAGCTGGCTAGGTGCTACCAAGCCCCATCAACAACAATAATTAGAGTATCCCGGCTGCAGAACAATGGCTCCAGCTTGGTAGTACCTGGAAATGTGTGCGGTCGGGACTGCGAAATGGTCCTAGATACTGGTTCCACACATACCATTGTGAAGCCGAACATCGTAGCTCACTGTAAAATATTCCGCCCTGTAAAGAATTACCTTTTGGAAACTGCTAATGGAGAAGTTATACCAGTTAAAGGCATACATGAAGCCAGAATTACCCTAGGAACAACAACGTTTATCCACGTCGTATTTGTTGCCGATATCCTGGACGAAGTTATCCTTGGCCTTGACATTATGGAAAATCAGAAGTTTATACTAGACCTTCCAAAACGGGTACTACGAACCAATAAAGAAGAGATTGTAATGAGACTACCACGAAGCAGTGAAACATCGATTCGAGAAGTAGTCCTCACGGAAGATGTTATTCTACCGCCAAACTCGGAAAGCATCATACAAGCAAGGTTTGAAGATTCAGAAGAAGGTGAAATCGTGTTAGTCGAACCATTAGAAAATTGTCCCTTATACGCTAAAGGAATTCTACCAGCAAGAACTCTGGCGCAAACCAAAGAAAATATGGTATTTGTCAGAATGATGAACCTGAAAGATTTCCCTCAACAGGTCAAAATGGGTGACAAAGTCGGTACCTGTCAACCTGCTGCTATGATAGTTACCCCTCCATGTACCACACCTGCAGGAGTCTCCACACGTAAACTACCTGAGGCTCTACAAGACCTGGTGATTTCATCAAAAGCCTTGTTAGACCCAGTCCAAGTATCTATGCTGGAAGAACTTTTAAGAAGAAATCAAGATGTTTTCTCTTTATCCGAAAAAGATTTTGGTAAAACCAGTGTAGTTCAACATCGAATAAACACTGGAGACGCATCACCGATAAAACAACCACCCAGAAGAATTCCTTTAGCCAAGAAAGAAGAAGTTGAAAAGTTACTTGAGGACATGCAAAATCAAGGCATCATAGAACCATCCCAGAGCCCATGGTCATCTCCTGTAGTCCTAGTCAAGAAGAAAGATGGTTCCACCAGATTTTGTGTTGACTTCAGAAGACTGAATAACGTCACAAAGAAAGACAGTTTTCCACTACCAAGGATAGACGATACCCTAGATACACTCACCGGATCAAAATGGTTTTCGACATTAGATCTAAAAAGTGGCTATTGGCAAGTAGAACTTCATCCGGAAGACAAGGAAAAATCTGCTTTTTCAACTGGAAACGGACTGTGGCAGTTTAATGTTATGCCATTTGGTTTATGCAATGCCCCGCTACTTTTGAACGTTTGATGGAGTTGACATTACGGGGTCTCACTTGGAAAACCTGCTTAGTATATCTAGATGACATTATAATTCTTGGAAAAGCATTTGACGACCACTTGAAAAATGTTGAAGAAGTTTTTCAGAAGCTTAGATCCGCCCAGCTGAAGCTTAGTCCGAAGAAATGTCACCTTTTCCAGAAAGAAGTAAAGTACCTAGGGCATATAATTACCGAAGAAGGAGTAAAAACTGATCCAGAGAAGACTGAAGCTATCCAGAACTGGCCTGTACCAAAGAACAAGCATGAAATTAGAAGTTTTCTGGGATTGTGTACCTATTACAGACGGTTCATACATGGGTTTGCTGATATTGCAAGACCATTACATCATCTTACGGAAAACAACAACAGCTACGAAAGGACTGAAGATTGTCAAGCAGCTTTTGTACACCTAAAGAAAGCCCTGTGCAATCCCCCGGTGTTGTCCTATCCACAACCAAATCAAATATTTATTGTGGACACTGATGCGAGCAATACTGCTATTGGTGGAATTTTGTCACAGATTCAAGATGGCCAAGAAAAAGTTATAGCCTATTTTAGCAAAGTTCTGTCCAAACCTGAAAGAAATTATTGTGTCACTAGAAAAGAACTTTTAGCCATTGTCAAATCTTTGGAGCATTTTCATAAATACCTGTATGGCCAGAAATTCCACCTAAGAACGGATCATGCATCACTTAAATGGTTGCTTCAGTTCAAGAACCCTGAAGGTCAGATAGCCCGATGGCTGCAACGTATTCAAGAATACGACTTTAAAATCGAACATCGAAAAGGACTGAACCATAAGAATGCTGACGCTCTATCAAGACGACCCTGCCCGGACGAATTCAAACACTGCAGCAGACGAGAAGAACATGAAGATCCTGATGAATTTCACTGCCGAAGAACACGTCTCCAGTGCTCTCAAGAATGGGATCCTAAGATCTTGGCCAAAGAACAACTAGAAGTTCCCGATCTTGGAGACTTTATCAAACTTAAGACAGAGAATTTGGAAAGACCACTATATCAGAAAATAGCCTCCAAGTCTCCAAGACATAAAGGGTACTGGGCCATATGGGACTCTTTGATTATTAAGGATGGCCTATTACAAAGGGTCTGGGAAAGTTCTGACGGCAAAACCCATAAACATCAGATAATCCTACCAAACAAAAGGATTCCTGAAGTATTGCAAGCCTTGCATAATGGTGTAGGAGGTGGCCATTTCGGAGTAATGAAGACTCTTGAAAAGGTTCGAGAAAGGTTCTACTGGCTGGGAAGCCGTGCAGACGTAAAAGACTGGTGCAGAAGGTGTAAGGACTGCGCTTCCAGCAAGGGACCCAAAACACGAAGCCATGGCAAGATGAAGCAATACAATGTAGGGGCACCTTTTGAAAGAATTGCCATAGACATAGCAGGGCCATTTCCAGTTAGTAAATCAGGGAATCGCTATATCTTGGTAGCGATGGATTACTTCAGTAAATGGCCAGAAGTCTACCCAATCCCAAATCAAGAAGCTATAACTGTTGCCGATGTATTATTTCAACAATGGATTTGTCGCTATGGAGTTCCTAGAGAAATACATTCCGATCAAGGCAGAAACTTTGAGCAGGATGGTATGGTAGAGCGGTTTAACAGAACACTTGATAACTACCTGAAAATTAAAGTAAATGACCAACAAAGTGACTGGGATAACTGTATACAGCCGTTTTTATTAGCATACCGCTCCGCAATTCACGAAACTACTGGCGAAACACCTGCTAAAGTCATTTTCGGAGCGGAAATATGCTTTCCAGTTGACTTGCTTACAGGACGACCTTCCACCAATGAAGAACCAGCAGAAGACTATGTAAGTCAACTAAGTAAACAGCTACAGAGGATACATGAAGAGGTGCGTACCAAGTTACAAAAAGGAAGTGACCGCATGAAATCCCGCTATGACTTGAAAGCTAACCATCAGGGATTTGTCGTCGGTGAAAAAGTTTGGTTATACAATCCAAGAAGAACCAAGGGGCGTTCACCGAAACTACAGAAGTCATGGGAGGGACCATATAAAGTGGTGACACGGCTTAATGATCTGGTGTACCGTATACAGAAGAGTCCACAGGCAAAGATGAAAGTAGTACATCTAGAAAGGCTAAGCCGTTATCAAGACAGTGAAGATACTTGATCGAGACGATCAAAACTTGGAAGGGGGCAATGTTACAGACTTTCAAAAATGTGTTTAGGTTATAGAATTTTAGAGAGTTAGGATCATTTAATTTAGTTTGTTAATTTATTTAAATAATTTACCTTAATTTTTCCAAGTTCTTTCATCACTTTCGAAGGTTTCCGAAAACGCCCGAATTATCCATTAATAACTTTTATGCCATCATGTACTATGGAATTTTCACGATATTTCTCGAATATTCTAGATCATTCTCTACTCTTCCACCATACTATAAAAGGGCGACGGGAAACCTCGGATCAGTTAGTACATATTCGACTTTTGTGCTGTAAACTTCGAGACATTGACAATTTACGATTTTGCCGTTATTGTAACCATAGTTACGTTACATTGTTAATAAAGGTATAAAAACGAAGGTACGTGTTTTTATACGAGGTGTTTTGGAACAATATATTTTTTTTTATCTATTTGTTCTCTTGTAAACCTCATCCGTGGACAGTCTGTAGAAATAACCAAAAATTTAATTGAACATTTTTGATAAGAAAACCTTTATTTTTAGTGTGTTTATAAAAAGCCAGTTTACAAGCATATTTAAACAGGCTATAGAACATTTAATTTAACGTGTCAAATTTATGTTGGTAAGAAAAATTTAATGTATCTAATTATTATCCCATTGTCCGTTGAAGTGGTTTTTAGTTTATTTTCCTAGGAACTTCCTTCCAGTAGAGTATCACGAAGAGGAACTTATACGCATTCCTTTACAGTGCATTTGGAGACTGTTTGAACGTCTTACCTTGTTCGCTCCTTCATTTTGTGGGTGTCAAAGTTGTAAGCCTTTAGCTGCACCTTACTACTTTTAAATTACCCACGGCACGATATATTTTGTGACTATGTGGGCTGTCCTACGATGACAATATTTGTTCAGGACCCTTGACTAGAGTATTTTAAACGCTCCTCTTACGAAATGTTCATTCCACAAAAAAACTGTAGTAAAACAACTACCCACCCCCATTTACTACTTTCTGCGACAAGAGAAAATTTAAAATAACGAAAGATGTGCTATTTTAAACAAACTCAGAAAAAGTGTTTAAATTTAGTTAATAGAAATAAAAGATAATCCTAAATATACCTAAGAGCGTTGCAGTAGCCTATTTGAAAAAAAATCCTACTCGAAACAAATTTTTGTCCTTGAATGAAATGTGTACATTTAAAAGTATAATAAGTAAAGAAGTGTTTTGTGAAAATTGTTTAAAAAATAAAACACCAGGCTATTGCTGTGTGCTTAATTTATGGACTTTTCTGGTTTGACATTATGTTACTCATGATGGTTGGATTACTGAACCCGTTGCTACAATTTTAATAAAAAACAAAATTTAAAAAAAAACAAAGCTGCTTCATTTAAAAATTTTCCCTACAACATGCAACTGGCTTTTTAACTAATTAACAGTTTTTTTTTAATTATCCTTATTGATTTCGTTTTTTATTTTAGGTACGAAAAAGCTGGGACTCATCGTTTTGATATTCCTAGAATGTTAACTGATCATCCACAACAATTGCAATCCTATATGACAAAAACTAAAGATAAGTAAGTATAACAAGCCATGCCCGACACCTAGCCTTAACGAAGACCCATGGGGCTTCAGTTAAACTAGGGGTCAGGAAAAAAAGGTGGTGGAATAACGAGAGACGAGAGTGTAGCGAAAGGTTGGCGACATGGGTTAGTGAAATCAAAGGGCTTAATAGACCGCGTTCGTGGATGCTTCCGTACAATCGCCTTAATAGGAATCACCGAAATCAAACATCGTGAACCTGGTTATAACTTAGATGGGTAACCGGTTTGGGAGTCAGACTCCCGGACGGACCGAGCGGCAACCATCTGAATTATAGAATGAATGGCGTATGAATAAGAAGGAGTAGGCGCAAGACACAATAACCTCTAGGGCTGCAGTGCATCACCTAGGTAGGCGGATCTGTGTGGAAGACCTGGTTATTAACAAGCCATTATTAAAAAAAAACCCTATACGCAATAATCAGTAGTTACAAGTAAATCGATAATTGTTCCTGTTTTTTAGGTAATTTTGTTAATTTTAAATTTATTTATTTATTGGTAATAATTACACTACATAAGTGTTTTTACACGTCAATTTACATTAATTAGACAAGAAACATTTAAAAATATTCTAAAATTTTCCTAAACATTATACTCAATAAAATAAAAAAAATATAGTTACATCACAATAACACTGACAGTCAATCACAATTATTAAAAAGTAATTAAACTAAAACAATAATGTTTTACTAAAGTTTAGCCCTCATGAGAGTCCTGAAATAATTTATTCTTTTTTTTTACCTCATTAAGTCAAAATTCAAATTTAAATAAAAAAAAGCCGCTGCTCAGGTATTCATTCACAGAAAAAAGGCATGTTTTAATAGGTACTTTTTATAGTGCTTCTAAAATTCTTGCCGTTCAAACATTTAATGTGCTGAGGAAGCGCATTCAAGTATATTATACAGAAGTAATTGGTGCCACCCCTGGATCTTCCAAGTCTATGAAAGTCATGGATTAAATCCTGACTGTTCCGAGTATTATAATTATGGATTTGTTGATTAGTTCGATACAAGTGAATATTTTGTTTAATAAACATAAGGCACTGGAAAATATATAAACAGGGAAGAGTAAAAAGCCCCATTTTGATAAAATATGGTCTACATTCCTCCCGGTAGCCAATATTAGCAATTATGCGAACGCATCTCCTCTGCAATGTAAAAACTTTAGCAGCATGGGCTGTCCCCATCCAGTTAAAGCATAAGATAGCCTTGATGCAAAATTTCCGTGGTAAGCACAGAGTACAACATCCAAGGATACACAGCGAGAAAGACCCCTTATTAAAAACAATGCTCTCGACAATTTTTTACAAAGATTGTCAACGTGGGCTTCCTGTCCTGTCCTGAGTCAAGTGTAACTCCAAGAAATACAACTTCTTTACCAGTGTCAAATGGCTTGTGTGTTTGTGACTGTCTTAGCGTAAAGTTAATGTGCTGAGTTTTTGTATGTTAAGACACAGCCTATTTGCAAGAAACCATTGCTGTATGTTGGATTGTGTTTCCACAATGCCCTGTATTTGAGATGGATGATAACTATTAAGTGTTGTGGTGTCATCAGCAAATAAGATTATTTTGAGTAAGTCCTGAAAATTTGGAAGGTCATTTATAAATATAAGAAACAACACCGGGCCCAGGACTGAACCCTGGGGCACCCCATAATTTATTGACCTTGAACTTGAGTTTTCCCCTCTAAACGCAACAAATTGGAATCGTGATGAAAGGTAGGATTTTAATAGGTTTCTCATACTATTGCCAACTCTGTAATATGGCAACTTTTCCAGCAAAATATCATGCCGAACACAGTCAAAGGCCATTGTTAGTTCCAAGAAGGAAGCAAAAGTAACAAGACCATTCTCAAAACCTCTTTGAATGTGCTCAACGAGACAGGTTATTGCTAGTGATGTGGATTTTTATTTCTAAAGCCAAATTGTCCCTGGAAAAACAGTGTATTTTTCTCAAAGTCAATTGGATTTTAATTGCTATTTCAAAAATTTTTGATAATATAGGCAACAGTGAAATAGGCCTATAATTTGAACAATCATCCACTGAATCTTTCTGCTTAAAAATAGGTATGACTTTAGCAGTTTTTAGTATGTCTGGAAAAGTTTCCTGTGTTATGGTTAAGTTTATTAATTTAGTAAGAGGAACTACCAAGAGATTTTTAATGGTTTTTAATAGTTTTACACTTATTCCAAAAACATCTTTACTTTTCTTATTCGTAAGTTTACTAATTAATTTGCGAGTTTCATTAAAGGTTATGCGTCTAATCTTAAGTTCAGGACAGTTTATACTTCTATTTAGATAGTCGCGAAAAATTTTCTTGTTACAGTTTGGCAGTTGGTCAATGACAGTCTCAGCTATAGAACAAAAATATTCATTAAACTGTTCACCATCAAGAATATCAGAAGATCTGTGTTTAGAAGAATTGTTATTGTTTACAATCTGCCACATGGCAGCCTGTTTGTTCTCTGATGTATTAATAAAATTGTCATGAGCTATTTTTTTTGCATTTCGAATTTCTTTTCGGTATTTTGCCCTCATTTTTCTCACCAGGGTACTTGGCATTAGGGTGGGGTTGGCTTTATTTAAGTCTGTAGCAAAATGTAGTTTATCGCGCAATGCTCGTAGATCAGCATTGAACCATTTTATATGTCCTGTTTTACTACCAATATTAATTATTTTTGATTTTAATGGAAAATATATTTCTATTGCTTTCGAGATGATATCAGTTAATTTGGTAAATTTATCATTTATATTAAGAAAATTGTCAGAGATAAAAATCCACGATTCCATTTCCATGCAGTTATAGAAATTAAATAGTCCCAATTGGGTTATTGGTCTATAGTTAATACGACTTTCTTTTGGAATTTTTGACAGACCTGTAAAAGTACACTTAATTGCATCATGATCCGATAGTTGATTAAGTGAAAGTTTAGTGGCAATAAGTGTTTGTTCAGTTTTATTGGAAAATACGTTATCGATACAGTTTTCCTTTTTTGTTGGAAAACTTACAAATTTATGGAGGTTAAAAGATAAGAAAATGTTAACATATTTCATTTGCCTTAGCATCGTTTGAATGGAAATGTGCATTAAAATCACCACTTATAATTATATTTTTAGTGTGGTCAAGTCTATTTAAAATTTTAATAAGACCCTCTGTAAACAAATCAAAGTCCCCATTTGGGGGTTGATAAATGATAATAATCTGAAGGTTTAGCTGTTTTACAAAGATGCCAGTAACCTCAATGTGCTGTTCAATCGACCTTGGTTCTAGGTGTAGTGACGTGCTTACTAGATTTTTTCGAAGGTATATGCTCACACCCCCGCGCTGTTTTACAGACCTGCAAAAACCAGAAGCAGCAGTAAAACCTTCCAGATTAATAACCTCAAATTCAGTTTAAGATAACCGGTGTTCATTTACACAGAGACAATCAATTCATTCATCTGTCAACAAAATTTCAAACTCTTCGATCTTATCTCGAATACCTTGAACATTAGCATGCATTAAAGTGAACTTACCATTTTTATTTGAATCGGAAGTATTATGTGGCATATCCAAGACTCTCATGTGAACTTCACTTTGTTTTGTCACAAGTTTATTTTTATTGTTAATATTTATTAATATTATTATTAATTATTTATTATTAATTAATATATATTAAAGAAACTTACTATGTGCATTTTTTAAGAGAAATGCAAAAATGGTGGGGACAATACCTTGAATCCCAAGGAGACATGAGTGCAGCTTTAAAGATTTATGCCAATGCAGGTGATGTTTATTCTCAGGTTCGTGTTTTATGCTTTTTGGGCGAAGAAGGAAGAGCGGCCGAACTAGCCAAAACAAATTCGGATAAAGCTGCTTTTTATCATATGGCGAGGTATTATGAAACAGTTGGACAATTGAACGAGGCAGTACATTTCTACACCAAAGCTACAGCTTACGCCAATGCCGTAAGATTAGCAAAGGAAAATCATTTATCTGATGAACTTTGGAATTTAGGTTGGTGTTCTAAAATAAGTAAGCTTTGTTATTTATACAATGTGTCCACGAATGGACTTAACTATACCTGTAAATGTTTTAATTTTTAATATTTCGAAAAAAGTTATTTTTCATAAAAATGTTGGCTTCGTCTACCATGCTGAAAGCTATATTAAAAATTGCCCTATGATATACAGGATCTTTCAAATTTGGAAAAATATAATTTTGAAAAATGATAAAATTATTACTACATGTAAGGACGTGCTGAAAAACGTCCCAGTAGATCGAATATTGCCCATAAGATAAACAGATCTAATGTGTTTTGTCTGCATATGCAGGAGCGACTCCCCATTTGAATCCCAGTATCACTATGGCACGCGACAGTGTGTTAATTAAAAATCATTAAAAGTAATAAAAAACGTTTTATACATTTTTTTCTTATCGCTTATGCTTACTTGGAAAAATTAAGTGTGAACTAAAAAAAGGTGTTTTCTTCATAAATAATTCGTTTTACTTTTTACATGCAAACATTATCAAGTTAAGATAAAATTTATGTAAAAAGTAATTTAAAAAGAAATAAATCTACTTTAAAAAGGTTCTGATTTAACCTTCGAAAGCGTAAAGTTTTGGCATGAAACAATGCACATCCAATTATTATAATTTCTAACACATGCCATTATCTAATTGCATGTTAATATAGTTTTTCTTTTATCTGTAACATAAAACTAATTTAAACCTTCTAGGTTTGGTTGTGTCCAGTCGAGAAAAAATCAAAATAGCGAAATATTTCGAAGAACAAAATATCCTTGAAAAAGCAGTGGTGCTTTTTCACAGAGGAGGTATGTTACATAAGGCTTTGGATCTAGCATTTACAACACAACAATTCGATATTCTACAAGAAATTGCAACACAGCTTGATGCCGATTCGGATCCCGCCTTGATCGACAAATGTGCTCAATATTTTGTAAACAATGAGCAGTTTGATAAAGCAGTGGATCTTCTAGCTATAGCAAAGAAGGTAATATAATAATATGAAAAATACATTGTAATGGAATTAATGTGTCTTGCCTGAAGACACATGAAAATATAGATACCCTTTTTTTATCAAGATATTTGCGGCTCACTGAGCCAGCGCTGGCCATTGTATGCAGATCCCATTTAGACCGGCCGCATCAGATTTTTTTATACATTAGTCGGTCCGACCTAAAAATGTCTTCGTTGTCATTGGTTGTGACATTTTATATTTTAAATAGAACCAATGACAACGCAGATATCCCAGGTCCAGTCCAGACAGTTTTATTGATTCGGATTCAATTTTGTAGGTTCCAAATATGTCCTCTCAATGATTTACTAGACCGTTCCATTCCTTTATTACGTAAGAAGGGGTTTCTTCCTATTTTAGTCCTATTCATGCCCAGTGGTCTAGCTGCAAGGTTCGCAGAAGGTCCCTTGAGGATGCCTTGATATGCATTAGCATTCTTTTCGTTGATTTACTAGACCGTTAGTTTCCATTATTACGTAAGAAGGGGTTTCTTCCTATTTTAGTCCTATTCATGATCAGTGGTCTAGCTGCAAGGTTCGCAGAAGGTCCCTTGAGGATGCCCTGATATGCATTAGCATTCTTTTCGATGACCATAGTTCTTCAAACTTTTTCTTACAGCTCGAAAAGAATTCCGTTCTGTATTGACGTTTATAATAACAAAGGTCTCAGTTCAACCTTCCAAATTAAGTACATTAACTCTTTCACATTAACAAAATAAGTAATGGACTTCCATTCGATGACATTATAGTTGGTTTAAAAAACCCCACTGTCCATTTTTGGATCCCGATACTACTGCTATCCACTACCTGCGAAAGTTTTCAAGCCTTTATAACTTTAGGTTTCGTATTAATATTCTGTCCCTTATTTTACTCCATGTAGCTATGACATGTCAGTACATAGTCAGAACTTAAACTATTCTTTAAATTTAAGCTATTTAAACTAGCTATTTAAAAACACAGTCATCTTGTAAAATATATTAATAAAATGATTGGGGTAGATGCTTATTAGTTAAGTTACTTTTTCTACCATGGGCTGACGTTCTATACCTAAGTTGGCCTAAATCACTTATTTGTTGCTCAAAGTTAATTTTTAAATTTTATATATGTATTACTCCGATATTCTGTAAACGGGGATTTAAAAGGGTAACGTAATGGTAAAATATCTCATGACCTAGGCGGTTTAAAAAAAAGTTTTGAATAAAAGTTGCATTCCAGCACTATAGTTTCGCGAAGACTATAGATATACTGAGTGTTTCATCTAGTCGGAAGACCCTATATATTTTTAAAACTTTAAATAGATAGATATATATTTTTAAATACAACTTTTTAGAATGCATGTAATTATACTACTGAAGTTTGTAGAAAACGAACTTGAGTGCAACACAGCAGATTCTACGGTACATTTTAAAAACATTTTGTTTTAGGTTTAAGGGTACTCCATTTTCAAAAAGAGAAACTTTGGTTTAATACGACTAAATGAAGCACCGTGTATATCTATAGGCTTCGCGAAACGATAGCGCTAGAAAGTAATATGTAACATTAGTTTGAAAACTTTTTTTTTAACTGGCTAGTTCTTAAAACCCTGTAAAGCAATAAACTATAAATAAAGTCTGTTGTTCGTTGTATTTTTATACAATCGCAATTATATTATTACTGAGGAAAATATTATTGGACATATACACGTTCAGCCAAACAACGTGGTACACAGGCAATGAGTGGAAAGAAGACGGTCTGATGCGTGCAAAACACTAACAGGTAGCTACTAGACAAAGACTGCCGGAATGTAAACAAGATAACGCGTGAATCCCGCTTTTTGTTGCTTTACTGACCTTTATACCTTCTAATTTCACGGAACGTGTACATAAATTACTGTTTTAGTACCAAGAAGCTATCCACCTTTGTATGACACACAATGTTCAACTAACGGAAGATTTAACCGAAAAATTAACCCCTGAAAAAGATAGTATTAATGAGGAATTAAGAATAAGCGTATTGGAAACATTGGCAGAAAGCTTAATGTTGCAAGGAGATTATCATTTAGCAACCAAGAAGTTTACTCAATCTGGAGACAAGGTAATATTCGAGCGGCTCATTTATAAGGCTATTTTTTGAATAACCCACCTAATTTATAATGACAAAAAATAATATTAATAGCAATCCTAATATCCTAACAAAGAAAACGTACAAATGTAATAATATCAAAAAACTCCCTAATAAATAATTTAAAGAATCGAAAACTCCACCCGGGTTAGTGTTTTTCTTGACCCGATGCCTGTGTGACAATGTAAAATGCATCAAACCCAAAGAAAGAAGTATACACACTTAAGGTATAGTATCGGTACGTTTTCCTAGCGACGGGTTCTCTCCGCCGCCTCGCGTTGGACGGAATACGCTGACGGATTACCGCTACCCACATAGAAAATGGAATTGGATGAACTTATTTTTCTACAAACTCATTCCAATTCCATTGTTTATACAGTGAGAATATCCTAAAAGTCCCCCCTTTATCTTTTGACTGGGACCCGATATCGAGATCGAGTAAAATTAGGGTAAAAGGGAGTGAAACTACTCTATGCTCAACGCAACTTTGTTTTTTAAAATCCGCCCAGCCGTTCCAACCTTTTACCCAAATTTTACCCTATCTGGATATTTTGTCCCATTCAAAAAATAAAGGAGAAGGGGGAAGGATTCTTAATATCTTCACTGTATAGGCAGCGGTATTTCGTAGGCGTGTTCCGTCCGAGGCGGCGGAAAATACCTGCGCTAGAAATAAGTACCTTTGATTACGCTAATTCTCACCCGGCACCCGGCCGATTTCGTCAGTATTTGGCAGAGAAATTAAATAACAAATAACTTTAAGCTAATACTATACGAATGCAACACTTAATATACATACAGTATGGACAAAGGACAAAAAACAAACGTGAAAGATATGAAAATCTAACTCTTATAACAATTTTTGTTTATTTTTACAGAATTTACAGAATATGATTATAATAATAATAATTATTATTATTAATATTACGCAGTATTTTTGGGATGATTAGCATAGTATTTCTAAAACCCAAACATGACAGTATTGTAAGTTGTTACAAACAATACTTTTAATAATAAACCCTCAATTTTTTTATGGTTGAAGGATTTTAAAATTAGATTAAAATTACAATTTCAGAATACATTCTTTTCTTTATGTTTAGGTAAGTTATAATGTCAGAGGTCTTATGAAAGAGCTCCAACTGCTGGTTATAAACATTTTATACATTTTCAGATAAGAGCCATGAAAGCCCTTCTAAAATCTGGTGACACCGACAAAATTATATTTTTTGCAAGCATATCAAGACAAAGAGAAATCTACATAATGGCTGCCAATTACCTTCAGTCCCTAGACTGGCAAAATCAGCCCGAAGTACTTAGGAATATTATAACATTTTATTCCAAAGGAAAAGCATTAGATTTGTTGGCAAACTTTTATGTTGCTTGTGCCCAGGTAATATTTTTATTTTTTACTTATTATATCAACACTATCCACGGATAGGCTTTACAAGAGTTCAAATGTTTATAATCTGGTCACTAAATATTTAAAAAAATCCTAGTAAATAACTATGATTACTGATTTTTTAAATCAATAAAATACCTTTTAATGTGGTAACTAGAGACTGACTTTTTAAACTAATGTAATACATTTTTTGTTTAGGTGTTTTGTCCCAACTTAAAGTGAACAGAATTTAATATAAAATTTTTCAATGAAAAGTGGTCCTGGATAAAAAAATTTGCTAGTAAAAAGAAATTAGATTTACGAAACAAAATTTTTAATTTTGGATACAAGGTCGCAAAAACCCTTGATACATAATTTTTTGTAACCTCTAAAATAGAAAATAGCGGTGTCAAACACTGACAATGTCAAGTCATATATTAGTGTAATAACGGCTTATTATAATTTCAGACATCTGGTAGAAAGTAGAAAGAGTATTCGCGATTCATATTTAGAAACACAGTGTTGCAACAGGGTCAATTTACTAGTAAAAATAGGTATCGAGTTCTAAAATGACGTAAAATATTTACAGAAATTTGCCGATTTTTGGTTGTTGTCTCGGCTAGAAACAAGAACTTGTGAAAACAAGGCATTAAATTTCTTGGTTATTAAGACTTGAACTGCAGACACAACAGATGCATATATCTCTATGACAGGACCTTAACGTAATATTGGATTGGGACACATTCATCTTCCTTGTCGCGAAAAGAGTCATCAAACACTCATTCTTTAAAAATGAACTAAAACCATTTAATTTTCGTCTTTTTTACTTATGAGTGGCCAAGTTTTGCAGACACCTTCAATCTTGTGGCTTCACATTTGAGAATAAACTTAACTGGCATAAACATTAAAAACACATTGTATCTATAGCAACAGCAGCTTCAAAAAAGCTTGGATTTCTCTTTCGAGTCAAAAAGTATTTTTCCCCTTCCAATTTATACACTTTGTATGTGCCCCAAATCGGACCTCCCTTGGAATATTGTTCTCATATCTGGGGCATGGCGTTCTCTAGAACCCTTGACATTGTTGATTCCATTCAAAGAAGAGCTTTTCGCTTTATTAATGATTCTTCACTTACAGAAAGGCTTCCCTCTCTTGCCCATCGTCGGGCTGTAGGGGATTTATCGCTTTTTATAAGTACTTCCATGGCTTTTGCTCTGAGGAATTGTCCAGTATAATTCCTTCACTCACGGTTCTCAACAGAGAAACTCGTTGTGCCGCACGTGTGCATCCCTATACGGTCCAACTGGACAGGCCCCGAACTTACCACTTTGTTCGTTCTTTTATCCCTAGAGTCTCTAGAATGTGGAAGGGTTTCCCTTCCCCCCTTTCCCAAATCTTCAAGTGTTAACAAACTCCCTCTTACCTCGCTTAAGACACCCACGATACATTAGTATTTAGGCTTAAGCCTTTATGGATTGTCCAAAGAAAAAGAAACAAAACCGACTTTGTATATTTTCCTTAATTGCAGATTTTTTAACTAAATTCATAATGACAACCACTAAAACACTTAATACAACTTAGATTCTAACTATTTTTTTATTTTTTATTGCATTCATCCAATAAATCATAAAAATTCTTTAAAAATTAGTATACTAAATGCAACATCAGCCAGCAAAATATGACTAAGAAATGTCATAGTGCCCCAAAGTCAATTAATTGTAATTGCTAATACTACAATTTGTTAGTTAAAAAAGAGATCGTGTGATTTTTAATTAATGTTGTTTTAGGTAGAAATAGACGAGTTTCAAAATTATGAGAAGGCATTTGGAGCCTTGACAGAAGCATCTAGATGTTTGCAAAAATTAGTAACCCGAAGGATTTCTCTCAGATATCAAGAGCAATGGATATAGTGCAGCAGAGACTTACAATGGTTAAAAAATTTGTTGATATTCGTAAATTATTTGAACGTGGTGATCCACAGGCAGGTAAGTTTTACCTTTAGTAGGTAACAGGTCTTTTTGAAATAAAAAAATTGGTAATTTTATTTATTTATTTAAACAATATACGGGACTGTTTAAAGAAAAATCATTACCTAAAGTTCGGCGGTAGAGTCTTTCGACACCCAGTATAAATTCTTTTAATTGATTTTCTATTCTCTTATCCTTTATCTTATTACTAATAAAGGCAATAAACCTCTTCACAATGGCGTAGCTAGACGTTGGCGGTGTTAGCGGTCGTCTAAGGATTCGCGCCTAAGGGGTCTCGCAAAGGAAGCAACTGTGCTGAAATGTATGTGAATGCGTGTGTGAAGAACAAGATGTTTGTGTATTATAAGTTAGAAAGTAATAAGGAAGTGTAATACAGAGGAAATACAGCGTGTATACTTTAAGTTTGCACCATATGGAAAACTTTTTTATTATTAACTTTACGAAAAAAGTTATTCTTTATAAAAAGTTCATGCATGGTCTAAAACGCAAAATGCCATTATCAGATATTATTTTCTTGTAGTGGTATACGAGAAATGTCAATGTCAAAAAATATGAATTTTATTCAAGAGGAAAGTACTTTATTTTTCATAATATCGAAAATTTTTGTAAAGAAAAGGAGGCACGCTGTATGTATAAATGTTTTTTTTGTTGTCTATTTTATTTTTGTGTGTAATATTTAACACTAGGAGCTTCGCTAATACGACTTCGCCCACGCTACGCCATTGCCTCTTCGCAACAAGCAATTGAAGTAACAATTTTAGGTATTAGTTAAAAAATTGCCATCTTACCTTTTCTATTCTGCTATCTGAATAAAAGTTGAACGAGTTTAAGGCGTTGATGGATTACAAACGACTAAAAAATGTACTATCTTTCGGACTGCAATATACTGTATAAGCAATATTTAAAGTTTGTTTGGCCTAATAAAACGTTATAACTAGTTTTTAACTTTTAAAACCGTTTGGCATCATCAGTGTAATTTAGCCGGCGGATTCTTAACCGCTGTCTCGAGACGTAACGTATCGAGTCGCTACCAAATGGTGATTCTTAACTTATTTAAAACTTGATTTCGAGTCGATATCTCCTTAGTTCCATAACTATCCTTATTAAATAAATCTTTATCCTATTAATTATTTTACATAAAGACAGATGAGAAAATAAGGCCGATAGGTTTCTAAAGGAATATCGAGAACTCCATACCGACCGAGTTGTCACCTATCGAGAAGTTAAGAATCCGGGCCCAGGACTAGGTGTTTGGCATTTAGTCCTCGTTATAACTAGTTCTAACTCAACTACCCTATTTTCGAGGTCGTGAAGTTAGGTACATTTTATTAAAACGATAATTCTTGTCAAAGAGGTCTTTGGACCACTCGTACGAAAAAGTATAGAGAACAAGAAAACCAAATATGTAAACATTTAATTTATTAGTTTATAAATAAAAGCCTAAAAGCCTTTCGATTAAATAATTTATTTCATATTCCTTTGAAAAGACAAATTGTTCTCAGAATTCACCTTTGTTGAAAATCAGGAAGTGCCAAGAAATATGACAATGTAGATACTTTTTCAATGTCACTGGAAATTATTAAAAGAGTAATAAAAATAGATTAGACGCAATATTATACTCATTGTAATATAGTTATCTTTGCCACTCTTTTATAAATAAATTTCTTTTTTAGTTTTAGTTATCACTCATATCTGTTATTTAACTTTATCTTTTTATGTCCAAGGCTACGGCTACGATACCAAGTATCAGCGGAAAGCGGAGGGCGAAGAGTGTGTGAGCGCTGCCTTTAATCTTTATGGTAGCATAAAATAATTTTTATTTAAAATCGGGCGGCTGCAATATATGTGAGCAAAAAGCCCTGCCGCTGCCGCTCGAAATGAACAGATATTATCCGCAAAGCATTTCTAATGTATATAAACTGGTTTCAAAACGCTGTTTACCACAAAATATTGTAGCCAGTACTGGTTACCAGTATAGAGATTTGATATTTTCCGCTCGCCGCTTCCGCTTGTTATCATAGTCGAGGCTTAAGTATATGTAATTTTGTGGATCCTCTTTGGGTTCCTACCTGTTTGTATCCTTATTGTCAACCAATTAAAACGTATACGTAATAATAACGTATCAGGTTAAAGTAAAGATATAATTCAAATCCTGTAAAATGTTTCTCCATTTTAGGAATGACTCAGTGTCGTCAACTTTTAATGCTTAGTGGACAAGAATTAGAGGCGTCTGTTCGGCGAGGTGATATTTATGGTTTAATGATACATAGTTCTGTCAAACTGGAAAATTTTACTGAGGCCAAGCAACTTGTTAATGAATTAAGGCAGTTTTTAACAACTGAAGGAAATAAGATTCCTCTAACTTACTATGTAAACAAGGAAATCATAGAAGCTCTCGCAAGAGGATTAGAAGTGCCTCTTAGTACTTTTCTTCCCGTCGTTCCAAAAATATCAAGCCAAGAAAATTCCGATGACATTGTGGATGAGGTTTTGGAAGAGTAAATTTTTAAAAACTATAAATGCAATTTTTTTATGTAGGTAAAAAGGCACTACGCATAAATGAACATCCTATACTAAGTGATAAATACTTATAACAACTAGCACCAGCAACTACCTAAATGGATTTATGTATTAAATTAAAAAAAAAAAACAAAAAAACTTTAAATTTTACCAAAATAACCGATATTTAAGTATATATTTATATTGTCGCTTATTGACTTAAATGTTCCCAAACATTTCAAATGAGAAATTTGTTTTTTACATACAGAAAAGTGCCTAATATAGGTCACTTTTATTTTTTCTTTCAGAAAAAAACAAGATAATTGAAAAAATTAATATTTTTATTTTTAATTAAACTAAAACTTAGATCATTGCATAGACCATTATTACCGACGTTTCGTCGTATATTCCAACGTTTTTAAGGTTCAGACAAAAAAATACAAGTATTTAACTAAAAATTGGGAAAAATATCAGATTTGAACAAATGCGACTTGTAATTATTTGTATGGTCTGTATCTATTTTTTGTTTATTAACAAAAGTAATGAAACGAAATTTAAATGCCACTATTACACATGTAGCGTTAAAATCTAAATAAATAGTTAAACTTGTTTTAGTTTAAAAAAAATTGTCTAGAAACAACACAAAAATGCTTAGAGAAGCCACTAGAAAAGCCGGTATTATTAAAATGAAGCTTACAATTTTGTGCATGCAGGTTGTTGTTTATATGGGGTCATCCAATAAGACTGTCCTATCTTTAACTGCGTATTGTGTTTATGTTCTTTGCGAAAATGCTATCATATTTTGCACATGTTGACACTAGAACCGTTTCAAATTTGGTTTAAATGTCGTACAAACAGTGTGGTTTTAATGAAATTGGCTTAAAAGTCTAGAACGGCTGTGCTGATTCTTAAAAACAAAGTGGCGTTAAGTAGGAAATCGAAGGGCCTTTTAAACGAGATGCTACATGACCCCCATTTTTATTAAAAAAGTTGCTAGTGCCCCCTTGACACTAGACCACACGACCAATATTATTTTAATGGCAAAAGGTAGCTTAAGTAACACCATGGTACACAAGTTTTACTCGATCTCGATATCTTAACCCATTCAAAAGTTAAGGGAAAAGAACTTTTAAAAACCGCAATACATGTGCAACACATGCCGAATTCGTCAATTCGCGGAAATAAATACTCAATTCGCGATATGATCAAAGCCAGATGATCGGTTGCCGAATTTTTTTTTCGGAATCTGTTTAGACCGATTTACATATTTCGCGAACTGAGGTAACCGGAGTTGCTCAATTGGCAAATAAGAATATATTTTGGCAGATAATCATTTCTAGTTTAATATTTTGCCGATTGCGCAATTTAGAAATGCACAATTGCCGATAGATTTGATCATTATTTATACAATCGCCGTCTCTGCGAGTCTCAGCTTATTATTTGTAGTAAAACGAAGGAAGCAAGTGCTGTGTTTATTTGTCTTGACTCTTTTAACTTCATTTAATCGTTTTGTATTGAAATATGTATCTTTAGTGCAAATTTAATGAACATGAACGAAGAAGTGAAATCATCTGTTAATAAATTCGATTTTTTTAGCAGTGTCATTGCCTTTATCGGATTAAAAATATACAGAAATCATACGTGAAGTGAAGCAAGGGTTTACAAGATTTATTTTTATGACATCTCACGAAGGCTTATGCCTAAATACCAGTGTACCGTGAGTGCCGGGTTACTGGATGTTTAACCCATTATTGTCGTGTTCCGTCAACGTTATCCAAGCACTGAAACATGCAGTTTTTTTGCATTTCACAGCACCTTTTAGACAACGCGGTAGTGCCACCACGGTCGTTATTTTTAAATAACTACTACCTAGAAATGGCAGAATACTACACAGTGGTTTGCCATTGCCAACTGTGAGGTGACGAGCAATGAAAAATCCGATGTCCGACACCGAGATTCGAACCCGGATCGCCGCGGTGAGAGGCTGACACGCTAGCCACTGTACCACTGCTCGCCACCACCAAGATGTGATTGCAAGAAACAATGCCAAAATAAAAGTTGTAAATGTGTTTCGAGCAATATCAAATGTAATAGTAAGTGTCATGAAAGTTCTTGTTGTAATAAATAAATAATATTAAGTAGTTTCCATTTAAGTAATAAGCTGTTTCTAAGAAATAAATGTTGTTTTCCTGGATCCATAGCATTTTTTAGTTGTGTTCGAGGTCTGTTCATTTCTTAATTGCGCAATCGGCAAAATATTAAACTAAAAATGATTATCTGCCAAAACTTATTCATAATTGCCATTTGAGCAACTCCGGATAGCTCAGTTCGCGAAATGTGTAAATCGGCTTAAACAGATTCCGATATAGAACATACTTTCGGCAACTGATCATTTGGCTTTGATCATATCGCGAATTGAATATTTATTTCGGCGAATTGACGAATTCGACTGGATCGATTATTGAAAATAGATCGGTGATAAGTAGAGAATCGAAAGACGTTTAAAACAAGGAGCTACATCTTTCCATTTGAACAAAAGTGTCCCCTTGACACTAGGCCACCCGACCAAAATTATTTTTATGTCAAAGAGTAGTTTAAGTGACTCCCTTTTACCCAAACTTTACCCGATCTCAATATCTTGTCCCATTTAAAAGATAAAGTGGGGTAAACTCTTATAATATCCTCACTGTAGGTATGGTTATTTATTCAGTTCATTGGTTTAAACTAGAGTACGACTTATTTTCGAAGATGTTGATTGAGTATTATTTTTGTTTATTTTATGTAAGGTTAATTCAAAAAAATAACATAAATATCGACGATAAACCTAAATAATTTTAATATATTATAGATTCACACTGGAAGACATAAATAATAATTCGTACCCATATTAGAGCCCATATGTATTGTACAGGGTAAGCCTTTTAAAATTATCGGTCAAATCCTGGCCTTATTGTCAAAAAACTTGCATTTATAAGTACCATCGTGCCCAAAAACAACTGGGCCAACAAAATCTGGATTTATCTCCTGGTCTGTTAAAATATTATGTTTTAAAGTTGTCAAAGTAATGTAATTTTGTGACAGCCACGTCAAAAGTCTCGAATAGCCTAGGAGACACTTTCCTACTTCGATTTTAATATCCCAGTTTTTTTTTTTGGGCACGCGATGAGACATTCTTCTGATTTTGCCAGAAATAAACTTTTGAATCACTTTTTTATTATAGTTCAAAATAACACAAATCATAATTTTTCAAAAATCTTCTTTACTTCAAGTTATCTGTTAAAAAAAAAAAATTAAAATTTCCAAACACACCGATGCAGATTTATACTGATGTTTATCCGAAAGTCTCAAACCACGCAGCCGCCTCGTTGTGTTGTTATTGCAAGCGACCGTTTCTTGCATACATAATGGTTTTTAAGTTTTCAGCCGCGGATCAGTTGAGAAATTATTCAATAATCTAACTAGTAAAAGTAATCCCCAGTAAGCATGTACCATTGTGCCAAAAAAAACTGAGACATTAAAATCCAACTGGGGAAATATCTCCTGGTGTATAAGAAATCGAATTTCTTATCATTAAACATTTTTTTGACGTGGCTGTCACAAAAGTACATTGCTTTGACAACATCAAAACATAATACTCTGATAAATTTGGTTGTTCCACATTTTTTTGGGCACGATGCTACAGATTTCGTGCAGTAATTTGTTTGGCATATTTGATTTCTTTTAAATTTATGTCTCCTTACATTTGTTAAATAAATGTAGTATGTATTTATCTATAATAAATATAGAAATTAATTATAAAGCATATAATATAAACCTATTGTTTAAGTGTTAATAGAAGATATTATATCCTATTCGTTTTAAGAGATTTTTGTTTAAAACCAGCTTTCATGTATTAGTCTCTAAAGTAATTTTACGTTTTTTGAAATTAAATCTGAAAAACTCTGGGCGAAATTTAAATTGTACCAAATGTAGTACAAATACGTATTTATTGGCGCCCCCATGTATCGAATATGGGTGACGTACAATTATGTTGGCAACTCTCTGCTGGAAATCGGCTGTAAATACCCTATTTTCAGTAATACGGTCAAGATCGTTTAGCTAGGTAAGGTTGCCTCGTAAGCCTTGCAACATGGCGGACCATACGTCACATATGTATTTTGCTCATTTTTAATGAAGTTTTTAACGTATTTTTTTAATGTAGTTTGTCTTTTTGTCAATATTAAAGGAAATACTTTTAAACACTGTTAATTTCAGTTGTTACCGTAATTTCTTTATTTCCTATTAATAAATTATCTAACAATGATTATTCTAGCTGATTTTTAAATATTGTATATCGCGCTCTTTCGCCCTCATAGTATTATCCGTCTAGACATCCTTGTTGGCGCCAAGGAACCAGCAGTGCGGTACATATGTGACGTAATGAGGCAACCTTACCTAGTTAAACGATCTTGTAATACGGTTGCATTGTTTTAAATAAATACCTTAGTTTGAAGCCAAGGTTAGTTTATAAATATAGACCGACTCGGGTTTTAAAAATTATGTATCAAGCTTAAGAGGATAATTAGTTTGTTAGGTAACTTTTAAACCTAGCTATAAGATTTTGTTTATATTAATCGATTAATTTAAAAATTAGGCATGTAATACCAAAAATCTATTTACAAATGTGTGAAATAAATCATTGGTAATACCAAGGTTAGTTTATATTTATAAGGTTGCGACATATCCTCAACTTTTAGGCGGTTCGAGGTCGGGGACGCAAGGAAGGGCACTCCACGGAGAAAAGTTGGCAAAACTGGGTAAAATCAAAGCTGATGATCAATCCAGTGGCGTCTAGAATTTGCGCATTTCATTTTGCATTGTTTTGGAAGTGATATTTGTTGAAAGATGTAATTCCAAATGTTTTTTATTTAAAGTAATAGAATTTACAACTTATTAATAATTAAAAACTGTTGTGTAAAGGGTTGTTCTAATAAAACAATAAACTGTATATCTCCGGCACTGAACAACATGGCCGAAAAATAGGAGATGTGACGTCATAACACGTCAAAGCAATATGGCCGAATGTCGCGACCTTATATAGACCGACTTTGGGTAATACGAACTTGCCTACAGTTGGCAACAGCTTTTTCTAGAACTTCTAGAGTTTTTTTATGGGAGAGGCAATGACATGACATAATGGACCGGCCCCGACGTATTGCTGCTGTGAATTTATTTGCGGCCAACGAAAGAGAGAAGGAGCTAATTACGGCAAAAAAAACCGGCAAGTAATAGAATTTAAATGGATATATGGGGTTTAAAGTATATTTTCAGAACACTATGCTTATTTGTTAAACTTTTTGACTTTTTATAAATAGATTAATTGAATTTTTAGTACATTATATACATATTTTTTAACTATATAATTCTTGTAAAGTTATTTTTGCTACTATTCTTGGGTGTTTTTATTAGATACCGCTTACTTCAATCTTTAATTAAATTATTTTTTTATATATTAAAAAACGTTTGTTTATCCTTTGTTTAATGTACTTTTTTTTAATTAAACGTATATTTTGTGTTACAGTAGCTATAAAAAGTAAAGAATTAAACAAAAAATTTTAGAGTTTTTTTAGTTTATGCGGTTTTTTATTAAACTTATAACACAAGTTAATAATAAATAATAAATTTTATCTACTGCAACATACCAATGAAAATATTGTCTAAACAATGTGCCTTTTTGTGGTGCCTACCTGTGGAATTTCGTAGTGTCGCCTTTTTTCCACATTGCAGTGCAATTTATAGCTGCACATGAGTGAACTATATTGTACAACAACTATAGTCAAAAATTTTGATCACAATTAACTTTAGACTACAAGAAATCACTTTTAAATTCAACTGCTATTTAACGGTAAACGAATATAAATTCACGTTTTTGCCGTAATTAGCTCCATCTCTCTCGCACTGCTCTGGCGTCAATATGCGATCGCGAGGGCCGGTCCATTATGTTATGTCATTGGGGAGAGGAGATGTTAAGACTATAAACTGACCGGACGCCGTTCTTCGCGGTACTTTTCCTTGGTGCTTTTCTTGCACGTTTTGTAGTTGACGAGCTTTCATCAAAGTTTTGTAAGTACGTGCTGCCTTTAAAAATTGCAAAAAATGGCCGACAGAAAGAACGACAATAAAGCTAACCAGCTCAATACCAATAACGAGAAATTCTACCAAAGCCGTGGTATGGAGAGCCGTCCAGCAGACTGGTAAGTTAATAAATTACGTACCTACATATTTTTATGCCTTTAAAATTTTTCCGTGTAATTTTTTATATTTAATAATATTTTTAAGATTTAAAAAAATCTTATTGCTTAGAAATGTATGTTGTAACTGGTACTTTGGGTCATGGCTGTGCCGGCCCGCTTTCTTTTTCTGCCATAGACGAGAATATATATAAGGTTGTTTGTTTGGTGTTTTCCGCGGCCAATGAGGTGAGTCCATAGATAACCTACATTTAGATCCGCAGTGGCAAGAAGCATTTTTCGGATTTTTACGACCTCGCGCAGTGGGTGGACGAATATGCGCACTTAAAAGCCGTGGCAAAATACAAACACCGGCACCCTGTACCCTTCGTCCGCGGTCTGACAAATTCTTTCCTATAATGCGGATAGTTTGTTTGGTGTCGTGTGCGTTTACCCTCAACTGGCTTGCGCACAAACCGGTTTTTTCGCCCATGAAATGAACTTTTGTTTCGCGCAGGGTATAACATTGGCAATCCATCGAGATCAGTGGGTGAGTCGCTAAAATGATAAATACCCCTAAAATAAAAAGTATGCACATTTTTTAAAATTTACAATGAAATAAAAATAGAAGTCGCGTACGAAGATTCCATAGTGCGACTCTCAAAATTGCATATTATTTAAAAAGCAGCTCTGGTTAGGTTACCGAATCACAACCACGCCCTATGTTAGGGCGTCGTTGTGATTTGATAAATTACCGAGAGAGAACTCGGCTTGATCCCTCTTAGGGAGATGACTTGTTGCATTAAAAACGGCTTTTACAATGTCGAGGCACAGTACCGTACCTGGGTTTTGTGTCACCCCGTGCAGAAAGAGGAAATGCCGCCCCCACAGGTTCAAAAATTTTTAAAGAGCCAAAAAGAATCTCACTTTTGAAATGTCTCCCCACTAGTTACAAAAAGGAAATCTTGGGCCGCTGAAAATTTGTGAAGAACAAAAGAAAGGCCCCCACTATACTTTCGAGGCAAACTTTGAGTTTATACTAACTCAATGCTTATGCCTTCCCTCAGAGGCGCATTTACATATTTGCCGTTTTATTTTCGCCTCCCTTTTCTTGAACTTTTTTCCCTGAAAAATAATTTTGAAGAGCAAAAAAAAAGGTTCTCACTTTCATTTCTTTCAATTCTATATACTAAATAAAATTCGAAAACCACAAAATTATAAAATTATTTAACACTCCACGGATATATGTGCCTGTAATTCTAATATGGCCTCATATGGATTCAAATTTTTCGTGACTTTAATAAACTATACTCATGGATATACAAATCAAGTTTTAACTTTGATTGTAAAAAAATCATAAATTAAGCTGTTGCTGTAGATGTAGCAGCTAATCAAAATTAACTAGAACTAATATTAAAACTAACCAGAACTAGTTTTGTTTCAAATTTTTAATTTTAATATACCAAATCCACGGATATCCGTATAGTGTGGCTATGGACACTTTAATTATGAATATAAAACATGTTCAAATATTGTTTAAAAAAAAATACAAGTTAGTACTTAATTACAGCTTGTAAACCATAATTAAAGTGTTTTAGAAAAATAGGTTGTTTCTTCTAAATCTTTTAATCAACAGTTTTCATAGGACACTAGATATTTATTTATACAAAGTGAATCTTCGGGGCTTATTTCACAAATTTTAATAAGTTTTTTTTCAAAAGCAAACATGATGGTATTTTTAGGGTATAATATTTTAAAATCTGAATTTTGCTTCCTAATCATTGTTTAGGGGAACTCTAAAAGATTTTTCAGTAGGGCACGTAAAATTACAATAGTTTACAATGAAGAAAACACTTTTGTTTTTTTATATATATATATTTTTATATTTATATTATTAATTTTTAAGTTATCCATTTTTTTCTTAAACATTAGTTTTAATATGACAACCACGGCTTCTAATTTATTTACAATTTTAAAAGTAGTAAAGAAAATCTAGGTGGCAATGCTTTTAAAATTTGACGGAAATTTTTCCACCATAAATTTTGTGCCAGTAGCAGGAGAGCTGGCATAAATTTTTGGGTAGGTATTTGTGGAAAACTGAGAACTTGTTACATACTTGTCCCATTATACCTACCCCATCACGGAGCTGCAGACCTGGCAGGTGAGTAGCGGGGCTAAAGCAAAATATATATATATATATATAAATTTTTTGGTACCTACCAAAAATACAAGTTTTTATCTTTTTGACATCCCACAAAGGCATATGCCTAAATACCAGAGTACCGTGGGTGTCGGGTTATTAGATGTTTAACCCATCTTTCCCCCTGTTCCGTCAACGTTGTCCAAGCACTGAAACATGCAGTTGTGCATTTCACAGCACCTTTTAGACAACGCGGTAGTGCCACCACGATTTTTTTTAATTAACTGCTACCTAAATATGTCTCCCCCGCTGGGACTTGAACCGGCGACTTCTAGCTTCGAAGATCAAAGCTCTGTTCACTGCGCCACGGGTGAGACTAAGGGGGAGGGTGTTTCCTAACTATGGAACAAAACTTAAGGGGGTGCTTTCATATGTCTTTTTATGAAAAAAAGTTCCAATAAACATATGTTGCTTTCATTCTGAAATATACAGGGCGTTAAAGTCGGTATCTGTTAAATATCTTAGGAACCCTTTAACCGATTCGAATAAAATTTGAGACTCTAATTAAATTTAATAAGGCGCTTGTTAGTATTATTGGGTCCAGTAGCCTCTCAGTGGGCACCACAGCCAATATTATTGTCAAAAAAGTACGCCACTGACTTTATGAAGTTTTAATGGGCCAGGTGAATAAAGTTAAGCAAATGCTATTACTATAAACTTGTCTTTATTTTGCTTATGCAAATTTGTATATTTTATTTCTTTTTATTTCAAGTAAAAGTATTTGCTTAGCTTTATTCACCTGGCCCAATTTTTTTCTGATTAAGCAACTTATCTTTTAAGTTCCTTGTATTTTCTTCTTTAAAAAAATATATTGAAGCTACTTTAATTCTCTAAAGAGTCCCATAAACAATACAATATAAAAAGCAAAAATAAAAATAAAACAAATATTTGCCTTTAAATAAATAAGCGTGTATTTCATCAAAAGTTGTCATTTTCCCTATTTACCAAGGCCAAAATAGTTAATTTTTTAATTTTTGATATTATTTTATACTGTTTAGGGCTACTTTTTAGAATGACTGGGTGGATTTTTTTCTCGAAAACGAAGGCAGATTCGAAGAAAATACAAGGGACTAAAAAGTTAAACTGTTAATTGTTTAATCAGAAAAAATATCAAAACTTTATAAAAAGTCAGTGGCTTACTCTTTTTCTCAATAATATTGGCTGTGGTGCCAACTAAGACTAAGAAAATCAAAACATTTTCGACGACATAACAAATATATAGGGTTACCAGATGAAAAATTGTTCGTACAGAACAATCCTTTAAGAAAATCCGAAAGTCATATTTTTAAGCAGAGGGGTCGTCTATTAATCCCGTGAGACCTAAACAGGGGGAGGGGGTGTAGGGAAGACACCACGTGTGTTTATTTTTTGTTGAAAATAAGCTTGTAATTTTAATTTCTATCTGAATATTTTTATACCGATTTTTTTATTTTCTAGAATAAAATTTCATTAAAGTTACTTTTATTTAAAGATAATATTGTAAAATAATAATAATAATATATTTTGTACTAACAAAATACACGTGGTAGAGAATGGAAAGGGGGTTGGTTTAAAACCTCACCAAGTATTATTAGGGGAAGGGGGTTAAAATTTTGGTAAAAAAACATCACGTGATTAAAGGACGTCCCCAAAGTAACAATGTCCACATTATTTTGGTGATGATTTTTCTAATAAAGAAATAAAGAAATGTTTGACTCAAACTTTCAATACTTGAAACTTAAAAAGTAAGACAAGTTACAACATACAAAAAACGGAATTACTTCACAGGTACTTTTGGTTATTTCCCAAATTCTCGCTGCCAGCCAACTGCCGATGCCGCGCCGTACTTTCCAAAGCAGGCAAGCGATTGCTGTGCCTTTTTGTTCGGTTAAAGGTGAATTTACACTGCTAAATGTATGAAAGATTTTTTATACTTGTTTTTTTATTTTATGTTTTTTAATGTTCGGTTCTTGATGCTTTCTTTTATTGGTTTTTGTCGTTTATAAAGACAACTACTTTAAAATCTGGACGTTAGTAAAAAATTCGCCCGGACGCACTTGAAGTAGTAAAAATCCGGACGTCTGGTAACCCTACCAATATTGTCAAATCCTCGAGCTGCTTTAGATAGCGCTTCAACCACCAACTCTGAGTTAGTTGACACGACATTGTAAAAGCCGCTCTAAATGAATGATAAAATTACAAAATAAATGATTTTTTGGTAACATTTATACCTACGGTTTTGTTTTTTGTTTAGGCTATTGAGTTCAAATAAAAGTCAGTTTAATAGTGTAACAAGTACAAAAAAAATAAATTAAAGTTATAACAGTTTTAACGTTCCTAATTTATCTATTTACCAATTTAAAAGTAGAAATATCTTATATTTTATAAATTAATTTGATTCATAGAGGCAATCTAATTATTGTTCCGAATCACCTCGAATAAAAACACATACCTTTGTTTTTATACCTTTAATAACAATGAAACCTTTATGGTTACGACAAAATATCTAGTAATTGGATGGTCTTTTTGTTGAGTACACGCCTGTAAAGAATGGGACCGCTTCGGTCCTGGTTCCGGGGTATACGAGCTAACCTTGTTTGGCCCTATTGACTTTTATGAACTGGCCGGTCGCCTAAAACACAATAGAGAAAAACCCCCAAAAACCCAAAAAATCTAATTAAAAACGACGTTTCGGTGGCAAATCTGCCGCCGTTGTCAAGTTAAAATTGAATAAAAAAACAAAATAAAAAAATTAACTAATATCTACATTAAAAATGAATAAAATTTTATGCTTTTTAGTATTGCAAACTAAAAATAGTTTGACATTTGACTTCGAAGGTTTTCTGTCGCCCTTTTATAGTAATGTGGAAGAGTGAAGAATTATCTAGAGTTTTGGAGAAATATCGCTAAAATTCCATAGTACAGGATGGCATAAAAGTTCTTAATGGATAATTCGGGCGTTTTCGGAAATCTTCAAAGGTGATGAAAGAACTTGGAAAAATTAAGGTAAATTATTTAAATAAATTAACAAACTAAATTAAATGATTCTAATTCTCTAACAATTTCTAACGTAAACACATTTTTGAAAGTCTGTAACAATATGTGACAACTCCAAATTTCTACATGTTTTAGTTCTTTAGTTTAATAACTTGGCTTGTTACACTATACAGTGTGGGCCAAATTAAACTTGCACACTTTTTAACTAATAATAACTTTTTATCTGTTGCACCCACCTTTTTTATTTTTAAGGAGGTAATAGGTAGATATGTTTTCTTTAGGTTTGCCAATTTTGGTCAAATATTAAACAGGACTGGACTTTTTCCAAAATTATGCATTAAACTTCGTTGCCAAAAAATTTAAATGTTATCTACAATTAGGCTAATACGTTTATTTTTAATTGATTTACTATTAAGTTTCGTCATCATCCAACTAAGTAACCATGGTAACCTCACATTTTTTATTTTCAAAGGACACTAAAAAAGTTCTTTTTAAACTCGAGAGAAATGCATGCTTTATGGGGAGCATAATTTATCAAAAATAAATTATAATTCTAAATCGTCAAATTGTTGACAGATTTGCTTTCACTGAATCATTTCCCATAGTTTGTCTATAAGAAAAACGTATTACCTTAATTGTAGCTAAATCAGATTTCTTTTGTAACGAGGTTAAACGGTATTTTGGAAAAAGTCCCGTAAGTCCAGCCCTGTCTAAATCTATTAAACTAAAATTGGCAAACCTAGAGAAAACATATCTACCTATTAGCCCTTCAAAAATGAAAAAGATAGGAGTAACAAATAAGAAGTTATTATTATTCAAAAAGTGTGCAAGTTTAATTTGGCTCACCCTGTATAGCCATTTTTGACTTGTTACACTATTAAACTGAGGTATCAATATGTAAATGTTATTTGGCATTGACAATATTATCTTTATTATAAAGTAGGATTTGTGAAAAAATAATAATAATTACCCAAGAAGGATAAACATACTTTTGGGGCGAGTTTGTAATTTTTATCTTTATCGAATTTCTGGATCACAGAGAGTCGGTCTATATTAAATAATTCAGGTATAAATTAACCCTAATTGGATCACTAGTACAGTGTGTTCACTGATGGACTCTGGTATACTTCTTCGTAAAAATGTTTCCTTCATCTGAAATGTGACATATTTTATTTTAAATCTTAATGAAAGATTACTGGGGCTTAACCATTTTTTAAGAGGGTTTATGTTTTGTACAGCTGTGCAGAAAAATTAATTAAAAATGCCTTGTTTTGTTATAGGTCTGGCGGTGGCTATGCAAAGTCTGGAAATACGCCAACCGTCTGTCACAGCTCCCCTAGGTCGCTCAGATCATGGCTTAGTTACTATATCTTACCCTGCACATCCTAAGGTAAATAAGTACATGCCACCTCGCACCGTATGGCACTACAACTCAGCCGACTGGGATGGCCTAAGAGACTTCTTCGCCACTTACCCCTGGAATTCCATCTGCTTTTCTTCTCGTGATTCTTCTGAAATTTGCAATCAATGGCATACCAGCAATCGTTTTAAAAAAATGTGCTCCAGAACTTGCACCAATCTTAACTCGGCTCTTTCGAATTTCTTACGACACAGGTAACTTTCCGGAGAGCTGGAAAGCTGCACGTGTTCAACCTATTCCCAAGAAAGGATCTAAATCTCTTCCATCTAACTATAGACCAATTTCAATTCTCTCAGTTCTTTGTAAAGAATGGAAAAATTAATTAATTCACAAATCCTTAAGTACTTAGAAAAACACAAAATTTTGCATGACAGGCAGTATGGATTTCGCCACAAAAGATCTACAGCAGATCTCCTTTCCTTCGTATCACACTGCTGGAATAAGTCTCTTGAGTTTCTAGGTGAGTCCCAGATCGTTGCTCTTGATATAACCAAAGCTTTTGACCAGGTCTGGCATGCCGCACTTCTTAATAAACTTCCCTCCTATGGTCTTTCAACTAAACTCTGTACTTTGCTCTCTAGTTATCTATCTGATCGTAGTATATCAGTTATTGTGGACGGCCATTCTTCAAGCTTGCACCAAGTAAATGCTGGAGTCCCTCAGGGCTCAGTTCTGGCACCAACATTGTTTCTTCTTCACATCAACGACCTTCTCTCGTCCACAACTAATTCCATTCATAGTTTCGCCGACGATAGTACCCTTCACTCCAGTTTTCAGGTTTCTAAACCCATTACTAAACCTGACTTGGAAAACAAACGCAGATCGATGCAGATATCTCTTTCGCACGATCTTAATTTAATATTGGATTGGGGCGCTAAAAATCTCGTCCATTTTAATGCATCCAAAACACAATCATGTTCCTTGTCGCGAAAAGAGTCATCAAATACTCATCCTCTACTTATGAGAGGCCAAGTTTTACAGAGCAAAGACACCTTCAATCTTGTGGGCGTCACATTTGAAAGTAACCTTAACTGGCATAAACACATTGTATCTATAGCCACGGCAACTTCAAAAAAGCTTGGATTTGTCTTTCGAGCCAAAAGTATTTCTCCCCTTCTAACTTATACACTTTATATGTGACCCAAATCCGACCTCCCTTGGAATATTGTTCTCATATCTGGGGCATGGCGTCCCCCACAACCCTAAGCATTCTTGATTCTATTCAAAGAAGAGCTATTCGTCTCATTAATGACTCTTCCTTAGACTGTAAATATAGATACAGACCCGGCCAGTCATTCATAAATCATTCTAAACGTTGTAGCATACATTGTTTGGCTATTACGATATAAGAGCAAGAGAGATAGAGGTAATGGTGGGGATGAACAAGTTAGAATAGGTGTATTGGTAAAACTCCGCTGCTACTCCCATACGACCAGGAACAAACCCGAGATGCCAGATTTATACCTACGAATTCTCTCTCAAAATTGGGCTGTCGCGATATTTTGATACGTTCGTCGCACACTATATTTGTAATTTTGCCGTGATATTTATAAGATTACGCTAATTATCACCAGGTGCCCGATCGTAGATGGGAAGACGCGATTTTCTTTCAATTTGGCGGTAAAAGAGAACTAGAAAGATAAACAATTTTAACGTTTTTTTAGAGGTGATAAGATTAATTTTGCTTTTTAATTTAAAGTGTTTATTTGTGATTATTGCAAAGAATTATTAGTTATTATACTTTGGGATATTTTGTAGTTTCATTTTCATTGTCCTGTGTTTACTTTCGCCGTAAAAATTAAATATGGAATGGAGGTGCACAGACAATAATAATTTACTGTGCAACTTATGTGAAAAATATTTGTATTGGTTTATTTTATTTAAATAATGATATATAGTTATATATTATATACTTTAAATTTTGTATAATTAAAGAGAGTCCAATATTATTGGTCCCCACAAAGTTTTCCATAAAATTTTCATTCCGAATAATTACGTTTGGCAACGTGGCTCATTCTGTTACTATGTTGCCGGCATCTGTGCCGTTTACACGTCCAGTGGGCTGTTGCCAAATATTTAATGAGGTAAAACATTTGAACGGAATGTGATGTATTGTGTCCTGAAGATTTGAATGTAAATAAACGCGTCTGTATCTCTTTGTTCGTCTGAGGACTCTTCACTTACAGAAAGGCTTCCCTCTCTTGCCCATCGTCGGGCTGTGGGGGATTTATCGCTTTTTTATAGGTACTTTCATGGCTTCTGCTCTAAAGAATTGTCCAGTATAGTTCCTCCACTCACGGTTCCCAACAGAGAAACTCGTGGTTCCGCGCGTATGCATCCCTATACGGTCCAACTGGACAGGCTCCGAACTTCCCATTTTGTTCGTTCTTTTATTCCTAGAGTTTCTAGATTGTGGAACCTGCTGCCTGCGGAGGTCTTTCCTTCCCCCCAAATCTTCAAGTATTTAAGTCCCGTGTCAACAAACTCCCTCTTACCTCGCTTAAGACACCCACGGTACGTTAGTATTTAGGCTTTTAGCCTTCGTGGTTTGTCCAAAGATAAAAAAAAACTCTGACTACAATAACCATGCCAACCAGTTGAACCCCAACAACCCAGAATATGGACATTCTAGGGATGCTGGTACCAAACAGTAAAGCAATCATTGTAAGTAATGCTTATTAGGGGGAATGGTTTTTTTTTAATTAAAGACCAGTTGAATTTTTACAAAGGTGCTAGTGAAATTTGCTTAAACCTTTATTGTACAATAAAAGTTTAAATTACTTTTTATAAATAAGGATATATGAAAGATATGATATAAAATAGCTTTTTCTTAATAAACTTAGTTAGTCTCATTTTTTTACACTTTTCAGTATAAAAATTGTTATTTAAGTAGTTTAATAAAGGATACCAACAGTCGTAATTATAGTGATGTTAACAAATGTTAGAATATGCGAATGTTGACTTTCAAATATAGCGCTCGAAAAATATCATATAGGTTTGATAACATTTTAGCTAAAAGAAATTTAATATTTGTTTCTCTTTTTGCAAAAAAAATAACCCTTATTTAAAAAAATCTGCTACATTCACTGTGGCCCAATTATCGGAGAAAGTCAAATATTCTTGTTGTTTAACGATATATGACACAAAGTTTTTATAATAGTGGTAGCGTTTTTAAACGTGCATGTGCAATTACGAATTTTTGGGACCACTGGTCGCATGGTCCAAAACTAATAAATACAAAATTTTATTCCAATTGGTATTATTGGTATATGGAGTTATAACTAAAAATACGAAAAATGTCTCTGGATCTAACTACTTTACTTTTAAAAATAGAACAAAATTGTATAAGTGTATAATAAATGTTGTAGAAAATTTAATTTAATTTTATGTCAATACATATATTTTCTAATTTAAAAACTGTTAATGCATGATGTAAAAAATTGACCAAAATATTATTTTAATTTTAATTCGTTAACTTTAAAATTTGACATAAAATTTAATTCTCAAAAATGCGTACTTATACAATTTTGTCTTACTTTTAAAAATAAAGATACTTATTTATTACATTTTTTATGTTTTTAGTAAAATTAAAAAAAACATTTGTTTTAAAACAAAATAGTAGAGAAGCATGTATAAGACTGATACCTTAAAAATTTTAATTTTAATAATAATTTTGGGAACAGTTTCATAGACAGTTTTCTACTATTTTGTCTAAAATCACATACTTTTTAAAAACTTACAAATACGTACTGATTTTGGACACGTTTTTAAATATAAGCGCACTAAAGCTAATTGAAAATATTCAATTTTTAATTAATTATTAAGTGGACAAACTTGAGGAGCCAAGGGGTGACTAGGGATGCTAGGCGAGATAAAATAGCTTAAACTTAAGTTTTGCTGTACAATGTAAATAAATGATAAACTTGGGGCTAACTTTATTCTTTGGTCATAAAGTCTATATCATGGCCCACTATGCGAAATTCAATTTTAAAATTAAAGACATCAATTTAGGGTCTAAAATTAAAAAATAACTATACGGTATTACATATATTTTTGAAAAGCTCTCATCTTCTAAAATTTAGTGGCTAAAAAATATACAGGGTGTTCCATTAAATAAATCATAAATTTGGTTTATATCTCTCAACAAATATAATTTTTTAAAAAATTCTCACTACACCAATGGATTCTAAGGATAAAATAAATAAATATTTACCAGTATCAGTTTTTACGTTTGTTGTAAGTTACAAGACAACTGAAATACCAGGGAGGTCCAAAAATGGGCAAACAAAAGAATTTCGCCCTGTATGTCTGAAATGAAGAGGGCCATAAAAAAATCGCTTAGTGTCATCTTATGTTTCATTTAAAAGTAGCAACAATTCGCGAAAACCGTAAGTCTATCTCTAATAATAACCAAGATACCCTGCAATGGCGACATTGCGAATGCCGGACACCCGGTACAGCACAAAAATTAACGAATTTGTCTTATATGTCAAAAATTACAAAGATTTTATTTTAAATATATAAAATCTTACATTTGCCTTGTAAATCAGAAGTAGAATTTTATTAACGTTTTTATTCTAAAAACTATTTAAGTTACTGCAATGTAAAAAATGTCTTTATTTATTTAAAAAAAATCATGTTTGTTAATGTTATCTTAATTTTCTGCAGAAGCCATAAACATATACAAAAAAATATTACGTATTTACATTTTTTATTACCTAATGTTTTATGCTATTTAATTAAACAGTTTAAAAAATACATTTTTCTGACTTTGTACATTAAATGGTGGTTCTTAATCACTATTTTATTATTTGAGATAAGGCAAAAACTATTATACTAAAAATACCATACTTTACAAGATACTATATAACTTAGGTACCTACCTTATCACCATTTTATTCTTTAATATTAGAAACAACTTTTTTAAAAGTAAGAACACGTTTGCGCCATTCAGGCTGTCGCTTTTTAACATTTTGATTTTTATAAATTTCAGAATATCCTAAAAATTACCCATTAGACCTTAAATTAGTCAAAGGCAATTATAGTTAGTGAAACTATATTAATTCTCTTTGATTTAGTGAAATACTAGCTATGATTCCCGGCTTCGCTCGGGAGTTGATATGATATTACTTGGTAGTTGAAATAAAAAAATAAACTATGACGTAAAAAGTAAAAAAATTATTGAAAACATGTTCTCATTCAACAATTTTAGGTGTTCAACCAATTATAACCGCGGTAATATATGGTGGCAACATTGACGTATAATACATTGTTCAAACGTCAATATAACCGATTGGTAAATACCATTTTAAAATTGGTTCTTTGCCTAAATATATATATAAATTTTTCAAATTTCCTGTTCTTGAGCAAGCTACATATAGCTTACCATAAGAGAGCAGGATTCTTTAAGGTTGATGCCACAATATTTTTAAGTTTGTCCTTGCGCTTTGTTAATTGTAAAACTAAAGGCTAATTTAATTGGAAACTGCAATCTTTTAAATTAATAATGAATAACTAAAATTATGTCGCTTTAACTTTAAAATAAAAGTTAGCTACTGCTGTATAAATACACAAAATGTAATAACTTTATTATAGTAACAGATGTAATTTTAGACTTTATTGAAATTGGAATTTTAAATTTCTCGCCATTAGTACACATGCTGCAATTGCTCGCAGCAACTTTTAAAACGCAACCAAAATAACCGTTGTTCTGAATGAAATTCAAATACTCGACAACAGATGGCGCCACTACACTTAATTTTTAGTTTAAAGGGTTAGAAAAGCCCTTATATCTTTAAAAATACGCCCTTTAGGTTAAAACGGGAACTTTTTTGTTCAACGGGGGATAAAGGGCTATCACACTATATAAGTTCCTTTATCGTATCGGGACTCCTTTTCAAGTTTTATCGGCACGCACATTTTATCAACTTGGTTTTATTATATACTAGCTATGATTCCCGGCTCCGCTCGGGAGTTGATATGAGACCCAAATAACCGTTGTTCTGAATGAAGTTCAAATACTCGACAACAGATGGCGCCACTACACTTAATTTCCAAGTTGAAGGGTTGGACGAGTCCTTATATCTTTAAAAATACGCCCTTTAGGGTAAAACGGGAACTTTCTTGTTCGAGGGGGATAAAGGGCTATCACACTATATAAGTCCCTTTATCGTATCAGGGCTCCTTTTCAAATTTTATCGGCACGCACATTTTATCAACTTAGTTTTATTATATATAATGATAATGATAATGATTTTGCACTGTTTTAAAATTAATAGGTAAAACAAGGATGGATTTAAAATATAGTTGACCAATCGAATAATTATTTTATCTTTCGGTGAACGGATGCGCGATGCGCTAATATTTTGCAATTGCGGTGTTGATAATGTTTTCAGGCCAACTATGTACCAGTCAGGCCTACTATGCACGGTTAGGGCAATTGATAGTTTTATTTCCTCCAGGTATTTTTCTACATTACTCGATAATAATTTGACCGCCCCTAAATTTGACCGCCCCTAAACTTGACCGCCCCTAAATTTGACCGCCCCTAAATTTGACCGCCCACGTGCGGTACATGTTTTCGCCCCCGCTAGGATCAGCCCTGAGGATCTCCAAACCAAAAGGCCATTTTTGATAAAAGACAATTTTTAGAGTACCTCACAATTATTGCTGTGCGTTTTCTTTTTATGAATTTTGATTTTAATTTTTTTTTTTATCGAAATATATTTATATTTAAATATTTATGATAATATATTTTGATTAAACAATTTCCTAAACATAAAGAATAAAACGCGGACGAAAAACTGTGAGATATTCTTGAAATTGTGTTTTAGCAAAAACTGCGCTTTAATTTGGGGCTCCTTATATAATTTCCTTTTAGTTTGTTAAATATATTTGCCAAACATTCACAACGTTTCTAGCGAATGCGAATATCAAAAAATATGCGAATATTTTATAAGTAGTATACAGGGTGATTTAAAAATCGATCACAAAACTTAAGGGGGTGATTCTACTTGACAAAATAAGGGTAGAGCTTCATATATTTTTTTTCAAAATGTCATTTGTTTTCGAGTTACAAGCCGTCAAAGTTCAAGTTTTTATTTTTTGTTCTTTGAATTGCCTGCTAATATTTAAAAGATAGGTTAAGCCGTCTGCGCTTCATCATTTTAGTAATAATTCAGATGAATTGTGTGCCGCTAAAGGGCACTTGACCTACATTGCTAATTGATTTCTTGTCATAATTGTTTAGTGTTGACAGCTACAGTAGTTTTGGCATGGTTTCTGAAAGACTGATAGCAGGCCATTAAAAAGGTGCTCTTGATTTACCTTGCTAAATCCAACGGTTTAGACGTAAATCACCCTTAAAAATTAAGTGGTAAATTTACTTTTCTCATTTCGTTAGCACCAGCTACCAGGTAAATAGCTATCAAAGTATACTAAAGCTGTCATTTAACATCAAATAAATTCGCTTTTTAAACTATTTAATTTATAATCCTAAAATAACTAATAATGGCTAATCCCCAATACTCAAATATCGAATATTGTGATATCCATTTTTGTTATGGAAAAACAAATGGTAATGCAGAGTTGGGAAGAAGATATTATATGGAGAGCTATCCGGAAAGAAATATTCCTCATGCTCAAACATTTTCCAGTGTACACAGAAGGCTTGCAGAATGTGGTTCTTTTAAAAGTTATAATGGAAATAGGGGAAGACCTAGAACTGCTAGAAACGGGCAACAAGAAGAAAGAGTGCTTGAAATTATTGAAGATAATCCAGGTACTAGTACTAGAAAAATTGGGAATGAAGTACGGCTCTGTTAGGGTAGTTCGTGGAGGGTACTAAGAGAAGAAAAGGTGCAGGCTCTTTATGACGATGATCGGCCGAGACGGTTGGAAATGTGCAATCAGATCCTAGCTAGTATGAACACGATAATCGATTAATTGGCCTCATATTATTCACTGACGAAGCTGGTTTCACTCGTGATGGCATAACAAATCTACACAACATCCACACATATGCTTACGAGAACCCAAACAATGTGGTAGAAACGAAACATTTATCAATTTTAGGCGAAGAACCAATTCTAAAACGGTATTTACCAATCGGTTATGTTGACGTTTAAACAATGTATTACATGTCAAAGTTGTCACCAATTATTAAGGCGGTTATAATTGGTTGAACGCCTAAAATTGATGATTAGCGTAGATTTTCACTGAATGTGTGGACAGGGATAATAGAAGATTGCCTTATCGGTCCTCATTTCTTTGATGGCCCATTAATTGCTGACGTATACTTAGATTTTATCCAAAATCTCCTCCCATTGTATCTGGAAGATGTACCATTGGAAGTAAGGGCCAACATGTGGATCATCTAAGACGGAGCTCCGCCCCACTTTAGTATACGTGTCCGGCAATATTTGAATGCAACATATCCTGAGCGATGCATGGGCAGCGAGGTCACCAGAACTTAATCCTATGGAAACAATTGGTGTATGATACTCCAGTAATCAACGTCGAGGATATTCGCTTCAGGATAATCGAAAAGTGCCAAATTATTAAAGAATCACCAGGAATTTTTCATCGAGTTAGGCGACATTTTGTGAAGAGTCTTAGGAAATGTATTGAAGAAAATGGGGGACATTTTAAGATTCTTTTTTAGTTTGTTTAGTATTGTTTCATTAATTTTTAGCAGTTAAATGTATATCGCAATAATCCATATATGACTATTTTCTGATTAGCCATTATTAGTTATTTTAAATTTATAAATTAAATAGTTCAAAAGGCGTATTATATTTAATTTTACACTGACAGGTTTATTATAATTAATTAGCTATTTACTGGGTAGCTGAGAAAAGTAAATTTACCACTTAATTTTTAAGGGTGATTTATGTCTAAACCGTTGGATTTACTGAGGTAAATCAAGAGCACCTTTTTAATGGCTTGCTATCAGTCTTTCAGAAAACATGTCAAAAACTACTGTAGCTGTCAACACTAAACAATTATGACAAGAAAACAATTGGCAATGTAGGTAAAGTGCCCTCTAGCGGCAGCAGCTTCTTCTTTTGGTTAATAAATATGATATAAAATTTGAGTCATTTACTTTATTTATTGCTTAATTGCCAGCAGTGCCGGATTAAGGCTACCTGATGCCCTAAGCAATCCACTCCTATGGTGCCCCCTATAATTCCTTTTAAATTTTTGACCAAGAAACAAAGTTCTCATAAGAACACAGAAGAACAGGTTGTTACGTTGAAAGGTTGACAACTTTTTGAGTAAAAAAGTGGGTCCTCCAACTCGTTAAAACCTCATTGTATTAACATAATTCAAGTGATATTTGACGTTAAAGTTTAAACCAAAAGTAACTTTAACGTCGAGTAACTTTAAAGAAGTAAGTTTATTAAAAAACTTTAAAAATCCTTTTTGTAGTGCATTAAATTGCGACAAAGTAAAAGTTTTTGTAGGGTATTTAATTTTATTTAGGAATGTGTGTTAGTAAATTTTTTAGATTAACAATTTGCGGGTTTTGCATAAAAAAGATTGTTGTCAAAAAACTGTTAGTCGCGGAAATGGACCTCTTAATAACAATAACACAGGCCCACAAAAAAATAAGTGGTGTGTGCTGGGTGTCGGAACCCCCTAGTCGGGCGTATTTTTCCCGCTGAACACGAATATTAAGTCAAAACTGGAGGTCAAACTGCAAAAAACCGAATTGCGGGGGCCAGGGGGCACTAGTTTTTATTATTATTATTGAAAGGGGGCTTACAACCATTTGAAATTTGGCCTAAATACCTATGGTTTTAATGGTATTGGCTTGTAAGTCTGGAACGGCTGGGCCGATTGTTGAAAACTAAGTGGCGTTAAATAGAGTATTAAAGGGCCTCTAAAATGAGGTGCTACATAACCCCCTTTTATTTAAAAAACATTGTTAGTGCCCCCTGGCCTCCGCAATTAAATTTTTTGCAGTTTGACCTCCAGTTTTGACTTCAGATGAGTTCAGCGAGAAAAATACGCCCGACTAGGTGGGTCCAACAACCAGCACACGCCACTTTTTTATGGGCCTGCGTAATATTAAGGGTTCAAATATTAACGACTTTTTTTATTTTGACCAATATTTTCGATATATTAAAAAAAGTCCTAATTTTTGTTGGCCCAGTCTAGTATACATACATTGATATTGTGTGAGGGGAAAAAGTTTATTGCAGGGTTGGTTAGGGGTTAATTATTGGCTTCCCTGTACATTTTACCAAAAAATGCAAGAAAAATTTTCGAAAAGAAATGACAATCCCTCGTACTTAGTTTCAAAAAATTTTAATAAGCGGCACCTGTAAAATAAATACTGTCACTGACATAAAGAAAAGCGTAATAAATCAGTGACATTCATAACATTGTTTGCTGGTGGCTGTTGTCCGTTGTGGTTTCACCTGAACCGAAAATTTGGTAATTTTGCAATTACATTTAATTAAATTATTTAAGATTCGCTTATTAAAATTTTTTGAAACTTGGCACGAGGGTTTGTCAGATTGGTCTCTTCAAAAGTGTCTTACATTTTTTCTGTAAAATGTACAGAAGAGCCAATAAAATTTGCTAGGGATTTCCCAAGGTTAGTTAATATTTATACTGGGAATAGGTTACGACACGTCCTCAACTTTTAGGCGGATTGAGGTCGGGGACGCAAGGAAGGGCACCCCACAAAGAATAGTTGGCAAGACTGGGTAAAATCAAAGATGATCAATCCAGTGGCGTCTAGAATTTGCTCATTTCATTTTGCATTGTTTTGAAAGTGATATTTGTTGAAAAATGTGATTCCAAATGTTTTTCATTTAAAGTGAAAGAATTTACAAGTTAATAATAATTAAAAACTATTGTGTAAAAGGTCATCACACGTTAAAGCAATATGGCCGACTTTGGGGATTTCCTATGTTCCGCTCAGAATTAGTTGTAAATGTATAACTTTTTAAAAGTTTTTAGTGGTGGTGCGCTAAACACCTTGAATGGTGCGAAATATTAACCAGAGTCGGTCTATAAAGGGTCGCGACATTCCGCCATATTGGTGTTGGTTGTGTTCACGTCACGTAGACCATCACACATCTTTTAATAAACATTACTTTCAAAACAATGAAAAACGAAATGCTTAAACTCTAGACGCCACTGGATTAATCATCAGCTGTCGAAATATAGTGACTTTACCCACTCTGGCCAACTTTTCCCTGTTCCATGCCCTTCCTTGCGTTGTTTGTCGCAACCAGAGTCCCTTGATATGTATAGGGTCGCGACATTAGGCCATATTGGTTTGACGTGTGTTGACCCCAATCAGCACAGTACGTACAAAGTATGTACCTTTTACATCCATTTTACGTCGTTACGTCCAGGGGTCTAAATTGTACGTCTTATGTACATATCGTTACTGTACGTACTTTAAAGTACATACATAAGACGTACATTTTAGAACCATTTTACGTCTTATGTATGTAATTTAAAGTACGTACATAAGACGTAGTAGAGATACGTACATAAGACGTACAATTTAGATCCCTGGACGTAACGACGTAAAATGGATGTAAAAGACGTACATTTTAGAACCTTTTTACGTCTTATGTATGTACTTTAAAGTATACAGGTTCAGTAAATAACATAACATATAGGCAATGTGAGGAAAAAAGACAATCGAACTAAATCCCGGCATGTAAACATGCGTGACTAATAGTGCTTGTTTTTATTCTATTGCTTGCCGATGAAGCAAACAGCGTTGCTCATATTGTATACATAAGACGTACATTTTAGAACCTTTTTACGTCGTTACGTCCAGGGATCTAAATTGAACATCGTATGTACCTGTCTGTAATACGTCTTATGTATGTACTTTAAGAAACAACTTATATCCGTACATTTACATCTTATATATACAGTGTGTCTACGTAAGTTGGCGTCAAATGGGATTTTTTTTATTATTTATTTGGGAAAAAAGTTATTGTTTATAAAAGTTCTGCATAGTCGAAAACCTACAATCACTACAATACAATTATCAGATATCAAATTGTATCGATCATTCACGAGGTCTGGCCAAAAATGTAATTTTTGTTCAAGAGTAAAGTACTATAAGATCTGCTTACCGGATTGGTTAATCATAATTGCTGCAGCAAATTTGTAAATTTCCAAATTAAATTTCAAAAATAAGTTACTTCTTTATGCGTAAAAATACACTCCTATACAAAAAAAAACAAACAAAATTTTGATTGAATTCAATCTTAAATAACTTTTTGGTTTTCCAACAGATTTTTATTATCTTGTGGTCCAGTTGTAGCTCCTTTTATTAAGATTATTATTTAATATGGAATTATGTGTTATACAGGGAGAGCCAAATTTTGTATTTTGCCTAAATTTTCGAACACCCTGTGGAATAATTTAACGTTACAAATTTTTATCATGGTGTCAAATTTAATTTTTTATCTCCCTTAACATTTTTATTTCTGACAAAAAAAATATCGGTTTGTTAAGTTGGTTTCGTTAAAGTTTACAAAATATAAATATATTTATATTTCGTTAACTTTGGTTTAGTAGTTTCCAAATCAGTAATCAGATTTTTGTTATCTCTTAAGATATACAAAGTACGACAAAAAGTAAAATTTAAAAAATACACCTTGTAAATTATATCACTAGTAAAAGATCAGTGCTGGATTTACCAGCAGGCTGAGTAGGCTGGAGCCTAGAGCGGCAAATTTTTAGAGGGGGACAGATTTGCTTAATAAATAGTTTATTTTGATTTAGAAACATTGCTCGGCAAAAATTAATAGCCTACAGGCGGCAAATATGTAAATCCGCCACTGCTCTAGTTGTCAAAAAAATTACTTAAACAAATAAAGTTAAGTTACATAAGGCTAGTTTAGTGAATACAATGGTACAGAGGGTTTCAGGGGCGGTCATATCAACTTTCCGAGGGGGCCATATCATTAAATGCCCATACTTGCAATAAGGTGTGTTTAGGTAAAAAAATAAATAATCGCTTACAAAGGATGTTACATGAAAGGGCGGGCCATGGCCCCATGCCCCCCTCTTATGACCGCCTCTGGAGGGTTTTCATTTGTATTTTCCCACCTACTTTTTAACTATAAGCACATACAAAATATAACTATAAAGATATTTTTTCAGTGCTATAAGCAAGAAGGCCAGAAAAAAACGCCCTGTATAAAAGTTTAATACTTTTTCATCTATTATCTTTTGAGCCTAAAAAATGAACAAATTAACATCAAAAACTTAAAAAGAAAAAAATGGATGGTTAAACATTTTTTAAATGGAACACTCTGTATATCATGTCACCATTTAAATGGTCTTTTGAAAGGTTTACAAAAATACCACATTTAATATGTCTATCTTTAATATTTTTGGAAATATAGCCATTTAAATCTGGGTATAATTTCCATTACATCATGGTCAAATTTCCCGCCATACCGCTGTTCACATGACATGTTAAAAAATATTTCTAGGTTATCGGACATGCAGAGGCGATTACAAGAAAAAAATCGAATTTCCCTTAATGAAAAATTTTCCATCTGTTGAACTTTTTACCAGTCACTGTATATAAATTAACCTTAATCTTAACCAATGGCCTTTTATCCTTATCATAACCTAAAATAAAATAACATAATTTTAATTATTAAAAAAAATGGAAATCATTATTATCACATCGAATCTAAAAACACTTCTTGTCTTGCGTAGTAGTAAAAATAGGTATTTAAACATAAGGTTTTTTCATCTCTCAATTTTCTTTGAGCAATATTTTTTAGATTTTGTATAGTAATGAATTTATTTACATAAATTTTATTGATAGATCACCCAGGACACCCTGTACATTAGTACTTTAAATTATTTTTAAACTTTACCGCGACCTTTCAGCCTTGGCATTGGTCGTTTCTTTATCGACAGTATAAATGGGCGTGGTTAAGAAAACATGGTGGGATTGAATTATTTCAAATTTTTAAATCGATTTGTTTAGATTTACTGCTAACTACCGCAAAATTATGTTTATTTATAATTTATCCAAAAATATTAACTAATAAAGAATATTTTTAAAAAAACTTGTCAAGTTTATTTTTTCCAAAAATTTTCTTTGTTTATGTAAAACAGCGTTCACGCAATGTCAGAATCGGCCATGTTGAATTTCTGTGTTTATAAGTTTGCGGCGCCCCGCTTCAGTTTTTAAGTTTACACGAATTTCCTGATTTATCAGTAAATTATGTGATGAATGGTTTGAAAAAAATAGTTATACAGATTGTGGTTTAACTTTTGTAATAGATTTTAGGGTTTACAGACGTTTTTCCTGGTGTAAAAAGGCTAAAATCAATTCATAAGTTTTGCAATGGCTACCTCTCGCGTCCCCCAATGCTAAAATGTTGATAAATATATTTGACGTTAAGTTTTCGGTTTAAAAATACCGAGCTTAGACAGTATTAGTAAATATAATTATGGTGTAAATTTATCCACTCACAATGAACAACGAAAGTCAGAATACTATCCAAAGTGCCCATGGCTCTACTGCAAACAACGATGTAAGTACACAAGTATTAAAAAAGCAAAAACAATGTGTCAATGTATGATTTTCTTTTTATTTTATATTATTCCGCCTATTTACCTTTACTTGGGTAAATGTTTTGTGTGTCTTTTTTTAGATGGTAGTTTTTTTTTTTAGGAAATAATTACTTGGTAGGTATACAGTGTGTAAAGATTTTATGACGACACAATATTAATAGGTACGAGTTTCTCGTCTGACACCACTCATAATGCATATGCATACAAAAATATACAAAAGTCATCCCAAAGGGCCTTACACGGTCATATCTCTTCTCAGTTCATTTTCCGTTTCAGTCAAACTGTCAGTTTTTACACAGAGAAAACTGTCAGTTCGACAGAAACTGAAAATGAATATGACCATGTAAAAGGCCTTTAAATGCAAGAATCATATAGGACTGATGCGTGTAGACTGGAAAGTCACCACAAAAGATTTTATGCAAAAATGCTTTTGTACTTTTAAGGAAAATATATAAACTTTTTATTTATGTGCTAAATATGATTTAGGATTCATAATTGTTAGGATTTAAAGACATTACTAAGGCTACGTTAAATAACAGCAGAGCAAAAGAATCTCATTGGAAATATTGAAATATTTTGGAATTTTATGACAGTTTATTAGGTGTTCCATAAACTAGATAAAAACATATTTTCGGGGTTGAATATGGATAGGTTACAGTTTGACAATCACAACCTTATTTTTGAACTTCCCTGTAGTTTTGTAAAAACCAATTCATCCATTTTGTGTATTTTTTTCTGTAGAATTCAATAATCTACTCAGATAAACATTTGAACCAAAACAAAAGAGTTATAGCACGAGTGACATATTTTTTAAATGGAATACCCCGTATATTTTTATATCAATGGATAGACATTTTCATGAGGAATTTGGTGATATAGGGGTTGCAGTTCCGATGCCATTGTTTATAAACCGCATTATACTATTAGGATAGTTTCTTCTAAAAAAACCTTACTACCACAGGTCACAGGTGCTTATTTGTCAAAGTAAAGAATTTAAAAAAACATTTATTAATTTTTGGGGTAGTTTTAAAATGTGGTTTTCATCAGAAGAATGGCTTAAAATTATATTATATGCTAAAAATGATATTACATATCTATTTTTAAACCAAGCACCAAAAATACAATAAACAGAAAAAATTTAAATACAATATGAGGTAAAATATGGTGGTAATAAGAACACTTATGACAAAAATTATAATATTACCTCAAATATTACGGTAATTATTTACAAACCGGACACATCGCCGATTTTAATGAAATTTGTATACAAGGGTTGTTTAGGGTCGCTGTTACGAATCTAAAAGAATTTTTTTGGACTGGTTTTGTTCTTGAGATATTCATCAAGGCAACATCAAGTCAAAAATCTCTTTATTTAATAAAAAATTGTAAATACAAAGTTGAATTAATGGCATCAATGGGTTGGGATTTAAATCCTTTAATTAATACAAAATAAGTTAGCCTAAGAATATTTTTATAAAAAGTTTTTCACAAAACTAAGCCTAAACTTGTTTAATTTTAATCCTAGTTCCTACATTCCTAAAGCACACAGGTTTAAAAAGAAGCTGTTTTAATAATTTAATTTAGTTAAAACCTTTGTACAAAAAAAGTTAAAAAAATGTGAAGAGATAAAACAGAAAGATCCACGAACATTCTGAAAAGTAAAAAAATTTGACAAGATCATGCATAAAAAAGACAAAATACATTTAGGTACATAAGAAGAAGAGTAAAAAATTTGGCAAAAGCAGAACACATTCATTTAAAAAAGTTAAAAAACTCATTTTGATTATATGGTTTGATTTGAACTAAAAGAATGACAATATTTGTTTTAAAAAATTAAAAATCTGTCGCTGACTATCTCATTTGGTAACTTGTTAAATAATTTAATGGCTGAATAGGTAGGCCCTTTTTCAGTGCCAGTTAATCTATGCTGAGGGACATTGTACCCAAGTGATCTAGTGTTAAAGCAAAACCCTATTTCGAAAGCTGTAAATTTATCTCCATTTTAAAGCATAAACAAAAGACACTCATTAATGAACAAACCTGGAAGAGTAAGTATATTCAAATCTCTAAATTTTCTCCTAAGTGAGTCACGACATCCTATGCCCAAAAGAATTCGCACTGCCCTCTTTTGACTAAAACTCTCCCAGAGTCACTAGTTTCACCCCAGAATATCAACCCATAACGAAGTACAGAGAAAATATTTGCAAAATAAATAATTTTTAAATCTTTCCTGCTTACATATTTTGACAAGACTCTTATGGAGTAGGTTGATATGTTAACTTTTTGCAAACCTCTGTAATTTGTGTTATACAGTCTAAATTACGGTTAATATGGATTCCTAGGAACTTGGTACTCGTGTCAAGTGTCAAAATCTGTGTGTCCATCGCAAATGACTCAGGGATTGCAGAGTTTTTTTGTTTTGGTGGAGAAACATATGTGATTATCATCAGACTTGATAACCAAAACTAACCTAACTTCACTATTTCCCCCTTCTTTTTGCACTCAATTCTTGAGGTTTCTGCTAAATTGGTACTTAATATTTGATTTCCACCCCTAAACACCCCGTTTTTCTATTTATTTGTTCCATAATATTGTAAAGCTTTACATGGCGGCGCCAAGGCTACTGCGATCGAAATGATTGAAAGTGAAGCTTTGCAATTTTATGGAAAAAACAGGTAAAATAAATAGAAAAATGGGGTTTTTAGAGGTGGAAATCAAATATTAAGTACCAATTTAGCTTTCAATCAAGAATTGAGTGCAAAAGAAAGGGAAAATAGTGAATTTATGTTACTTTTGGTTATCAAGTTTGATGATGAATATCTTGAGAACGAAACGAGTCCTGCTGAAAAAATTTCAGATTCGTAATTAGCGCCCCAAAAACCCCCATATACCTAATTTCATTAAAATCGGCAATGCGTCCGGTTTGTGAATAATTAACAATATTACTAATAATTTAAATGTTTTTATATCATTGATGACCATCGCGCATCCCTATAATTTATACCTTTTCATCGGTGAGGGAAGCGGCTATAGGTTTTAAAATATGTCAAAAGAAAACTGTTGGTATTTCGGCTTTTCGAAATCATCAGATTATTTATTTTAATCATCATCCTTGAATTATATCCTTCAAAATAAAAATAAAAAGTAGCCACTCTCGAGAATATCAAGATGACGCCTTTTTTACAACTTTGTGCCCCCTGCTTTCTTTATCTCACTCTCAAATTGTCAGATTAGTGGAATATACACTTTTTAGCATGTAATTAACTCGCCCTATTTTAATCTGACGCGCTCGAAAATTTCTAATGAATATTTTTGCTTTTTTACTAATCTGATCCTCTATCCTTGACGGACGGCCTTATAAAAGGGGCCTTTATTTGGTGGAGGTTCTTAACCGGGTATAAAGTATAAAAATCCCCCTCTTGGGCTCCCCTACTATTGCTGACCTTAAAATGGTCCTTTTAATTACTTAGGGTCTCTGGATTTTTGAGTACCTGACACATGATTATGTTTACATTATACATTTTACTTATTTTTATCTTAGGTTTCTATTTAAAGTTTATTTATTATACAGGGTGACCTACCACGAACTGCGGCGATCAATTTTTCAAGGAGTGGACTTTAGAAAATTTTGAAAATGTGGAACACTATAAAGTTACTAGGGGGCATACAGCTAAAATATTTTCGCAGTTCTGGCACTTTCGGTTGTACTGGAAGTTAATATCAATTTTCTTATTTTAAATGTGACACCATGTATATTATTAATTTTTATGTATTAAATTCTAAGCGTACTTACCACCTCCTATTGACCTTTAAATGTTGCTAAATTTTTAAAATTCGAAAAAACCACTACTTTTTTTTAACAGTAAATCACATTTTTATTCACTGATTAATTAAGATTCTTTAACCGGCACTATACTGCCGTCCAACGGAATAACATCGTATGTTTTATCATGGATTATAATATGCACATACGGTGTTTTTCCGTTGGACGGCAGTTATAAGCGATATTAAAATTACTATAGATAAAATAAGTCAAAACAAACACTTAATAAAATAAGGTAAAGAACTTATAATATCAAATAAAAACACCAATAAAACATAGTCAGAAATTAAAAGGACAAAATTAGTACCATAAAAAAATGGGTAATTGTCTAGAAAGTTGCGCCAATTCCAATTTTGACAAAATTTGGTATACAGGGTTTTTTGGGGCGTTGATCACGAATCTGCTGAGATTTTTTTGACAATTTTTATTTTTAAGATATCCATTACCAAAGTTGGAAATCAAATTAACCTCATTTTTACTTTATTCAGTCTTCTTTTTGCAAATAATTCTCGATATTAAGCTAAATTTGCACCTAATGTCTGATTTACACCATTAAAAAATTTGTTTTCTTATTTTACACATTTTTTCCATAAAATTGCAAAGCTTAACTTTTCATCATTTTAATCGCAGTAGCATTGGCTGTACTATGTGCATATATGGTTGCAGTGTTTGGGGGTTGAAGCTTTGCAATTTAATAGAAAAAAGCTTTAAAATAATAATTAAAAAAAAAAACAGGTTTTAAATGGTGTAGATTAAATATTGTGTGCCACTGTAGTTTTAAATCAAGAATTGTGTACAAAAAGACAGGGGAAATAAGGTTGATTTGATTTTCAACATGAAAATGAAATTACTTGTCAAATACATAACTAAAGTCTTTTTCGTGTTAACCGTATTCATCGGAGTGGTTTAAACCGCATTTGAAATGACAATTTAAATATGAGAGTAAGATAGAGATAGGTATTCAAATGTTTTGAACCGTATCAACACGAAACAACGCCTTTAATTAATTTAAAACCTAACCTAATTATTTAAAATATAAAAACTTTACAATTTTTATACAATTTAAAACAAACAAAACAGTCGTTAAAACATACAGAGTAAAAAAAACAGAAGACAGATATAGTGTTCCAACCAATCACAGAAGTACTCTACTACATAATAGTATGCCTTTTGAGCAAGTAGTGTTTTTACCCTTGCGAAAAAGGTTCTGTTGGATTTAATATCTCTTAAGTGATTTGGTAAGTGATTATAGCACTTTTAAAACTAAAATGGTATTTACCTCCTTGCAAAATGTTTGTCACTATTAAAATTTCTAATTTCTTCTTAGGTAAAATTAGTAAAGATATTATATTCTTACTTCTGTCAAAATAGAATCTCTTACTTGGCTAGAGAAAGGTATGGGCCATTTAAAATGATGTATACCAATTATTAAACATCAAAACTGCATTATTTTTACCCTGGCATGTTTTAAACACTAGATCTCTGTGTGTAAATTTTACGGGCTAAAAACAGAAGTTTACTTTAAAATAGTGTTTTAAAAATACTGTGTGTCCAGTAATTCTACCGACAAGCTTTTAGGGGTCATTCTCCAATGAAAAAATAAAAAAACTTCACATGATCATATGTCTAAAAACGTCCTACTTTTGAAGCTACAATCTACAGGGTCTTAAAATTAGGGAAAAGTTTTATTTTATTTTTTGCTATAAAAGTACAGATATTTTTGAGAAAATTAGGAGACATTTCTTAAGCATCAGAGACAATAATTTATTTTAATATATAGGTATGTATTTTGGCAGTAAATTTACAAGCTTTTAATACTTCCAAAACAGTTGAAGATAGGTATAGGATATTGTACAGGGTTGGTACGTATATTTAGACAGCGCCTTTCTCGTTTGTTGTACAGGGTGGCTCGAATTCGACGCTCATCATTCGGATTTCGGAAACCGTAAGAGATACAGGATCAGTTAAATGGAGGCAAAGTTGCGCAATTTGATGCTCAATAAAATGCCGTTTTGCTTTTTAAAAATTCCGAGTACTTCCGAAGATATTCGAAAAAACCGGAATTTTCAATTTTGGTTTCTATTGTTTCCTGGCTATATTTGTTAAGATAACTTAAAATGGAAAACACGTTTTCATGGCAACTTTTTCTGCTCTATAATTCAGGTGATTAAATATTGAATCTGACATTTCGGCTTCTGGCGACCATCATCAACTTAATTTTTTAAATACGGACCTGATATTTTTTTCAATTTAATTAAATCCTTTCATCACTCTTAAAACACTATATATCGCCACTTTGATATTTGCCGACGTTTCGGACAAAAAATTCCATCACCAGAATATTGCATATGTATTTAACCATAATACGGCCCTGAACTACATTTGTAGGTAAGAAGGTAAAAAAAGAATAAACTTATTACATATTCGTAATCTTTGTATTACAACTCATTGATATCTAACAGCGGAAATTACTTTATTAACCGAAAATTTCATGAATATTAGACATAAGATATAAAAAGGTAGACAACAAATCAGCTTACATAAAAAATTGGTAATACTATCTTGATGCCCATATTAAAAATAAACATAATTTAATCACTATTATAAGTGTTCAAAGAGATAACCTTCCGCCTCGATACATTTTCTTGCTTTGCTTTGTATTATTAATACAGCTCGATTAATTGTTCTCGCAGGAATGGCAGCGACTTCCCTTATCAAATTTTGTCGTAGTACTTAAAGGTCGTGAGGTGCATTTTTAAATAAACGGTTCTTTAGATATTCCCAAAGGAAATAATCTAGGGGACTAAGATCTGGGCTCCTAGCGGGCCATCTTGCAAAACCATTTATTAGGAAATATATGGTAAAGGAATTGAGCTACTTTCCTTCCATTGTGGGCAGGAGCTCCGTCTTGCTGCCACCATATTTCTTGAAATACTGCCAAAGGTTGATTATCTAGGGCGTCTAAGACATCATTCCTAATCAAATTTAGATATCGTTCGGAAGTTAAGGTCCCTTCGTAAACGAAAGGTCCAATAATTTTGTTTCTCCACATACCAATCCATACATTAAATGAAGTTCTCCCTTGAATTCGTATCAATAAGTTGCAATAAAACATTATGAATATGTAATAAGTTTATTCTCTTTTTTACCTTTTTACCTAAAAATGTAGTTCAGGGCCGTATTATGGTTAAATAAATATGCAATATTCTGGTGATGGAATTGTCTGTACGAAACGTCGGAAAATATCAAAGTGGCGATATATAGTGTTTTAAGAGTGATGAAAGGATTTAATTAAATTGAAAAAAATATCAGGTCCGTATTTAAAAAACTTAAGTTGATGATGGTCGCCAGAAGCCGAAACGTCAGACTCAATATTTAATCACACTGAATTATAGAGCAGAAAAAGTGGCCATGAAAACGTGTTTTTCATTTTGAGTTATCTTAACAAATATAGCCAGGAAACAATAGAAACTAAAATTAAAAATTCCGGTTTTTTCCGAATATCTTCGGAAGTACTCGGAATTTTTTAAAACGCAAAACGGCATTTTGTTAAGCATCAAATTGCGCAACTTTGCCTCCATTTAACCGATCCTGTATCTCTTACGGTTTCCGAAATCCCAATGATGAGCGTCGAATTCGAGCCACCCTGTACACAGTAGAAAAAAAATTAAATACAAAAGTTTTAGATAATTATCCATACCGTCGAAAAAATGTATTTTTGCAGATACGGAGAGAGACAAAAATGGGTGGAAAAGCAAACTTTATTTTTTTGTTTAAATGGAACACCCTGTATATTATATCACCAATAAAAAATCTTTTATAAAGCTTTACAAAAATACCACATTTGATAGATCAAACTTTAATAGTTTTCGAAATATGACCCCTTAATCTAAAAAATAGTAAATATAATTTCCATTATCCTACTTACGACACTAAGACTAAGGTGAGACTGTAGATGTAATGGAAATTATACCCAGATTTAAGTGGCCATATTTCCGAAACTATTAAAGATAGATAAATCAAATGTGATACTTGTAAAGCTTTTTAAAAGACCATTTTTATGATGACATAATATATAGGTTGTTCCATTAAAAAAATTTCTTCTCCAGACATTTCTTGTCGGTTTGGATACTTTTCTAAAATTATTGTATTTTCTTTCTACCTTGTAAAAGAATTGAGATAGACGCTGTCTAAATATACGGATTAATCCTATAAACAAAATGTGTTTACAATGTTCTAATGCATCCATAAATTAAATAATTTAGAAGGTGTTGTATTAAAAAATAAGAAAGTTAGTATTGGCCACCGGTACACGAATAACTCTGTATATATTTTTTTATTTGAATATATATTTTTTAATTGAAAATAATAAACAAAAATTTTAATTGACGTGTCTGGCCGGATTTACGAAAACGAAAATGCCCTATTTATTTATTATCTATCATTTGGTTGCTTCAGTCTTAGTTGTCTACATATGGGAAGAAATTTTATTATCAATTTTACGAAAAAAAAACGTTATTCTTTAAAAAAGTTCTGCATGGTCTAAAACCTAAAAAGCAATCATCAGATATCAAATTGTATTAGTCATCTACGAGGTTTGGACAAAAATGTAATTCTTCCTGTGATAGTTATTATGATATATGTACTTACTTTTCGAGATAGTTTGTTGCTGTGGTCCATTCTAAATCTAAATAAATATATTTATATAGGAAATTTTATTTTAAGATTATACATGTAGAATGTATGAAATTACAGTTGTATTTAAAAGTATTTTGTTGTTAAATTACTCAGCAATATATTAAAAACACGTACCATTTGAAACATGTAATGAAGCAAATGACGGGAATGTGGGTGGGTGTAAAATTTTATAAATATAAATGTTAGAAATTATTTGGCAGTTTGGCAGTCTTTAAGTTTACCAAAATACATACGTATTGCGAAACTTGGAGTTTGGAGCATATGTATGTAGAATATCATGGTAAATTTTACTTTTTATATTGCTACTTCATTTGAGACTAAATTATAGGCTGTTACAAATTGGAGGCGCACTATTAGAATTTTAAAAAAGATACAGAGTTGCTTAGATTAAAAACAATTAAATTTGAAGGGATATTTTAATATAAATATGACATTTTTCCCCCAACAAACTGACGGTATTAAATTAAGGATCCGAGGTTTCGTCTTTGAACTACCATCACCAACTTTGTTTCTTAACTCATCTAAAGATTTTGTTATAACCCTAAATAACGTATTTTAATGTTAAATCCTAAATCCAACAACATTACATTTTACATTTATGCTACGTTTCGAACTAAAAACCATTATTCACAATTTCACTAATCAAAAATTAAGATTTAATTCCAGAAGTAAAATTTTTGTCCGCAGAAAGTGGCACATCCTATTTTTCCGTTATTACTTAATATAACCTATTTTGTTTATTTATTACTAGCCGACCCGTGCCCACTTCGTTGGGCATCAATTACATTTTTCTCCGAACTTTTTGTTCAATCATAATAAACTATAGCCTATAGCAATCCTGAATAGTATAGCTACAAACTTTACCTCTTTATTTATAAAATTAATATAAATGAATATCGAAGAAAAAATCCACTCAAAATAAGTAAATTCGTTGTTTTTTTCTTATATCTTTTTATACAGTGTGTCCAAGATAAGGATCCTAAGCATGGGAATCTCAGTACCTATTGGAGATACAGCTTAGGTTAAATTAGGAAAAAGTTGTGTTTTTAAAAGCTTATTTACATGCCGTTTAAAAACTTGACAAATTTTTATGGCCTGCTGAGATATTTGGCAAAAACCAAAATTTGACTATATCGATTTTCTTTTTTCTGGCTCTATTTGAAGAGATATAAAAAAACTAATAACACTTTTCATTGGCACTTTTTAGCTACTACATGATGGTATTTTTAGATTTTATACCTGACGTTTCGTTTTCAAGAAACCATCAACTTTATTTTTTATATGGCTCGAAAAACATTACACCCTGTATCTAATCCCATTTTTTATTACAAATTCAACGATGTATCACATGTCATATTTAAATTTTTAGTTAAAAATAAATGCTTCTTTCTATTTTTTAAAGTTATTTTTAAGTAGGCCTTGCAAACAAATGCTTGAAAGTTAATACCTGTTACCGTATCTGTAACATAATATAATATCATTATAAAATAGTATTTGTCGTTATTACCCTGTTTGTCGAGTTGTTGTTTTTAGAGCAATTGTTCTTATTATTACTGTTGTCTTTATTATTGTTTATTGGTGAATAGTTAATATCTATTGTGTTATTATCGTCGAATATGCCGGGTGGCAATTATAGCCATAAAGAAAAGTTTAACATGCTAACGTGTTACATTTTGTGCCACAAAAATACTGTAAATACAGCGGAAATGTATCTTTATACATATCCAGAAAGAAAACAGCCATGTAATTCCATTTTCTTACAGCTGGCCTGAAATTTAAAAAGCCAGTTTTATCTCGAAAAAAGGAACCTTTAGAAGAAACCCCAAATAATGTTTTACAAGCAGTTGTTGAGAACCCTGAGATATCAACTTGGCAAATTAAACAAAATGTAGGAGTAGCCAAATCCACAGCTCAATTTTTTTGCGTAAAAATAGATATCACCCCTATAAATTTAAGATTTGCCAAGGACTTAAACCGGGAGATTTCGAACGCGCCGATATTTTTGCGAGTGGTATACACGCGCGTGTAAAGAAAAATTAAATTTCTCTTTAAAAAAATATGGTCCGACGAAAGTATGGTCACTAATCATGGTATCTTCAACCGTCGCAATACGCATTACTAGGCTCAACAAAATCCGCGTGTTAAGAAAATATCGAAACATCAAGAACGTTTTGGGTTTAATATGTGGTGTGGAATTTAAGAAACTAAAATACCAGGTCCATGTATTTACCATAATTCATTAACTGCAGAAATGATACCTTCATTTATTTTTGCAGCACAAAATGTAGCATGTTAGCATGTCAAACTTATCTTCATGGCTATAATGGCCATCCTGCATATTCGACCGTAATAATACAATAAGATTTTAGCTATTCACCAATAAACAATAATAGAGACAACAGTAACAATAAGAACAATTGCTCTAAAAACAACAAATCGACAAACAGGGTAATAACGACAAATACTATTTTATAATGATATTAAAGTATGTTACAAATACGGTAACAGGTATTAACGTCCAAGCATTTGTTTGCAAGGCCTACTTAAAAATAATTAAAAAAAAATAGAAAAAAATACATTTTTTTTTAAACTAAAAATTAAAATATGACATGTGATACATCGTTGAATTTGTAATAAAAAATGGGATCAGATACAGGGTGTACTTTTTTCGAGCCATATAAAAAATAAAGTTGATGATGGTTTCTTGAGAACGAAACGTCGGGTATAAAATCTAAAAATACCATTATGTAGTAGCTAGAAAATACCAATGAAAGGATATTAGTATCTCTTCAAATAAAGTCAGAAAAAAATAAAATCTATATAGTCAAATTTTGGTTTTTGCCAAATATCACAGCAGGCCATGAAAATTTGTCAAGTTTTTAAACGGCATGTAAATAAGCTTTAAAAAACACATTTTTTTCCTAATTTAACCTAAGCTGTATCTCCAATAGTTACTGAGATTCCCATGCTTAGGATCCTTATCTTGGGCACACTGTATATATAAAAAAACCTGCTTCGGGCGAGAAGCAAACCCGGGCCGCCCGCGTGACAGGCGAAGATTCTACCACTGAACCACTGAGGCTCGCTCATATAATGGTAGGGAAGCCCCAGAGGGGATTTCGAGATTTACTACAGAGCGGTAGATTAATATACCGGAGGATACCTTATAGCCGCTTAAGTACCAAATATGAGTCCCGTAAACAGGGCCGATCATAAAAACAAAAATATATCCATCAAAAATTGTCGAGCGCGTCAGATTAAGATAGTGTGACGTTTGTATTTTGGAATATATATTAGGGCCTACTTGACGTCACTAGGGCAAATGTACCATATGGAACTATCTTTTTGGGACCATGAGACCGGTGGATCATCAAAACTAACTTTGCATTTTTTAAAACCAACTTAACTTATTTGACTAACTAAATTTAGTACGGGCATACCCACTAGGGGTAGCCCGTACGGGGCTTAACTAAACTTAAACTTTGTTCTGAACACTATTACTACCTACTTCTTATCTCATAAAAATCCCTTTTAATTTCTTTCTCTCTTTAAATATCAAATTTTCCAGTGTTTGTTTTGCATTTCTAGGCGACCCAGCTTGTTTAATGTTTTTATTTTATTATTATAAGAGTAACCTAGAAAATTGTTTGATTTATACTTTTTAAACCTTGACACCTCACGTATATTTTTATGTACCAAATTTCCCAATGTTAAGTAACCCAATTAAAATTTAAATTTCCCAAAAATGTATATTTTTAAAATTCCCAAAATGTATACTTTTTATACTAGGTGTTCACAATAGGTTAAGTTAATTACATCCTAAAGAGTGTATATTCCACTAATCTGACAATTTGAGAGTGACGTAAAGGAAACAGAGGGCAACATAGAAAAACGCCAGTTTAACATTTTCGAGCATGGCCATTTTTTTATTTTAAAGAAAATGATTCAGGGATAACGAAAAATGTATAATCCGGTACAACCCGAACGATTTCCACAAGCCGAAATAATATTAGTATTTTTTTGATATATTTAAAAGTCTATAGCCACTTCCCCACCGATAAAAATGTATTTTTCGACTTGGGGAGTAAACATTTCTGATGGAAAAGGTTTCTTCCCTCTCTTTTAAAATTACCCACTTATGATTGTAATAGAAAGAGGCAAACAAAACACCTTTTCCACAACATGATGCCCTAAGCAATTGCTTAACTTTCCTATAGGTTAATTCGAAAATGGATCTCGCATGCCATATGCAGGATTAATCCCGTTCATAAAATGAACGGAATGCCGCATGGGATTAGCGTGAGAGTTTAACGTTTTTGTAAAGTTATTTTCAAAATAAATGTTTAGTTTTCTACTTTTGTCAATTTTAAATAAATAAGATAATTAATATTTGCGAGGTTTAATTTTTCACGCGGGATCGAAAAAGTCCAGTCTCGCAAATACCGGGATTTATTATTTCCTCTGGGATTGCATTTCCTACGTACTACCTTAAACATATAAATACTGTTAGTCACTGACACCTTTTTATTAAATTTTATTTTCATGGCAGGATAGTATGAAGTTAAAAGGGACATTTAATTAAATTGAAGGCGTAATTCTAATACGTATATTTGGTAAAAACAGCATTTATAATTTTAGCTTTAGTTTATTTATAATAAAATGAGTAGCAATAAGTATTTATAGGAAAAATGGATGAATATTTGCTTGCGAATCAAAATGTGTACTAGGTCTAAGATAAAATCATATTTTTTTTAGTTTTAAACGTCTCATAATAGTAAAGTGTTATATCGCAGTTGACCTGGACCTCCTATTTGCTATTCTCTTCAAAAATTTTACATTTTTATAGATATAATTTTAATACTAAAAAGTCTTATTTTTATAAATTACTAACTAGCGGACCTGTGCCCACTTCGCTGGGCGTTAATATCAGAAATTTTTGTTTAATCATAGTAAAATGTAGCCTTTAACACTCCCAAATAGTGTAGCTTTCTGATTGTAAAAGAATTTTTATGATAGGTTTAGTACTTCCGAAGATTAACGGCTACAAACAAATCCTCAAAGTTACAAACTTTACCTCTTTATATACTGTGCTTGTCTAAATTCAGAACCCCCTCATAACTTTTGAATGGTTTGGTATTTTTTATGAAAATTTAAGGACTTTAGTGTGACACAATAAACCAAATTTTAGACAGGAAATGACAGATATAAATGTCAAACAAATGACAGCTGGGCGCCATTTTGAAAAGAGAAATTAAATTAAAAGAGACGTCTTTTGGCACACATAACCCCAGAATATAAAGTTAATACCATTACCTACTACAAAATGGTGCCCAGCCGCCTTCTTGAAATTTTCATCTGTCAATTTCACTTAAAAACTTAAATTTCATATCCCAAAGTTTTACTGTTTTAAATTGATACGTGCAAAAACTAAAAAGGGGGGCAACATTAAAGAAATGAACTCTGTATGTATTGAAATTTTAAAACTCCTTTAGTACCATCTTAGGTTTTTAAGCAGTCAACCTAAACCTGAAGGGCAAAATTTACGGGTATAGGAATATTCTCATTTTCTACCTAAAATTGTTAGCCAGAGGTGCGCCTCTCCTTTGGCTAATCAACACACACCATTTTCGCACCAGTGCCAAACCAATTTCCAACAATTTTAGCTGTAAATAGCATATCCATGACTTAATTTGAACGATACAGTTTGAATGGATCAATCTTTTTTGGTACAAACTGTACTTGATCAGCTAAAATGGAACAAGAATTAATAAAAAAGTAACTGATAAAACACTTGAATCCATATCCAGCCTGTCTACTTAAGGGGATGCCGTAGCACGTTAAATTGAGCTAAAACGCGATTCGCTGCCGTTTTTTAAATATTTGTTTCGAAAAAAGATGTATTTAGAAAAGTTTCTTAAAATGATCCAAATATTATCGTAAAGTTGGTTATTTTTACGGTTTTGTAATTTTGGGAAATTTCATATGTTAATTATTAACATTACTAAAAATCAATTAACTTTCCGATAATCTTTGGATCATTTTAAGAAACTTTTCTATATACAATTTTTTTCCAAAACAAATATTTAATAAACGGCAGCGATTCGCGTTTTAGCTCAATTTAACGTGCTACGGCATCCTCTTAACCACCATATAAAACATTTTTTTATTATTCATTTTATGATTATAATTTTTTTATATAAAGTTCTGCATGATCTAAAACCTTATAGGCAATCATTAATTTTTTTCAGTAGTATACGAGGGATTTTAAAAATTTTGCTCATGTCTAATTTACCTTTATTTTTGACAATATGGAAAATTATTATAAAGAAAAATAGATTGGAAATAAAAACATATTTCCAAATTTTTTTACAAGTCTTAAACTGGACCACTTGTTTTTAAATTAATCAACAATTTTAAGCATTTCCATTGCTTGGTTGGTATCAAGTAAAAACTAATTTAGTGCTGAGCATTTTCTGTTGGATCTGAACAAATTTCTTTATTTACGGAATTTGTTTCTTACATAAAAATAGCTTTAATAATAATTATAATTTTTTAAGGGGTCCTCAAGACAAAATGCTACAATACCCACTGACCTTCGAGTTAATACAACTGCCTTAAATGCAGTAGCTTTAAGCAGTGTTGCTAAGTACTGGGTGTTGACTAATCTTTTGCCTGGTCCGATACCGCAGGTTTCAGTGTATGGATTATCAGGAGCTGGAAGAGATAATCAAGGAAAGCTCACGCAGGTAACTGTACGTAGCATGTTTAATAATTTATTTATTTTAACAAGAAATTATTCAAATACTCTCTTTGAAATACTGTTTCCACGCCTGGAAAATAATTCCCCCCACCCAAAAAAAATTATAATCATTTCAATTAACTCCCAAGGAGAGCTATTCGACTTCTTGTTATATAGACCTCGCTCCAACAAGAAAACTTCTCCACTGACGAGCTATAGGTCAGGCGCTTTTATACGTAATTTCACAGTTTTTGTGTACTAGCAAATATTATTCTTTCTGTAAAACCAACACAAAGTGCCACTGTCATGCCTTTTCCAGTTTGTCTAAGAGATAACGAACTTTCGACTGTTATCATTTCTTGACCCCAGAGTTTAGACAGTGCAAACTGTTGTCTATGGTCAGCGCCGTATTAAATGTTTAAGGCGCCCTAGGCTACAATTCCCGGGGCGCTTATTTTCCACAAAAAAATTTTTGAAGAGCAAAAAAATTTCTATCTATTTCCCTATTTCATTCCAAAGCACCCTATTCACAGAGAAATTACTCAACAAAAATCCCCACTCAACCTAAACTTTTTTAAAACCTTCCCTGTCTAGCGCCTATTACTCCCCTGTCTGGCGCCTATTTTTTTCATGGCGCACTAGGCTGTAGCCTAGTCAGCCTAATGGATAATACGGCCCTGTCTATGGTACCTCTTATTTTATTCATTGCATTCACGGTAAGTTCTTTCAGCGTTCGTGAAATGTCTGAATATAAAACAAAAACTTTATCCCAAACTTGGCTGACTAGTTGAATTAAAAAGTAAGGTGCAAAAAAGCTTTGCTGAAGTTTTTGGTTAATATTAATGATTTTTGTTTTTATTGTAGGACGCTGTTCTTAGTCAACATGCGGCAGGACTGTTGCAGGCTGATCCTCAACTTTTACTGCAGCAACACGCCCAAATTCCTGTTAGCATATCAACTTCTCAAGGCACTATTGGTATACCTACTGGAGCAATACATTTGGATGCTCATGCTTTATCACATCAGCATGCACATCAACAGCAGGCGGAGCACAACCAGATGAGCCGAGATGTTAGGGTAAGGCAAAATATTATGAATACTAATAACATGCATTACCTATTGATTTACTTGAAATAGTACATTACAAGTGTGGAAACTGACTAATTTCACATGAGTGGGAATATTGTTGCATGAGTGTAAGAAAGTCATTTTCACAAAGTAATGTTCACTATTTTTCGTACCACAAATTATTAACAAAAAAAAAAAAAATAAAGTTTGTTTGTCGTCACAGAAAAAAAGGGAAAACAATTAAAAACTTAGCAACTCTAGGGTAGAATTTAAAATGGTCCTTACTCATAAAATATTGCATGGTTTTTTCAAAGTATTTCCAATTAACAGCCCAATAACTCCAAATTTATTTTAAATAACAATATGACATCGATAACAGCTTTGCAACACTAGTGTTGTAAAGTAGTTTGCAATATTAATGTGATATAAGGCATTTTTATGCATGAAAACAGTGTGCAATTTGCTATTTTCACATGTGGTCGTAGGAAAAAAAAGATTGTTCCCAGTTTAAACCGGTATTTGTGGACATAAAAAGCAAAATGTCGGATATAAATATCCACCAAAAACGACTTTTTACCATTAAATTTTTTGAGTAATACACCTGGATGCTTATGCTCACATCAGCATGCATATCAACAGCAGGCGGAGCGTAATCAAAGTTAGGGTAAGACAAAATATTATGAATACTGAAAACACCCAATAACTATTGTTAGACTTAAAAGAACTTTATGTTCCTAATTTAAACCGTTATCTAAATCCGGATCTAAATGTCCACCCAAACCTAAATCTTTTTTCAGAGGCTTAAAAAGCTAACAATTTTTGACGTTCTAGGTTATAAAATATATTTTTTTTTAAAATTCGTTTTGTTGTGGCTGACAAAAATTACAGTCTAAACCACCGTCTTCTGTAGACCCTCAAAATCAATTTGCTCAACAATTGATTAAGTTTTATTAGGTTTTATTACTAATATACTAGATATCATTTATATACAGTGAGGATATTAAAACTCCCCCCTCTTTGTCTTTTGAAGAGGCTAAGGTATTGAGGTCAACTAAATTTCGGTTAAAAGGGTGACACTTAAACTACTTTTTAGCATAAAAATAATTTCTGTCACTTGACCTAGTACCAAGAGGGCACTAGCAGCAACTTTTTTGTCAAATGGAAAGGGGGTTATGTAGCACCTGGTTTAAAAGGTCCTTTGATACTTCGTATCGTTAAGTAGAAAATCGCTCCAGCCGTTCCAGACTTAAAACCGTTTAAAATTTGACTTAAATAGTGTAAAAACAATGCGGTTTTAATGACATGGGCTTGTAAGTCTGAAACGGCTGGGCCGATTTTAAAAACAAGGTGGCGTTAAGTGGAGAATTAGAGGGCTTTAAAACGAGGTGCTACATAACCCCCCTTTCCATTTGGAAAAAATGTTGCTGGTGTCCCTTGACAATAGGCCACGTGATCGGAATCATTTTTATGCCAAAAGTAGTTTAAGTAACACCCTTTTACCTAAATTTATCCGACTTCGATATCTTGTCCTATTCAAAAGTAATGAAAGACATAACTTTTTAAAACCGCACTGTATGTACTAATTGGAGCTAAACTACAAACACTTGTAACATTAAAACAAATGAGCCGAATTTAAAAAATAAAACGACGATGAATAGAGAATGAAAAGGCGTTTAAAACGAGATGCTATCCGCCCCCACTTTAAATTTAAAAAAAAATTGCTAGTGCCCCTTGACACTGGACCACCTGACTGAATCATTTTATGCGAAAAAGTTGTTTAGGTGACACTCTTTTACCCAAATTTTACCCGATCTCGATATCTTGCCCCACTTAAAAGTTAAAGGGGGAGGACTTTTAATAGCGTCACTGTATACACTTCGTGCCAGCTTGATATATTCAAATTGAATTTAATTATGTTGAATACTAACAGGTAGAGATTAGACAAAAGATCTGTGCATGTAAGCATTCCGGATAGTATGACACACTGGACTCGGTTTGTTGTTGCATTAGACCGTCTCCATTCCACGCATTGGCAAAAATTCCGCATTGAACCTTTTGAAGTGACACGACGTGTATATTTAACAAGTTTCCTTTAAAATCTGAAGCTATATCCACATTTACCAAAGCAATTTATTTTCGGGATTAGTCTAATACAAAAAATAATCATGGAATTTTTATAGCAGTTCAATCTTTTATTATTGATTTAAAATGTGTCTTTATAATTCAGTTTTAAATAGGTAATGCCAGTTTTTACAATTTGATACATTTCGTATCAATTTTAAAAATGTAATATTTATTGCAATGGGGTTTTAGATGTCCAACTCTCAACAAAATCATGGACAACAAAACTTAGTGCAGGTGCAAGTTAATCAGGATAATATGGTCTCCGTTATAGATGAAAACAACGAAAAACATCACAAAGATATATTAGCTGCACAGTTACAAGCAGCCCATATGCAGCTTAATGAATCTCAATTAAATTCCCAGGTTCTAACAGTTCAACAGTTACAGCAGTTACAAGCGCAGCAAGTTCAGCAAGTTTTAGATAACGTAATGGTAAGTCAAAAATAAATTTATTGATATTATAATGCACATAAACCATTTTAAAAATAAATTACAAACAGGTAATTCTTTTTATTAAATACCTTTATAGTTTTCAAAATATCGCCGTCAAAACATAAAAACTAGCAGATATACAGCTTACATCTTAGAGCTGTAGATATAAGAAAATTTTACATAATTTTCAGATTTAGATAGCCAAACCAAAACTAACCATTGATGTGGTATTTTCTTAAAGCTCTTCGATGTACAGGGTTTTAATTTATATTTTCCCCCTCACTTTTCACTATAACCAAGAGGATACCTTATCATCTATTGTCTCTGGAGCATAAAAAAGAAACAAATATACATCAAAAATTCAAGAAGAATGAAGAGTTACACTTTTTTAAATGGAACACCCTTTATATTATATCACCATTAAAAAGACATTTTAAAATGCTTTACAAAAATACCACATTTGATATATCTGTCTTCAATAGTTTCCGAAATATGACCACTTAAATCAGAAAAATAGAAGATATAATTTTCATTATACCTACCTACGGCAATAACGTGAGACTGTAGACATTACATATGTAATGAAAATTATATCCAGATTTAAATGGCCATATTTCCGAAACTATTCAAGATAGATATGTAGTATTTCTAAAAAGCTTTTTAAAAGATCTTTTTAATGGTCACATAATATACAGGGTGTTCCATTTTTAAAAAGTGTACCTCTTCATTTTTCTTAAGTTTTTAATGCTTATTTGTTTCTTTTTTTATGCTTCATAAATGAAAAAGTATGAAACTTTTATACAGGCCGTTTTTACCTATCTTCCTTGGTTATTGGTTTATATATATATATATATATATATATATATATATATATATATATATATATATATATATATATATATATATATATATATATATATATATATATAGAGTGCCAAAATATGAATGAAAACCCTGTACCTTTGAGTGGTAATAATATTTCCGAAAATATTATACTGTGACCGCCAAATAGCCGAACACATATGGGAAAAAATGTATTTTTAAAATTATTATAAGACTTTTTTCAATCACCTCTGCTTATCCAGTAACCTAAAACTTTATAATGATGTCCGGGTCAGGGGCGGCTGTTGGGGAAATAATTAATAAAAATTAAATTAAAATATCCAAAATAAGGTTAGTTGGGATGATATCCAAAAAAGTTATTTGATAAGGTGTTTAGAATTAAATTTTAGTTTGATGTGCAAATTTTAAAATTAAAAAATAAATAAATAAAAAAGACATTAAAAAAATCCAATAATTTACAAATCTTAACTTTTTGCTTTAAAATGAGTTTGCTAAATATAAAGTGACCATCTAATTCGATTATTTTTAAGTTTTGTATTTTCTTTTATAATTAAAAGAAGAGAATTTAACAATTGAGATTTGATAAGTACCCTAAGTTTCTACGCGTGCTTTTCTAAGAGCTAAATTGCAATTAAAAAATCTAAATGTTGCAGATCATTTCGCATTAATGTTTTTAATGTCCAGTTTTGTTGCAAATATGATTGGTATAAAATCTGCAACATCATTTATGTATCAGTATAAGCCTAACTTATTAAAAATTGCGTGTTTAAAGTAAAATATAAGAAAAAAACTTATATAAACCTGTTAATGTCTAATAAAATTTAATGAAAATGATTGTTTCTGCCATCACTTACTAAACTTCATTTGTAAAATCTTTATACAGTTCTTAGAAAAACATGTTTACACACTTAAACTGCCATTTCTTTAACACATTCTTGTTTTAACTGTAAAAGAAATTTCAAAAATTATAATTAATCAAATTAGTTGCTTACTTTATAATTTAAAAAACGTCATTATTTTTTTATTATTTTAAAGTTTGCACATCGACTATAAATGCAAATTCTAAACACCTTTTTTAAGTAACTTTTTGAATATCATGCCAACCAATCTCATTTGGATATTTGAATTTAATTTTTATTAATTATTTCCCTAACTGCCGCCCCTGAGCCGGATGTCAATATGGATTTTTAGTTTACTTAGCGATCACTGTATATCCCATGTAGTTTTTTTTTTAAAGTTCTTTGATAGATCTTTTAAATGGTGTTCAATTAAAAAAATGTAATATTTTTAAATGGAATTTCACTTACATTCAATGTTTGTAGTAAAATAACTACATTATTAAACCACTTCTGCAAAGGATTAATAAACTATTTATTTTTAATAAATTTCTTTTCAGAGTTAGAATGGAATCATCAATGGAACACAACCAACATCAACAACAACAACAGCAGCAGCAACAACAATCTCACAACGAACAACAAAAACTCCTTAAACGATAATATGGAAATGATAAAAGACGAGAAATCAGTTCAGTGCAAATTTTTGAATAACGCTCAGTTGGGCCTTCAAGAGGTAAAAGGAAACATAATGGATGTTCGAACCGCTGATGGAAGTATAGGTGTGTATTTGTCTGAATGCAATATGAAAAAATTCAACTGTTAAACTTTTTACTACTTGAACTGGTTTGTTAAGGGTTTTTTATTGCTACAAGCTTAGGGTTGCCATACATTTTATAGCCAATGCGGGACACTCTTAAGTTCCGGTATGTTTAAGTTTAGCGCGGTAGAGGGGAGTTTCACAATATCTTTTGTGTTTTATATATTTATAAAATTTAGCAGCATTTTAAAGTTATATTGATATTTCAAATTGCTTCCAACGATACCTTTCGTCGGTCCGCTGACTTGCCATTAATGAAAATTTTCTCCGAATTGGTGTTATGTGCAGAAATGGGGAGAGAAGGATCTAATAACGGTGACAGTTCCGATATATCGGGACGGATGGCAATCGTATACAAGCTCAGAAAGTGCTAAAAGATTATCATGATTCGGAACTTTTTAATGTTATTTTTGTGTGACAGGCAATTATTCAGATATAAAGAGGTTAAATGCAAACACCTAAAAAAGGAAAGAAAAGTGCTCTACCGACTTAAAAGGAAGAAATATAGAGTATATTAAAATTTTGGATTTTATACTTTTTAATATCTACATTTTACAAAACATTTTGTTTCCTCTTTTAATCTTATTTTATGATAAATTGTGGCCTTATAAATCACCTTAAAAATTAGCATCAACTACTAAATTTTATCTTGATGTTCCAAATGTTTGTGTTGTTGCTGAATTCAAACATTTTTAACAAGTTTTTATACAGAGTGTTTTCGGAAATTCTTACCAAATAGAATTTTTTAGTTATAACAAAAGTGTCTTTTCTTAAAAAACCCTTTTTGTAAGAAGATTATTTTCCATAAGAATATTTGCTGATAAAATTTAAAATACTGCATTCAGCCCTTTTGGGTTTACCAGAATACATTCATTTGATATTTTATTAGTTAATAAATTAAATTACCTTTTAGTTAAAATTCAAACCAATATGCAGGAACAAGAACTAGCAAAAACTCTGGGAGTCGAGATGGTTCAAAATATGTATAAGGTAAATGTTGATGATCTTAATCAGCTCTTGGCATACCATGAAATTTTCGGAAAATTACAGAATCAAGGTGAGTTATTTAAAGATTGTGTATTGGTTTTAAAACGTAAAAAATCCTTTCTCTATAATCGGGTTATTTTATATTGAGAAAAATACCTTGTAGCTATGGTTACTAACTTTATAAATCAATGTAAAACATTTTTGTTTAAGTGTTTTTCGTAATTTTAAGTGCCTAAAGTACAGTTATCTCTTCAAATTATTCTGAGTTAATGTAGAGATCAGATCTGCATAGGAAGCAGCGGATTTAAAAAAAAACTAAATAAATAAAGAAAAAGTGCTATAGGAAAATATTGTAGACTTAAGGGTAAGCATCAGTAAAAACAATGTTGTAGATTGTACAGTGCGTTCAATCTAACTTGTCCACATTTTAAATATCTATATTTTTTATTTCTTACTTTAAAAAAATGATCCAAAAACCAACTTGTACAGTGAATTATCCAGTTTTTTTCTGTTATGAAGATTACACAGAACAATTTTATTAACAGGATATATGGACGTAACTTACATTGTTTAAATGGGACACCATGTATAATATACCACCATTAAAAGCTCTTTTAAAAGGCTTTACAAAATTCTACATTTGATATATCTATCTTTAATGTTTTCTGAAATATGACCATTTAAATTCAAAAAATAATAGATAATATAATTTCCATTATATATATAGTTTAAGCTTAGTCCTGTAGGTAGGTACAGTGGTAATTACATATCTTTTCAGATTTAAATGGTCATATTTTCGAAAACTATTAAAGATAGAATATATCAAATGTGGTATTTTTGTAAAGCTCTTTAAAAGACCTTTTTAATAGTGGTATAGTATACTGGGTGTCCAATTAAAAGAAAAAAGAGTATGTTATGTCAATATATCCTGTTAATAAAATTGTTTTGTGTAATCTTCATAACAGAAAAAAAAACTTAATAATTCACTGTACAAGTTGGTTTTTGAATCATTTTTTAAGTTAATAAATAAAAAAGTTATAGGCATTTAAAATCTGAACAAGTTAGATTGGATGCAATGTACACAGGATATTTTTCTCTAAAAAAATAAAAATGTATATTGGATTCTGAAATAAATGCTGTCAAAAAAGTAGCATAACCAAAAAGTATTTTTAGTTTGGAAACTGAAAATACTTTAAGCTATTTTTGATAAACATATTAAATAATAATAATAGTTAGCTTTATTGTCCTTAAAAATATTTACATGACTGAGCTAAGGATACTTATTTCATATGTTTCATTTTTTGTTAAAAATAAACTATGTGAAAAATAGTTTATATATGTTGTACTTAGGTTAAGAAAGAAAACATATTTTATTATTTTTGTTATTTTTAGCTGAGGTTCCAAATAATTCCAACCAAAACTTGTCTACTAATAATTCAAATACTAGTAATGTCAACATACAGCAACAAAATTCTTCTAACATAGCTGGAATAGCTAAGGATGAACATGAACCAAATAACAGTACACTTCAACAAAATGAAAATAATACAACTTCCGTTATAACTGGCAACCATCAGTGTGATCTGTGTTTAAAAACATTTCAGTTCCGGTATCAACTTATTGTACATAGACGGTATCATAGTGAAAAAAAACCTTTTACATGTCAGGTGAGTTCTATACGATAATTGTATGTTTTAAAGATGTAAATTTCATAGATATGAATCACATGAATTTACACCCTTTTAGCTTGCGAGGGGCAAGAAAAAATATACAGTGTCCAGTAACCTTACCGACAAACTTTAAGGGGCGATTCTACAATGAAAAATAAGAACAAAACTTCATACAAACATATCGTCGCTGTTATTATAAAGAGGCCTATCTCTATTTTTACAGCTTTTCAACGTCAAACGGGTCATCATTCTGGCTGTACCACATTTATTATCATTCGTGATGTCATATCAGGATATGCAAGTTTGTCACAACATAAATAAAGTCTGCCCTTGTTTACCAATGGTTATATGTCCTAAAGCTTAGGTTTTACGATAAAAGTTTTTCATGAAATTTTCTTGTTGTTAAGTCAAAAATTTCAATTTTCCTTGTAAAAACACTATTTGTTTTACAAGGAACTTCTTATTTTGACTTACGGCACAAAAATTTCATGAAAAACTTTTATTGTGGATCCCAAGCTTAAACATCTTAGTTTTTAAACTACAGGGGTTAAAAAATCTAAAAAAATATTTAATAATACCTTTTATACCAGTTTATATATTAAAAAATTTTGGAGACGTCTTCTATTTATTATTTATTACTCTAGAATTAGACAGATGACCATGCCACGAAATAGTTAGTATATATTTACGCAAAACCATACATTATATTAAAAAATCAAGAGCTCAAATTTCATCCAAATTCAATAAGAATTTAAAACTTTCTTTGGTAATTTTCTAGAAACCTGCGGCAACTCCGATTTTAACGAAATTTGGTATACAGGGGTTTGGGGCGCTGATCACGAATCTGAAAGAATTTATTGGCGGAAACGTTTTGTTTTTGAGATATTCATCATCAGACTTGAAATTTAAACTAATCCTATTTTAACAATATTCCCCTTCTTTTTGCACACAATTCTTGATTTAAAGCTAAAGTGGCACACAATGTTTGATTTTCACCTTTTAAAACCCCGATTTTTACGTATTTTACATTATTTTTGCATTAAATTGCATAGCTATACTTTGAATCATTTCAACCCCAGTATGCCATGAAGCCCTATGTGTATGTATGGTTGCCGCATTATCAAAGAAAAGCCACTCAATTTAATGCAAAAATAATGTAAAAACGTAAAAAACGGGGTTTTAAAAGGTGAAAATCAAATATTTTGTGACACTTTAGCTTTAAATCAAGAATTGTGTGCAAAAAGAAGGGGAATATAGTGAAAATAAGCTTAGTTCAAATTTGAACTTTGATGAGGAATATCTCGAGATCGAAACGTTTCCGCCAAAAAATTCTTTCAGATTCGTGATCAGCGCCCCAAAACCCCCGTATACCAAATTTCGTTAAAATCGGAGTTGCCGCAGGTTTCTAGAAAATTACCCTTTCTTTACATAACAACCTTAATTTTAGGAACGGCAGTAATGTACCATGTTTTTCTTAAAAAATATTTACCCTTAAAGGTACATCGTACACATACGACTGCATTGGACGGACGGTACGGATCGGAAAAAATAGTTTTAGAGAAATTAAATAACACACACGCACATGCGAGTCATGGGTAAGTCATGAGTGAATCTTGGAAGGTAGCGCTTTTTAACCCTGGGTGGAAACCCCTGGGTTTAAAACCTCAGGTAAGAGTCGACTTAAATATTTTTAAATATCATAATCTCTTATCTGTATCGCACATATGGAACAATATCGGCAGGATTTTAATTCAAGTTGCTATATTTTTGCTTCGTTTAATTTAACTAAGACTATTTTTTCCGATCCGTACCATCGACGACATTAATGCCTAAAAGACGTCTTCAAGTTTTTTAAAAATATCTAAATTGGTATAAAAATTCTACAAAAAGGTTAAAAAAATAAATAAATTAACTAGTAGTAGAGTAGTTCAAAAGCAAGACATTTAGGACATATGAACATATGATTTTTATTCTAATTTTTTATTATAGAATCATCCCTTCAGACAGACACGGCTAGTAATTTAGTCGAGTAGCGAGTAATTAAGAATTTTCTTACGTGTGGACAGCTACTACACTAAACTACTTTCCCAATTTTTACTGTCCGCACGCACTAGAATACTTAATTACTCGCTACTCAACTAAATTACTAGCCGTGTCTAAACAAGGCTTTAAAGTTAAAGTTAAAGGTAAATAAATTAAATCTGATAAAACTGCACTACAGAGAGAATACCTAAAAAAATAATATCTGAATTAGAAATGCGCAAGTCAAACGGCGAATGAAATCTTAAAATTAAGCACGACTCTCTAAAATGAATCCCAAACATAAGCCTTATTACTCTTTTTTGGCAGATAAACAATCTGTCTATGTCTCTGCAATTTCCATACAAGATTATGCAATATCGAATGTGACTTTCAAAATTTGCATGATAAATCACTCTTTTCGTTCGAACGTCTGTGTATTTGGCTAAGACTCGAAGGCTGTAGCAAACTGAGTTTAATTTATCTTTGACGTGCTCAACGTGATGCTCCCATGAAAGAATATCGTCTATTACTACACCCAAAATTTTTGTCTTTCCCATCAAAGCCATGTATTCTTGACCTATTTGTTTTAAAAACAATGGCATTTGTTTTGCTACTATTCATAATTAGTTTATTTTTGTAAACCAGTTGCCTGCCTGCAGCATTATACTCTTTGTTTTCATTTCAACATTCAGCATACTGCTATCGTGCACCAAAATACTTGTATCATCTGCATAGTTTGTTAATTGACAGAAATTTTCATAACCTTTAGATATTTCTTTAATATTATTTTAATATATTATAAAAAGAATAGGTCCCAAGACACTGCCATGCGGTACTCCAACCTGAATTGCGATTTTATCGGATAAATATATTTTTGGTTTTCATTTCTTATTAATACCTGTTGTTTTCTTCCAGACAGGTAAGATCTAATTAATTCCAAGGGTGTTCCTCTTACTCCATAACAATTTAATTTTTCTAACAATATTTTAAAATTCAAAGTATCATAAGCCTTAGATAAATCTAGAAACAGCCCTAGAGGAACCTTTCTCTCTTCTAAAGAATTGACAATGTACTGTACAAATTGAAATACCGCAGTCACCGTAGACCTCCCGCTTGTATATCCATGTTGGATAGAACTTAGCTGATTATTTAAAACAAAAAACTCCATTAAACGTCTAGAAATGATGGTTTCAAGCAATTTAGAAAACGAAGGCAATAAGCTAATGGGTCTATAATTATCAATTTTTGAATTATCTCCTTTTTTAAATAAATATACGTTTATTTGTTTCAAAATATAAAGAAGAATATACAAATATATACCTCAGAATGAGGTGTGGAACGTGTCACACTATTCTAAAAGTTAAAATTTTACACAGTAAAATAAATATTTTACACATATTAAAATACAATAGAATTTACATACCACACATGTAAAACAAATTACAATTAAAATCAAACACCTATCAATAAAATCCTATATACATACAAAAAAAAAAATAAAATTACACACTTACTACGCTATTTAAATATTCTGTCACGGAATAAAATGGATGGCTATACAGGAATGTTTTTATCTTTTTAGAAATAAATTTTCTGGCAAACACCGTAGATCATGTGGGACCTTATTCCAAATTTTAATCAGACTATTATGAACATTTCTTTGTATAAATGTATATTTTGTTTTATCTAAAGTTAGATCATTTCTTGTTCTTGTATTATAATTATGTTTTTTATTACTTTCAGAAAACAAGATCACGTTATTATAAACAAATTTAATACATTCAAAAATATATAAATTCACAACAGTGAGCAGTTTTTTATTTGCAAATATCTGTCTACAACTATCCCGAGATCCCATCCCAAATATCAATCTTAAGCAACTCTTTTGTAGTATCTGAAATCTCCGCATCTACTGAGTTACCCCAGAAAATAATTCCATACCTTATTCTTGACATGATATGTGCATGGTACACCTGAAGTGCTGCCTCCATGCCAACTTCATTCGTTAATATTCGAACCGCATAGCAGTACCTTGAAAGTTCACTTGATAGACCCTCGATGTGACTTTTCCACTCCAGTCTTTGGTCAATGACCATTCCCAGAAAGGAGATCTTCTTTGTAGTTAAGAAATCGGTATTACCTAAACTGTAAACAACTGGCTCCGTTTCCCTTGCTGAATATTTCATTATCTGTGTTTTTTCTATATTCATTAATAAGTTATTTCTTAAAAACCACTCTTTTAAGTCCTCAAGCGAGCCTCCAATATGCGTTTCAATATCACAATCATTTGTTTCACTGATGATAACAGAAGTATCATCAGCATACATAACCAAGTGTTCTTTTATGGTCTCTGGCAGTTCATTAGTGTACCGAATGTACAAGAGTGGCCCCAAGATGGAACCTTGAGGAACTCCTTTTTTACAATCTCTATATCTGATTTTATTAAACAACCTTCTTCATTTCTTTCAACTAATTGCTGTTTTCTATCTTTTAAGTATGACACTAAAAGTTGTTTAGCAATTCCCCTAATACCATAACGCTCTAGTTTCTCAATAAGAATACCATGGTCAACACTGTCAAAAGCCTTGGACAAATCCACACAAACTGTAACGGTATTCTTATTTTCATTCATACAGTCCAAGACTTTTGTAAGAGCTGAATAAATCGCCATTACTGTTGAACGCCCCTTTCTGAAACCATATTGACAATCAACAATCACACCACTCTCATCCAGGAACCTAACCAATCTTTCATGTAACAGTTTTTCAAATATTTTATTTATGTTTGATAAAAGAGTTATGGGGCGATAGTTCTTAGGATTATCAGCATCACCTTTTTTTTTATAAATAGCCTTAATATATGCCAGTTTCAGTTTAGTAGGAAAAACACCCGTCTGATATGTTAGATTTATAATATGACTAATTGGTTCAGCTATTAGGTCGGCTACTTTTTTAAGAAGAGCAACTGGAATCTCATCCTCCTTCACTGACTTTTTGTTTTTTAGTCCCTGTATACAATTAATTACCTCATTTGTTGTAGCGCCACACAAAAATATAGATTTTTTAACAGTCCTAATTTTACTGTAATCTGGAACTTTATTTTTATTTATATCTTTAAAAACTGGTACAACAAGTGCATTCTTGAGATCATCTGGAAAGATGCCAAATTTTAGGGAATTATTAAATATGTGACAAAGGGGTTGTGTAATTTGTGTTATGACATGTTTTAAAAGATTTGACGATATTTCATCATGTCCTCTGCTTTGTTTGTTTTTAAGTTTATTAGCTATTTCCAGAATTTTCTCGTTTTCTGTTAGACGCATTTTTAGTGACTTTTCATTATACTCTATGTTTGAACTAAAAGGTATGTGCTGCAGATTATTAAGCAAATCTGGAGCAGCATTTACAAAAAAATTATTAAACTTGTTTGCCACAACTTTAAATCTCCATTTACTTTAATTTGTGTTTTAGATATATTTTTACCTTTTATTTCATTCACAACGGCCCAGGTACTTTTTGTTTTATTATCGGAGTTTCTAATTTTGTTTTTTTGTTTAAATGGACCACACTTAGCCTCTCCCAAAATGATCAGAAAGCATCTGACTTCCTGCAGGCATATAAAGAAATTAATGCACATCAATTAGTTAAATTTCCTACAAGAATACATAACAACCAGAGTTCATTACTGGATTTGATCCTTACAAGTGATAAAAAGCTGATCACCTCTATTAAAACTGCAGCGCCCTCAGGCCGAAGTGACCATCTGGTTATTGAGGCTCGAGCACAAATTAACCTAAATTCAGGGACAACCCACAAAGTGACGAAAAGAAAATTTCGTGGCAGATATTGATGATCCCAAACGCTGCAACTTGTATGACACATATGCTGAAATTAACAGTAAAATGATAACGAGCCATATACCTCTGGAGACTAGAAGAACTAATCCACAAAAGCCCTCGCTAGATAAACATCTGTTTAAAGAAATTGATCGAAAGAGACAACTATGGAATAAATACACATCAGCCAAAACAGAAGTAGCATATGCAGAATATAGAACCCAAAAAAACAAAGTCAAACAAGAAATACACAATGCAAGGTTACGTTATGAACATGGTCTCTTGGATTCTTCAGAGAAAAAATTCTATTCACACATCTCAAAGATGGTTAAAAAGGCTAATATCATGGTCTATCTCATACAGAGGACCTTTAGTGACCACTCACTAAAAATGATTACAAAGCTCTATAAATCGTATATAAGACCAAAATTGGAGTATGCTCAGTGTATATGGAGTCCATATTACGTAAAAGATATAGAGCTTATAGAAAGGGTCAGAGACGGGTTCCAAAAATACCCCCAGAATTGAAGAACTTAGATTATATCACCCGACTTAGTAGAATGAGGCTACCAAACTTGAGAGAGAGAAGACTGAGAGGTGATCTGATTGAAGTTTTTAAGATTACAGGCGGCTATTACGCCTGTGATTTGGACTTGTTTCATATGAGTATTAACAGGGATTTGAGAGATCACTCCAAAAGTTAGAAAAAGAGAGATACAACAAACTACAAAGACGTAACTTCATCACGAATCGGGTGGTGTATGTATGGAATGGCTTACAGGAAGATACGGTTACATCTCTGAATATCAGTCAATTAAAAAATATAAAAAGACTGGATCATGATTTGAAGGCAATGGGATCGGTATTGGTGCATTATACAACGTGATCAAAGTTAAATAATGAATATTTGTGATAGATTTGTTATGAAAGAATAATTATTAATCAATTAATGATAAACTGTGATAAAATTTTTAAAATTAAATGTGATATTAAAATCTGTTAAACAAAACGAAAGACGTCAAAAGGAAAATCTGAGCAGTCTTATCGGTAGTGCCGCTTATCTGCTCGTTAATAATAATAATAATAATAAAAGTGTGCCAGGAGAGTTACTGGACACCCTGTATATCTTTTTCTTCCTGATTTGTGATTTTTTAAGAGTGATTAGAGTTTTTATTACTATTAAAAGTAATTAATACCAATTTTGTGTTGTCTAGGTTTGTGGTAAAGCTTTCCAAAATAGTCAAGAGTTATCCAGGCACGGTAAATGCCATTTAGGAGGCAGCATGTTTACATGTACAATTTGCTTTCACGTTTTTGCAAACGCTCCTACCTTGGAAAGGCATATGAAGAGGCATTCGACAGACAAACCATACGCTTGTACTACATGTGGTAAAACTTTTGCTAGAAAGGAACATTTAGAAAATCATATGAGATGTCATACTGGTGATACTCCTTATAGGTGTCAGTTTTGTGGTAAAAATTTCACAAGGAAAGAACATATGGTCAATCACGTAAGAAAGCACACTGGAGAGACACCACATAGGTAAAAAAAAACCTTTGGGCTGTATTTTATTAATAATGTGCGGGGATTTCTGGTTGTTTTTGTATCTATTTTGGTTGACAGATAAACACTAAGGTTAAACTTCATGTCTATACCAAAAGCTTACCAATTGGTATCTAATAAAGTTTAATCCTTTGTTTATCTGTCAACTAAATATTTCCATTTTAGTTACTTTTTTCAGAATTATTTTGTTAAAAATTCTAGTAGAGGGATCAATAATGCTAAGTACGTTTAGTCTCTATACTCTTGAACCAGTACTGAAAAGTTTCCTCCCAACAAAGACGTCTTCCAAACCATAATTTTTATTTCTTGTAACATCCCTTTTAAAAGCAAGTATAGACCAGTAGTTTAACTTTGGACCGAAAACGTGTAATGATAAAATATTCATAAATTATGTTTTTAAAGATATTTATTTTTGCAGGTGTGAAATATGTAAAAAATCATTTACCCGAAAAGAGCACTTTATGAATCATGTATTGTGGCATACTGGAGAAACTCCACATTGTTGTACCATATGTGGAAAGAAATACACTAGGAAGGAGCACCTTGCAAATCATATGAGAAGCCACACTAATGACACGCCATTTAGGTGAGATTTATTAGAGGTCTGAAGATATATGTGTTCAATTGGGTATAAATCAGGAGGTTTTGGAGACCACCGTAAATACATAACAACTACTTCCACTTCAAAATAGTAGTAGTAATAGTAGTAGGGGCATTGTTAATCTGGTTACATGTTATTCAGTATTATTTTGCTGAAAAACTGAATTTGGAAGTGTACTATGGTATGGGATAGTTTAAAATTAAGATTTTGGATTTAATTATGTATATTAATGTTACCTTTAAAGAACCATAAAACTTTAAAGTAATGGCAGCCTACACTGTTACTCTAGCAGTGTGATGAACATGTCTTAAGTTTTGTTTTCATGTAGTCTTAAGACTTTGTTTCGCCGTATGTCCTTGACCAGAATCGATCAGAATATTTATAAATTGTTTATTAAAGGTATTATCTTATATAATATGAAAATGTATTTCTTAGATTCTTAGGTCTTTTTTCTGGAAAAACTTCCTGTATGACCATTTTTTTGTAGGTGTGAAATTTGTGGTAAAGCATTTACAAGAAAAGAACACTTTACCAATCACATCATGTGGCATACTGGAGAAACCCCTCATCGCTGCGATTTTTGTTCCAAAACATTTACTAGGAAAGAACATTTATTAAACCACGTTAGACAACATACGGGTGAATCACCGCACAAATGTGTATTTTGCAATAAATCTTTTACAAGAAAAGAGCATTTAACAAATCATGTCCGTCAACATACAGGTAAAGTATGACTTTTTTCTTTTATTAATATAATGTAACATTTTAATAATCATAACATTAAACAAAAACTTTTAGTTTTATTACAAATTTCTTTTGTTGTTCCAAGAAAATGTAAATCCTTTTGGAAATTATAATGAGATACATGGACTATAACGCAGCGCCACAAAAAAAAATGCAAGTTTATACACAAGAATCAGACATTCCCATGTATTTTCCGACGCTGAATTCGGATCCGGCCCTACACGTCTGGAATTGGCCCCAGGGGCCTCTATAGGCCCTAAAATACGGTTTTCGGGATAAGCCGGGGTCGAGGTTGTATTCTGAAGCAAAAGCCGGATTTGTGCTCGACAGGTCTATGGCTAACTAAAAACTTCTGTTTGGGCCGGGAAAATAACCCCTTATGGGCTGGAAAATCGTGTTTCAGACATAGCAATTAAAACAGTGATATTTTCATGTACATTTAAATTTTGGACCTTCCACTATGCGCAAAAAGTTTATGGCCTGTTCAAATTCTTAGTTTGGAACCATGAAAATAACCTCGCACATAGTGTAAGGTCCAGATTTTAAATGTATATGAAAATATCACTGTTGTGATTGTTTAGCCTGAAACACGATTTTCCGGCCCCTAAGAGGTAATTTTTCCGGCCCCTAAGAGGTAATTTTTCCGGCCCAAACAGGAAATTTCAGTTAACTGTAGACCTGTCGAGCATAAATCCAGCTTTGGCTTAAGAATGCACCCTTGACCCCGCCTTATCCCGAAAACTGTATTTAAGGGCTATAGAGGCGCCTGGGGCCAATTCCAGACGTGTAGAGCCATTTCTGAGCTCGGATTCGGATTCAGCGTAAAAAATACATCGGAATACATAATTCTGATTCTTGTGTATAAACTTTCATTTTTTTGTGGGGCTGTGTAATACTCCTTGTGCGGGTCACATGTCGAAATTTATTAGAGTAGATGCACAAAATTATTTAATTAAAACATTAATTACAACCCTCGTTATGACCTAAATTTTGGATCTGTTTCCGTATAGTTAGTTGAGGATGTCTTGCTCCTGGATGTGGATTGGGGATTCTGATAAGGCAGAAACGTGCGATAAGGTTGTTTGTGCTTTGTTCACAGCACATTTCGGGAAAGTTCATTTGGTGTTTCCGTAATGGGTTCAATTTAACTTTACTTATTAATATGTCAAAAAGATTATGTTGGTGTTCTTTTTGGTTTATTATCCTTGATTACATTTAAATATATTCAATCCTAATTAAATTTTTTTAATATACTGAATTTATTTTTATTTTATTTTGTTTTAGGGGAAACGCCATTTAAGTGTACATATTGTCCAAAAGCATTTACAAGAAAAGATCATTTAGTTAATCATATACGACAGCATACAGGTGAATCTCCTCACAAGTGTACTTATTGTACTAAGTCATTTACTAGAAAAGAACACCTGAATAATCATATAAGACAACATACAGGTGAATCACCTCATAAGTGCCATTTTTGTGCTAAGTCTTTTACAAGGAAGGAGCACCTTACAAACCACGTTCGAATACATACAGGTAAACTCTAATTAATGCAGTTTATTTTATTTATTTATTTATTTATTTTTTATTCCGGTAACATTACCCAATCTACTGACGCATTGCTACGGCAAAAGACAATAGTATTTCAGAAACTAAAGTGTACATGTAATAGTAAGGGAGCCCAAAAGAGGGATTTCAAGATTTACTACAACGAACAGATTAATATACCGGAGGATGCCATTACGACTTTAAACGAATTATCTTCAGACCACTTGCCAGTATACCTTGAATGGCAGGTTAGTATTGATCTGGAAGACGGCCTTAAAACCTGGAATTTCAAACACACAAACTGGGAAAAATAGAAAAGGCTATTGCAGAACAGCACACAAATTAAAAATGTAATAAACTCGCCCGAAGAACTGGAAAATGAAGTAGAAATTTTACCAAAAATATACAAAACGCCAGAAATCAAACCGCCAAAAAATAACCCTAAAACCCAAAGAAGGCCGCCTTCCAGATCAACTTATTAACCTAATAAAATTTAAAAATAACATAAGAGCCAAATGGCAAAGATTTAGACGAATACATGACTATCAACGACTTGTAGAAATACAAAATACTATACGGACTAGAATAAGCAACATAAAAACAAAGCCTGGTCAGACGTCCTCAGGGGTTGTCGACGCAAGATAACTCCCTGTGGCGTCTCACCAGGAGATGGCCGAAACACTGGCTAATTTTTGGCTGGTGTGTGCAGTGGCACACCAAATATGACCGACGAACAAAACAAGATCACTAAAATTGCAAACAAATTAATCATGCACAAACACCCTATACCCCTCCAGCACTTAAAAACTCCTTATAACCCCCAAAAACCTTTCCCAAATCATCAAGGCCTTGCCTAACAACAAGGCACCAGGCTTTAATGAAATTCCTAATATCCTTCTTAAAAACCTTTCTAAAAAACCGTTTACACAATTCCTATACATAATTAACCATATCATCATCCTCCAGCTCTTTCCCCAACAATGGAAAAACGCCATTGTTGTTCCCATCCTAAAACCCGGTAAAGACCCTAAACTACCTAGTTCCTACCGCCCAATCGGTCTCCTTAATGCAACGAGTAAAGTTGCTGAAAGATCAATACTTTACAAAATAAATGAGCTTAAACTAAAGAAAAATGTGCCAGAACAACAGTTTGGATTTAAGCCAGGACTAAGCGCTGTATTGCTAGTGACACTAGTACTGCAGCATTCACTAACAAAATAAATCGAGGCCAAAATACAGTTCTTCTGTCACTAGACATACAGTGTGCATTTGACACCGTTTGGCACAACGGTTTAATATATCAACTTCACCCGGTGCATAATTTCCTACTATACCTAATTTCCCTAATCCACTCATATTTAATTTTTGCCCCCAAAGGAACCCTTAAAAATAGGAAAAATCTTGTCAAAACCGCATATTTGTACGAATTTCGTCGATTGGAGCAGATTCAACTATGTTTGATTTTCAGGGCCCCCTTAAAAATTATTATTTTATTTTTTAAATTTTTTTGGCCAATTTAATTTTTTTTAGTATGTTTGATACAATTTTGATTTTTTTTAACTCCAAAACACCCTAAAAAATAAAAAAATACCTATTTTTCTGATTTTTCCACCGAAAACCCCCTTAAAAATTAAAAAAATTCTAGCAAATAGTTATTTTAATCAAAATATTTTTTTTTATATATAAAAATTAATTTTTGCCCCCAAAGAAACCCTTAAAAATAGGAAACATCTTGTCAAAACCGCATATTTGTACGAATTTCGCCGATTTGAGCAGATTCAACTATGTTTGATTTTTTTCAGGGAAGGCCCCCTTAAAAATATTATTTTATTTTTATGAATTTTTTTGGTCAATTTATTTTTTTAGTATGTTTGATACAATTTTGAATATTTTTTAACCCAAAAACAAATGTCACAACGATCCTTCCAAGTCCGTGTAAACAACTCCCTCTCCCATCCCAGGGCTATGCACGCCGGCGTCCCGCAAGGAACGGTGTTTAGCCCTAAATTATTCAACCTTTACATCGCTGACATTCCCAAATATCCTTCTACCAATTTAGCTATGTTTGCTGACGACACGCTGGTTTACGCCAGCTCGTTTTCAGCAACCGTAGCCAAAACACATATCCAATACCACCCCAATTCCCTAATCCCGTATTACGATAAATGGAAAATAAAGATTAATAGTGAAAAGACAGAAAGTCTAATAATAACAAGAAAATTTACAAACAATAAAATCTTTATGCCCATTAAAATCCGTAATACTCCTCTCCAAATTTCCAAAAAAATAAAAACCTCGGAGTTGTGATTGATGCGAGATTAAAATTTGTGTCTTACACCAATCACATACTCCAAAAATCTTTCCTAAGTCAGCAATCCCTCTACTCCATCCTATCACCCAGATCCCCGCTATGCTTACATAATAAAATAATCATAAATAACACAATAATTAAACCAGTTATAACATACTCTGCACCTGTGTGGTTTGGCGTCTCTGACACGCAGATTGCCAGGTTGCAGCGTATGCAAAACAAAGTACTAAGATCGATTACGCAATCAGACAGATATACAAGAATACAACACTTACACGACATAACAGACATACCTATGATAAAAGACTACCTAATGGAAATATGTGACAAATTTTACAAAACGAAAAGAACAAACTGAAACCTAACTGCAAACTTAAGTAACGTCAGAATAAACAACAACATCAAACACAAACCATTATACCACAGATTGCCATTGTATCATGAACAGATTCCGCCATAACAGCAATAATTAAATAATTAACGCCGTTTACGCCATTGACATTCCATAAAAGTTACACTTTAAGCACATTTTCTCGCCCACCGATGAACGAGCTGCTATTGGCTACTGAACTTAAATACATATACATATAATGCTTTTAACAACAGCATGTTATTACAAATTTCAGGCAAATAGCATATAACAAACAAAACAAATATAAAACAGGTTTTTTTTGATCAATTTTTCCTGCAATGAAACGTAAGATAAAAATCATAAAACCACCAATTAACACATAAATAGGAACATTTATTTTACTGTTGGATTTTGCAAGGACACTTAAGGCTCACGCGGAAAGTGTCAAACAACGCGCACTCCGCAATTCCGTGTCTCCTGGGGCTTACACCAGCCCCCTAATAAGGAATTTATTCCAAATTAGGACAACCACGATGAGCAAGGGATCTCCCAAGCCAAACCATGAAGAGCAATTGTATAATTTAATGTAGATAACAGAATTGTAAATATATTTGTAATTAATCCAGCACGTCAGATTAAGATAGGGTGAGTTAATTACATGCTAAACACGAATCTGATAATTTGAGAGTGACGTAAAGAAAGTTTGGGGCTACAAAGTAGTAAAAAAACATCATTTTGAAATTTTCGAGCGTGGCTATTTTTTTTTATTTTGAAGAAAATAATTCAAGGATAACGAAAAATATATAATCTGGCGATTTCCACAAGCCGAAATAATAACGGTATTTTTTTGACATATTTAAAAATCTATAGCTGCTTCCCCCACTAATGAAAAGGTATACATTATGTACCATTTTTTCTTCTTATCATCTAAGCTTTGTATATACCAATTGGTCTCTATGACGGTCCAGTAAAACCCCTTTTATCATCGTGGGCTCTCCTACTATAAGAATTATGTACTAAAATTACAACAATCATTCCAAAGATAGTAATATTCGAGATGACAATAATGCAGCACTGTATCAGTGTTTTTTGTTCGGGAGTGACCAATTCTTGCATAAAAAGCCCATTGATATTCTTAGAATATGAAAAAATCATCGTTTTACATATCACTCCTGTTTTATAATTTTTTGATAACATGTATTCCTTTAAAATGTTGTAAACGATTTTTATTTAATAATTAAAACAAAATTTTAATTTTTCATTACCTTGTACTAAAACTAATTAATTAAATATAATAAACAAATAAATATAAAGCTGATTTATTTAATTTAGTTTTGTAATATTAGAAACATCGAGACCAACTATCGAAGACTGACCTTAACAGTCTCGCCGAGAACGTATTTCTGTGCCCGAGGAATATAGACCAGGTGGTTAAGCGACTGCCCCAGTTTTTTTTAACTTGGATGTTTGGTGTCAGCGTTAAACCCCATAATTTTCGGATGGCAGTTGGAAACTTAAAAAAAAAATAAAGGGTATTTCCTTTTTTGAGATTTTTTTGTACAGTTTAGTGAGTTGCAGTACCAGTACAGTTATTGCAGACAGTTCCCCTTGTGGGAGGATCTTAAGTGCATTTAAAACAAATATTTTTAATGCTGCAATATGGTATTTTTATATTTCATTTGTTTTTGAGTGGTTTTCCATATTCAAGCGACATAGGTCGATTTCTAGTCGTTTTAAAAAGACTTCGTCGCGATTTGGTTTTAGGATTATCAAATACCCACTTTACTTTACATTTTTAAATTATGTAGGGATGCTTATAAGCAGCTACATACAGGCTGACCACAGATGGGGTTTACAAGAGCACAAATGCACGAAAAAATTCATTTTTCAAACAAAAGTCATTCTTCATAAAAATTTTTGCTAGGTAAAAAAATATTATTCACGATGAGAAATTGTTGATTTTGTGTACAGGGTTCGCAAAAACTTGAAAAACGTAATTTTTTCTCCAAGAGTAAACCACCTTTATTTTTTACTTTTAAGCATAATATCATTTAGAAAATGTATTTAGAATAGCAATTTTAATGACTTTATTAAGGTTACAGGGGTATTCATGAAACTGATTTTGGAGTCATCAGAAATGAATTATTTTAAATTAGACAACACAATTTTTTAGCTGTAAATGAATATAATCAAGACGTTTTCGCCAAATTATGTCGTTAAAAAATCTTTGCATTAGGTACTTTTCTCTTGGAGTAAAACCATATTTTTAAGTTTTTTGAACCCTGTATACAAAATTAACATTTTTTTTCTTCGTATATCATATTTTTTAAACAGCAAAATTTTTTATAAAGAATGACTTTCAAAAAATTAAATTTTTGGTCCATTTGTCCTCTTGTAAACTCCATCTGTGGACAGTGCGTATATAAATTAGATTTAAAAAATCACCTTCGGCCATATCCGATATTCATGTCGGCAACTGTATGCCCTAACATCATGGCCGGATTAGCTATGTCGGGGCAATGCAGTTCTCAGGGCCCCTTTACGTAGTACCGTATTAAGGCTGATTTTTCTAGTGAACCAAAGAGTTACTGTTGCACTCTTGTGATTAGTGTTGAATTCTGACAAAGTTTTCGGGGAAAAAAATTGTAAGAGCAAAAAAAAGGGCTTTAGCTAAAAACCAATTGATCGCGCACTGCCTGTATGTTTTTCTTACTTCATAAAATACATATTTTCTACCATAACATACCGAGTTTCAACGAATCTATTAAACAAGCCATAAATCCTGGAACATTTGACATGTCAAAATAAGACTTGGTATATGTAAATGGTATGGGAAGAGGACAGTTTTCGCATATTTCTTGGTTTTCGGTTACTTCCGCTTGGAAATGGAAATGATGTTAAAGAATCCATTTTTGAAAAGTGCTCGTCTAAAGAAGGTTGTCATTTAAAAAATAATAGGTATGCACAAAAATGTCAATTTGCCAACTTGTTTTATTCCTATCTTTCAGACATGTCACTAAAACATTGCGATTGTATTTTTATCACCTGAAGTTCTTAGATTAATTTACGTCTAATCATGACCACCAAGATGCAAAATTAAAAGGGGCTCTAAAAAATCAAGTAGGCTAAAAAGTTTTTAAAATGCCACATTCTGATTTAGAATTGTCTTATGGTCAAAGCACACTAGGCGCTCAGGTTATTATTTATTTTGTTATTCTGGGTTTTAAATTTTAGACAGTGTCAAGGTCAGTTATTGCGACTAAAAAGATTAAATTTGATTTATAAACACTTCAATTTAAATGTATGTTCTCGAATCTTGTGACTAATGCTAAGACTAAAACTAAAATTAAATTTTGATTTATAACACGTCAAAGCAATATGGCCGAATTTCGTGACCTTATACATATAGACCGACTTTGATATTCTTTTAAAAAATATTTTCTTACTTGCTTCAGTTCCTTTACTGGTAAGTAATCATGATCATTTGATCACGTGACAGATGCCATTTGAAATTTTAATACACATTCAAAATGAAGTTAGCCACATAAGATTCAAAAGAATGTTATCTGATTCACTTTCACCAGTTGCTTCACTAATTATATCTCAAAAGAATACCACTATAGTGTAGAATTATTTCTGGTTTATCGTTAATTAATTTTTATGTCATGATAATGTCAGGAAGACAAAAACATCTTTTTTGGACCTATTAGCGTCTTGTTTTCTCGAAAAGTAAAACGAACAGTCCCTGGTAGTGCATTTTTTTGACAGGGTCTCATTTTTTGTGTAACATCTTTGGTATTAATTTGTACCTTGATAGTACCAACTACAGTGGGCTTATTTTTAGTAACTTGGAGGTTGTCAAAAGCAAGGTAAATTTTCTGTCCATGGTTATATTACTACCGTTGTTGGTTGCAATTAAAATTCTTTAGTAAATGATATTTGCGGAAAAATCCACCCTTAAGTCGTTCTTTAATGTACACTTTTAGTATCGCGTATAAAAGTCATAAAGACATTTTTTTTAACTTAAATAAGTATAGCTGTGGGTCCTTCTGCTCTTGGTGCGACTGTTAAGAGATGTTATTTTCTAGGTTTACACTTGTGGAGTACACGAATTCTACGTAGTGGTTCTTCGACTTTTTATTACCACTCAAATAACAGTAGACGATAAATAACATGTTAATACAAGCGTCTAGAGTTCTGGTTAGTGGTTCTAATATTTTAACCAAATTTCATCCAAAATCGATAGTGAAAACCACCGCAACCGGTAATTTGATTGGTTTGGAGCACCACAAGCGGTCATGCAAAACTGTCACATTGGGGGAAGGGGGGTCATGGTTAGTTTTGGTTCGTCAAATCTTTTTTTATTTCTTAAAAAGCTAATAAAAAAACGATTTAACTAACTAACTAACTTTTTGGAGGACCTTAAGCCCCTGTTTATAGAGTATATGTGCCGAAGTACACTAATATATTTTAAATGTTTAATAATTTTGAGCGGGTTAATAACCGTCACGGGGGGCTAAGCCCCCTAATTGCGCCTATGCCAATGTTACAGTTTTGCATGACTGTCTGTAGCGCTTCAAACCAATCAAATTACCGGTTCCGGTGCTTTTTCCTTTTTTTTTATCTTTTCTGACATCTCACGAAGGCTTATGCCTAAATACCAAAGTACCGTAGTCTTTATAGCATAATTCAATACTTTTAAGTTTAGTTAAAATACTTAACCCACTTTTAAATAAAAATATATTTAAATAATGTTTTTCTGTTCAAATAAAACGAAATATGTTGTATAATTCAAGTTTCAAGGACGTTTTGCATCACGTGACTTTTAGTGTTCGTTGATTGGTCAAACGGAGAAGCCGGTGGCCGAACTCTAGACGCTTGTCATGTTAATTGCCATTGATATCAAATTAACAGTACGACGATCAATTTATAATAAACTTTATGAAAAGGTTATAATTAGATGAAGTTCTTTAGTTTATTATGTGTTTTTTGGTTGTTTTTTTAAGCTAATTTTTTGACACTGTATTTTATTTATTGTATTAACTGTATAAATTACTGGTCAAGTGTTTGTTTTTTTAATGGTTTTTTTAATCCAAATAGTATTTTATTTATTTTAATTTTATCATTGTTTTGTGAAGTATAATTTTTACAATTTTAGATTTACGTGTAATAATGATTGTTGAGTTTTTGACTATAGTATAATTTGTAGCTCATTGTCAAATATTTTGTATTTTTATTCTGTAAAACTATGACGTTGTCAATGTTCATATTTGAATGTATTTATGACAATAAAGGAATTATTATTATAATTAATATTAAACAAAACTAGTCGGCTCGGTGCCCATAAAAAATTTCAGAAGGTAAAGTGTGTTATATCTTTACACACATATTTTCGTGAATAAATGGTAAATTTTGGTGATGGTAACAGAAAGTAATAATAAATGATTTTTTTTACTCTCCTAATTATTTATTTTTAAATATATTATTTTTAGGTGAATCTCCACATCGTTGCGAATTTTGCCAAAAAACATTTACAAGAAAGGAACATTTAACAAACCACCTTAGACAGCATACGGGAGAGACCCCTCATTGTTGTAATGTATGTTCGAAGCCCTTTACCAAAAAGAGCACCTTTTAATTCACATGCGATCTCACACAGGTGAAAGGCCTTTTACTTGTACTGAGTGTGGAAAGTCCTTTCCTCTTAAAGGTGCGTACCAGTTGATTAGAATATTTTTTACTATTTTAAACAGCAACACAAAATGCCACTATTATGCAGTTTATCAGTTGAAGCACCGAACTGTTCATATTATTTCGTTCTTAAGTCGCTGGTAAATGATTAAATTTTTTGTCAGAAACGTTTATGGAATATAACATGTTTTACCAAACAATCGCAGACACCCAAAGTTTTGTAAAAACTTTCGTTTCTAGAATTTTTAACCTTTTGTAACTCGGATCTGTTGGTATACAAAAAACTAAAAATATTTGGCTAACACAAACCCACTCCTTTTGATATACAGGGTGTTTCCTAACTACGGTACGAAACTTAAGGGGATAATTTTTTTTGTCTTGTGACTAAGGCGCTTATACAGGACTTAACCAGGACAGCGTCAAGCGAAAATGTTCATTAAGGCTTACTCGCCAGAATTTACGAAAGACCTGAATTACAACCGGAAGGCAGTAAGAGTAATAGTGGGTCAACTAACAGGTCATTGCAGACTAAATAAACACCTGGAAACCATGGGCCTGGCAGAAGACAACCTATGTAGGTTCTGCCAGGAAGAAACCGCAGAACACGTATGGTGCTACTTTGAAGCCCTTTGTCGTCAGCGGTTTGCAAAGCTGGGTGAAAAAACCTAAAGCGGCAAGATTTACCAAGGAGCCCGTTTCAAGCTTGTGGAGTCTGATTAAACAGACCGGCTTGGATAGTGTGCTCTAACCTATAGACGGAGGACACACAATAAACCTGGGCAGGTTGTAGTGTTAGAGGATATGCAATCCACCTTCTAATCTAATCTAATGTTTAAAATTGTAAAAGTAATGAAAGTTGTGGAACCTGTTGCCTTTGAGATCTTTTCTTTGTTTTTCAAACTTTGTAGATTTTTGTTTTTAATAATAATAATAATAATAATAAATGTCTTTATTTCTGAATTTTCATATCTTACATAAACAAACAATAATACAAAGAAAAATATATTAAATTCAGAAATAGGCGGAGTCCAGATGAGGCATCCTGGAATGCCTCCCTGATCAAACTCAACCCTTCTCAAACTCAACCCTCATTGGTACATTAAAGGAAGAATGTGTACAATTTTTGTTAAAATATTCTAAAGCCGCGTCCAGACTTGTAACAATTCGCAAAACATCGATCCAAACCAACCAACCGCGCTCCTTTGGCGCTAAAAACCTGACAAGCTCTGAATCACTGGCGAATCATTTGTCAAGCCCTTGAAACGACGTGAATTCCGTCCACGTCCACGTCCGCGCTATAATTGTTGCAAGTCTGGACGCGGCCTAAAAAGTACAGCAATGGCAGCAGTTATTCGGAAGTGGCTCGATAAAAGGTAATTTATGGTGACCATCATATTTAGGTGCTGGATTATGTAAAATAATTTAAAAATAAGTTCTTTGGTTAGATAATAGTTTTTCCCAGGTAACGCTGAAGTTTTTTTTAATTTCAATTTTTTACTTTATTGAAGCACTTTAAATTGAAAAACGCGATTTTCGAGGATTAAATAGGCTCATTTGTTTTTATAAATATTGGAAATGTTAATTTAAAAAACTCCAGTCTCATTTCAAAAATTATGTAACGAATTAGTGGCAAAAAATTTAATAAGGAACGGTGTAGTAGTTCTGATGTTTAGTGCCTTCGAAAACGTGAATTGTTGAAAATGCGCTTGAAAGTTCTGAGTACTATAAAATTTAGAATGAAACGTTCATTAGATTCATGAATAAGATGATTACCTAAAACCGTTGTAACTAATTAGTTTTGCTTCGATTCATCTCCAATTTTACACAGTATTCTTGAAATGTTCTCCATTTAGAAAATAATAAAAAAAATGACAAAAAAGTGTAAAAAGCCCCCTTAAGCTATATAATTATTTTATTTTAGGTAATCTTCTCTTTCATCAACGATCTCATAACAAAGGTCAACAAGCAGATCGACCGTTTCGGTGCGACCTTTGTGAAAAAGACTTTATGTGTAAGGGTCATCTAGTCTCGCACAGAAGATCTCATGGTGGGGAGAAACCTTTTACTTGTACAGAATGCGGTAAATCGTTTGTGGAAAAAGGAAACCTTTTAAGGCATAGCCGAAAACACGCTCTGGATAGGGAAAAGGCTGAACTGGCTGAGCAAAATATGGCCGCACAAAGTAAGTATTTAGATTTTCTATGACGAATGATGGTCTTGATATTATAGGGCGGGGTTGTATTTTACAATAAATGTGTTTCCACAATTATTTTTTGTTGCTTAAGTATAGAAGGTGTTCTAAATAAAAGCGAAACATTTTAGGAGGCGGTTTCTTTTTTAAAATAAAGGGTAGTTTTCTTTATAAATAAGAAGTCAAAAGGAAAAATTAAACAAAAAAAAATCTTTTTTTTCTTAAAAACAAAAGAAGTTTTGTATTGAAACAAAGAAATACTAAAAATGTCTTAATAGTGTTATAGACTTTCAAAAATGTGTTTAGGTTATAGAATTTTAGAGAGTTAGGATCATTTAATTTAGTTTGTTAATTTATTTAAATAATTTACCTTAATTTTTCCAAGTTCTTTCATCACTTTCGAAGGTTTCCGAAAACGCCCGAATTATCCATTAAGAACTTTTATGCCATCCTGTACTATGGAATTTTCACGATATTTCTCGAAGATTCTAGATCATTCTTTACTCTTCCACCATACTATAAAAGGGCGACGGGAAACCTCCGATCAATTAGTATAGATTCGACTTTTGTGCTGTAAACTTCGAGACATTGACAAGTAAAGATTTCGTCGTTGTAACCATAGTTACGTTCGATTGTTAATAAAAGGTTAAAACGAAGAGGTGTTTTTATGTACGAGGTGATACGGAACAATAGCAAATAAAAAGATATTTTTATAAAATAACTTTTCCCGTTTCGGCACGTTATGATTAACATTTTATTTTTTTATTTAAAATCGGTATCGGACTGGGCCACCCACAAAGTTAAGTGGGAAAAAATCCAAAGTATAGTATAAAAAAAAGAATATTAAAAGGGTTTATGAAAAACTAAATTATAAAATCTATTTTATATTATTTTCTTAAAGGCACTGGCTAAATGACCTTCGCGCCGACGGCATTCCTCAATTATAAGGAGGCAAACCGCCTTGCATTTAGGTACATACAGTGTGTCCAGGGATGAACTTAACTGTACCTGTATTATTTTTTTATTATTTCATGAAAAGTTATTTTTCTTAAAACTTTTGCTTTGTCTGAAATGTTTAAAGCTATAATAAAAATTGTATTAGGAGATACAGGGCGAAACTACTAAATTAATTAAATAGCATAAGAAAGTAATTAAAAGTGTATAATATTTTTTTTTCATTGGGTATGTTTTCTAGGAAAAGTAAAAAGTTAACGTATAAAATATATATATATATATATATATATATATATTTATATATATATATATATTATATTTTATAATAATGTAAGTACAAAGAATGGCCATATGATAGGAAAATTCATAATTACACAAATAAAATTTTATAAAATAAAAAAATATCTGGTATACATATTTTTTAACTTCTTATTTAAAAGGGCGGTCTACCTGCATTTTACAAAATTACGTTTTATAATTTTATTAAAAAGTTACAATTACGAGATTTGGTATGTGGGTTGTTTTTATGGTTTCCTAGAAGGGAAGCTATTTAAAACAGTAATTTGACAAAAAAATTGTTTTCAAGGCCCAATTTTATTTAAAAAATAAAGGAACCACTCAGCCGTGTTCCTATTTCTATTTTAACTCTCTAGCCACGAAATTATATTTTTTTAATGGGTAGTTTTTTCTTAAAACGAAATTTAAAAAAATATATATTTTTTCTGTAAAAGTCCAACCTCCTTAGTAAACTTCAAACAGTTCGTCAACAGCGCATAGAGATAAGTGCCAAGGTCACATACTTTTCTACATACGACCCGAGGCACGAAACGGCGCGACGTCGTTCGGTATTAGTCGTGGTACAGTATCGCGCAAACTCTTCCAATGGTTAAAACTGAATTTATTGTTTTCCAGTAAAATTTGTATTAGTGTTCTTTTTGAAAATAATAATATGTTGCAATTTGTCCAAAAACCTGCAAGAGTATTTAAAAAGTTTCCCAATACAAATAATATATACAGGGTTTTCGGAAGTTCTCACTACACAGGAATTTTTTGAATATTATCTTTACGAAAAAGAGTGCCACTTTATAAAAAGTCCTGCTTGTTGATAAAATAAAGTTTTACAATAATATATACAGGATGGCCCACCATATTCGACACGGTCGATCTGTAGCTGGATAACCATAGCGTTTCTAAAAAAGTAAAAAGGAACATATAGCGGTTGGATAAGGCTACAGTATAAAATTTATTTTAGCCTAAACAGGGTTTCTCAAAAAAGTGTGACGTATCAAATTTATATTTTTTAAATGAAACTCCCTATATTTTATGTCGGTTTTAAAATTTACACAAAAAAAACACTCAAGTTTATTATTAGTATTAAGTCCCTTATTTTTTCGATTTTGTAATATTTGATTTGTTTTTAAAATGCAGAGGTCCAAGTAAATTAATTTTATTTTAACACTATTAACTATTTAAACTTTAAAATTTGTCACAAGATTCGGAACATTTTGCTATATCATACGTAGGGCATATCGAGATTAAATATTGTATAGGATGTTAAAAAATAATTTTAGTTTTTCAGGGGTATTCACGTTTCTTTTCCTTACATTGCCTATGTCTTAAGTTATTTAGCTGATCCGGTATGCAACCTATACACCATTTAAAAGGGTATTTTATTTGTCATCATTTGGTGTAAAAATATACAGGGTGTACCATTTGAAATAAGATAGTTATTTCTATTTGATTTCCTAAAAAGTAAACCTATTATTTGAACACCCTCTACAACATTTGAATTCGATATGACCTACGTATGATAGGGCAGAATGTTTATAATCTTGTAACAAATTTTAAAGTTTAAATGGATAGTAGTGCTAAAATAAAATTAATTTACTTGCACCTCTGCATTTTGAAAAAAAAAAACAAATAACACAAAAACTATTCTAATCAGACACTTAGTACTATTAATAAACTTGATTTATTTTTTCTGCAGAATCTAAAACCCTGTATGAGCTAAAATAATTTAATATTATAGCCTTATCCAACTTCTCTAAGTTTCTTAATTTACTTTTTTAAAAACCATATGGTTATATAGCTACAGACCGTGTCAAATGTGGTGGACCACCTTGGATATATTGTATTTACAGGGTGACTTAAAAAGAATTTGGTTTTAAATTATAGTAGTTATTATTTAGCGAACATTCTTTAATATATGCACCCTAAACAATAGTTGAATCGCTAACTGCAAAAGGGGACATGTCCAATTTTTTACAAAATTGACATTTATGTATTTTACTGGTCTTCAGAGTTAAATACATCGTTTGCAGCAGAAACAGCACTTATTGTGAATTAATGCATTAATAGGCTTGACGTTGTGTATTGAATAAATTTTCATTTACCGCAGAGAAGCGGCTTGTCTGGAGACTTTTTCTGAGGTAAATTTCGCTAGCTCACTGTATGTACGTTTAAAATACACTATTTAAAATAAAAAATATGACGTGCTATGTATACCATAAAGGGAAGCCAGGTAACTGAGCAAACGAAGTGTCTTCATTTTTGAAGCATAACCTTGATCAAGGCGAGTTACAAAAGTATGAAAAATTTCATATTTTTGTGATAATTATTGTGAATAAAACAAAAACACTACGACACTACAATATGATCCGGTTCTTAATGAATTTGATTGAGCAAAGACGATTTGAACAGATAGAAGTATATTTTCCAATAAGAGGGCATTTCTTTATGCCTTGTGACCGCAATTTCGGTTTAATAAAAAGCAGCTCATTAAACATGAAAGATTTTACACTCTGCACGACTACACAGAAATAAACCAACCACAAAAATTCCACACCCATATACACAAGAAAAAATTCCTAATATAGTCATTACAATAAAATTTATACCAGAGGCCCATTTGACATTTTGGGGAGAAATTTTGACATGGCCAACGGCCGACAGAGAATGTGACATTGAATAAACCATTTTATAAGTTGTACGAAACTCCTTTGTTAAAAAAATATTTAATATAAAAATAATATTTTTTAATTCCCCTTTACTGCAGAAAAAGGACATGTCCATCATTCAAAAATTACAGTTACGCCAAGCTAAAAAATCTAAATTGATTTTTTTGTGTCGTTATATGTAAAATATGATCAACAATCTAATGTTAAAAAAATTAAAGCCTAATACATTTTTAAAATGGGTTACTCAGTTTTTTGTGTCTTCTGAATATTTTAAAAAATGTGACATCTCCCCTTTCTGAAGTTAGCGATTCAGTTATGAAATAAGAGCTGTGAAATTTTGACGTTGGTTACATATTTACAAAGCAAACAAAATTGTTATTTGATTCTTTTTAATATATTTTTTATATTTTGTCCTATCATTTATACATACTTTAAATAATTTTCAAGGCACCCTGTACATCCAAACTTCAAATATTTTTGTGGCAATTTGTTTTCTTACCAAGCAGGACTTTTTAAGAAAAGGCACTTTTTTTATAAAGTTGATAAATAAAAAGTTTACCATCTGGTAAAAACTTCCGAAGACACTATGTATATAGAGATGTCTACGGATGGAGCTAATTGTACCTGTATTTTTTAAATTTTCCATATTTAAAAAAAATGATAAAAGCTGTAACATAAATAGCTGTATGATTAACAGGGTGACCCAATTTCGTTGCAATTGCAGGGTATCTTGGTTATTATTAGAGATAGAGATTTGCGGTCTCTGGTCTTTTAGGTTTTAAAATTGCAAAATAGCTATTGGGCATTTTATATTTTTGAAAATCTCTTAACCTCTCTAATTAGATGAATAATAAATGGCTTGCAAACCATAATTTTTAACATATAAAATGGTTAAATTTACATATTATAGAACACTATACATTAACTATGTTTAGAATTTTACGCATAATCTAAAAAATAAATATTATATAGAGTGTTGCATTTAAAATAAGCAAGTTGACATCCCCCGCTGACTATATTATGTTGCCTAAATATGTCAAAATTTTCCAAAGCCTACTTTTCGAGCAATCCACTGCAGCAGTTTACGGTGGGACACCCTGTATACGCTATAATGCAAACATATTGGAGAAACTTAAGATTTGGACAGTCATATTTCCGAAAGTAATAAAGAAAAGTATATAAAATGTGGTATTTTTTTAAGGTTAAAAGGTCATTTAACTGGTGATATAATGTACACAGTGTTTTATTTTTGAAATTATACTTTTTATCGTACCCTATATATCTGAAAAGATAACAAAAATCTGATTACTGAGTTGGAAACTACGAAATCAATATTTGTTTTTATTTTTAATATAAAAAATAAAAATTTTAAGAAAAGTCTAATCTTTTAGACTACCCACAAATTTCATTGTCTTCTTTATAAATTTCTGTTTCCTTTTAGAATAAAGATATTGATATAAATAAAAAAGAAATGTTAAAAAAGACATGGCTTTAAAATCCAATACACTGGTAAAAAATTGTAATGTTAAATTATTCCAAAGAGTTTTCGAAAATTTGGGTCAAAATGCAACATTTGGATTGTATAATACCTAATTCTATAAAAAATTTGCAATTTCCAGATTAAATAATAATCTTGATAAAAGAAACTTCCACTGGACGAAAACATAATTGAAATCGGTCATAAAATTAAGAAGTTAGTTAAAATTGAATTTTAACAAAATTTTCTTTGTCCGGTTTCTTTGTCCAGGAGTGTATATCATGATATAATATGTATATTATGATATAAATAACGGTATCGCGATATTTATGCTGAATAAATATACAAAATTTCTGATATTTATAAATATCGGCAAAAATGGATTCCTACTCACTTTTAAGCTGAATTTATAGATTTACGTTTCCTTTACCGATCGCTGTTTGATGTTTCGGTTTCTGATACGATATATGAAAACGGTAAACAGAAACTACAAATTGACAAATGCAAAGTTGTTGTTTCATCTTCTAACTAAAAACGTCAAATGGCAAACAGGAAACAGAAACGTCAATCTATAAATCCAGCTTTCATCAAATCTGATGATTTATACAATAATTATTTACCGCTTGCACCAATGTAAAGCCTTAGGTTTATGTAATTTGTTGTTTAGAAACTGTAATTTGGTTTAGCATTAAAAAAATGTTATTTTGGTAATTGTCTAGAAAGTTGAGGCAACTCCAATTATGGTTAGTTCTGGTTAGTATAGAATGTGGGTAATGAGCGTGGGTAATAACCATAAATATTGGGCCATATTACCTCTTTAAAATCACATTAATAATTTATACATTAATAAACAGTCGTAGAAATAATTACAAAGGAAATAAAATTACGCAAAAATTATCAAAAATCTTTGCAGTATGACACTTTAACTATATTTTGCTTAGAATTAACCTCAGCATTTTTTACAATTCACTATTTAAAGGTAACAAAAAAATTTTTTTTGCCTCATATGTACATAAATGCACAGAAAAAAGTTATAACAGAAAATTAAAAAGATATACGTAATGATTAGAAAAAATCTTTAAAAGTAGAAAACTTGAAAGACCATATCTTACTTATAAATAGTCTTAAAGCCTCTTACAATAGACCATTTTAAAGAAAATTATTTTCTCTTTTAACCGAATATACCATTTCCTATACCTAAAACCGCGTAGAAAAGAGTTACAGAATTTACGAATAAAAAGAAGGTAAAATTGCCGAAAAATGGTGTGAGTGGCAAACTTTAAAAACCGTTTTTCTAGTACTATGAACTCTAAAGATTTCTATTTAGCGTCATTTTGTAAAGAAAGCATGGAAGTTTTTATATGAACCAATGCCTATACCTAAACCCCGTTTTCAAATACGCTCAACTCTAAATGGTAGCACTCCGTGGTTTTTCATATGTCGGGGTCCATTGATCATATAAACTACCTAATGGATGGTATTTATTTGGGTACACGCCAAAATAAAATTAAAAGTACTAGAAAACCAAAAAAATTTAAACAAGTAAAAAGATAATTAATAATCACAATTTTTATGTTTTTCTAGGATATTCTTGATATTCAAATATATATATAATCACTTTTTAAAACCTAAATAATAGTAAGTTTTTATTTTTATTATTTTTCTTCCATTTGTCTTGACAACGGTGGCAGATTTGCCACCGAAACGTCCATTATTAATTATCTTTTTACTTGTTAAATTTTTTTGGTTTTCTAGTACTTTTAATTTTATTTTGGCGTGTACTCAAATAAATACCATCCATTAAATGAATCCGCCAAACTACAGAACATATCTTCAATATAAACTACCTAATTAAAATTTTCTTTAGGGTAAGCTCTAAACCTATTTTTATAAGCGTTTGCATGGCATTATATAACTTAGGTGTTAGGTTCCTAACAGTGCAAAAATAGGTAAAAAAATATTTTTATATCTGGTAATCTTATATGTTTTTATAAAGATATTCTGTCCAGTTTGGTAGCGTCCGCATGGTATCCGCGGCGTATGATCATGCGAACACGGGTCGCTAGGCAGAGCAAGCTCTCATCACACACAGCCGCCGACGTTGTTGCAACATTTGGCAAAAACTGCATCGGCTGACTAGTTATGAATACTGACTCGATCAGCTGGTATACCTTGCTCTTAAATAGCATTGAAAGGTAATGGAAATTTTAACTTTTGTTAAATAACTTGTTACCATTTGGGTCACTATTTACAAAAGGTAATAGAAATTTTAACCTTTTGTTAAATAACTTGTTACCATTTGGGTCACTATTTACAAAAGGTAATAGAAATTTTAACTTTTTGTTAAATAACTTGTTACCATTTGGGTTACTATGTACATTTTAACTTAACTTGCTGATGTTTAAATATAAAAAGTAAAATAAATAACTTATTTATGAAGAAAAACCCTTTTATTTTAGTTAACACTTAATTTTTCCAATATTTATAAGCGATAAGAAAAAAAATAAAGGACTTTTTATTTCTTTTTAATCAAGTAGTTTTCAATTTTTTTCTTTTTATTTTTTGAAATGTTCATTTTGCGATTTTTAACAAGCCTGTGTATCATGGAGTAACTTTTATTATAGCTTTTTTCATTTCGGACAAAGCAAACATTTTTATGAAGAATCACTTTTCTTCGAAATATTATAAGTAAAACAAATTACAGATAAAGTTAACTCCATCCGTGGACACACTGTATATGAAAGCTGCCGAAAATTTAATTTAATATACTATTTCCATTATCGGCGATTATATACTCAGTTTAATATTAGATGCCGACGCCGCCGTTCGATGGCTATGTTTGTAAAAAAATTAAAAACCACCAAAAAATGAGTAAAGTAGCTTTCACTCTTAGTGTATTAAGTTTAAAACTTTTATGTTAACTCATAATTACTGCAGACATTTATTTTCTGTAAAAAATTTCTTGTAAAAAATTAATTTTAGTTGAATTTTTTTAGTTAGTTATATTTTATATGATTTTAAATTTTATCGCCAATTGCCCCTCCAGGAGCCTCAAAAAGACCTCTAAAGATGGGTTGTTTGCTGGAGGCGGCGCCTAAGACGTTTGTTTACCTACCTGGAGCCCTTTTTTTTGGTTGTCGCCTTTTCGATATTGCCTCCCCCACCCCAAGATAACTTTTTGCGTACGGTTCTGGCTTAAATAAAACATTTTCTTTTTAATTATACATTTATTATGGGGGTCATTTTGATCATTTGCCCGGTGGGCCAATTGGTCACCAGTACGACACTGTTTAAAATTGGTAAGTTTAATGAAAATGAAACTTTAGCTTTATATTCGTGATCAGCCTCCCAAAGAAACCCTGTATACCAAATTTCGTCAAAATCGGAGTTGCCGCAACTTTTTAGACAATTACCATATTTTTTTTCATTGTAGAATTTTTAATGGCTATCATTAAAACACCTATTGCACTCTTCCAATAAAAACATAAAAACAATTTATAAAATTCGAAGAGAAAGCAAAATATGACAAACAAATTTCAAAAAGATATAGGGTTCAAAAAAGTTTGCGATAAGGGCACTGTATAATTAATAAAATTGAAATGTCAATTTAATATAACTGTCCTGCTAGAGTATTTTATTAAGTCTATTATTTTTTTTATCAGGCAATCAAGAACTATGCCCTTTGTTTAGAACAATAATTATAAATAATTATTCAATAATATTTTTGAGTTTTCTTGTCCCAACTAAATAATTTTTTTTCAGCTAACGTGCAACACCAGAATCAAAATCCAAATAACCTTCAAATCTCACAGGTACAAGTAAATCAGCCTTCCCAACAACAGTCTTCAAATAGCAGTATAGTACAGAGTAGTCATTTAATGCACACATCGAACCATCATTCTGTTGTAGTACCCACCAACAGTAATGTTTTAGCGACCTACTAGAATTTAGATCAGTTTTGGAATTTATAAAGATAAATGTGTTTTTGGGAGCTACACACACTGTTTATTATTATGCATTTATTAAATGCCGTTTTATGCCAATTTGTTGCTAGGTAGGGCAAAAATCGGTCCATACACATATCTGTTAATAGTCCGAATATTGCATTTTTACTTAAAATTAACCTATGAAATAGCCCTATTGCTAGTATACACAGAAAATTTCTAATTGTAAGGGGCGTAGAGGTTGTATTATTTCCAGTTTATTTTAGAATAAATTATGTTTGGGGTGGTATTAGGTTAGGCCGGGGAAATACTGATAGCAGGGGGTTAACTCGCCATTACCCAAAATGTTTTCACTACTTTTTTCCAAAAGTAGTTAAAGCTGGTTTACTAGATAAGCAGCTAAAAACATAAAAAGGCATTTACAATGAAGTTTGGAAATATACCCATTGTGTCAGTTCGATGCGTTTAATTGGGTTCCTGTGAGTTGAACTGTAGTAGGTAAAGATTATACAAAGAACACCTCCCTATTAACGTCTTTCTGATGCGATGACGATCGGTAAAATTGTTGTTGCTTTAGACCGTTGTATTTTTACGCATTGGTAAAAAATTGCGCATGAGCGTTTTAAAGTCGCACAACCCATATACAGATTGTTTAAAGGAAAAAGATGATAATTTTTATTAAAGTCTACTTTCTACCCAATACTCATAATAATAAATGACAATATGCAATATCTAAGAAACGGCTTAACAGAAATACAAAGTGAGATACATTTTTGTATCACAGTTTCAAGTCACCTTAAAAATGAAAACCATATCTGCAATATGCGTAAAAAATTGCTGTGCGTAGAATTTGGTCCCGCCTGTACAAACGACCAAATAATATGTGAAAAAAAATGGAAATTAACAAAATGGTGGAGTGTTAAATAAAGTAAAATGGTTGTCAAAAAGATAATAATTTTTAGCGTGAGAAAATTACATTTCTATCCGGTCGGAAAGTTAGAGGACCTTTGTATAAAAAAAAATAGTTAAAAAAATCAAATAGGTCCGATCATTTGTTATCAAGCTACAACGACTATAAAAAAATTTATTGATTTTATTGTTATAAATGGATAATCATACAATTTACCTTCCTTTTTTGTTAAATGATGTTGCTGGCATGCAACAGATCTTTTTTAAGCTAATAAAACCTTTTTAAGGCATCCTGGTGACGATACTCTGCTACTTGTAGCTACAATGCTGCAAAGCACAAACAGTACCTCAGGTACGTGCTCTAAATTGATAAGCAGCTTCTCTTTGGGGGATCTAACTAAAAAACTGTTTGAGATTTACAGTTTACATTTTAACATATTATTTTTAAATGTATAGATTATCAAAAATGCAAGAAAGTACTTTGTTTTTTTTTAGTGTCATACTAGTACACCCTTTAAGAAACCTAAAATAAATATAAAGATGAAACATTATCTACAGAGTATATTAAATATTGGTAAAAGAAAATAATATGTGTTTTTAAATAGTTTATTTTGTTTTTTGGAAATATAAATTTACATAAAAGATTATTCGACTTCTTTCTAAAATACATATATTTAATTTATAAACTTTTTACAGGGTGTTTCGTAACTACGGTACGAAACATATGTCCGGACTTGCTTCATTTCTGAGATACAGGGCGTTAAAGTTTAGAAAATATATATATATATATATATATATATATATATATATATATATATATATATATATATATATATATATATACATATATACAGTGGTGGCAAACTAATTGGAAACGATACTTAAAAAATAATTTAATAATTTTTATACAGAAATGTATTCAAGAAATTTCAAGTTTTATTTCAATGATACTTTCATTGTACTTTAACTTTTTTATTTTTATAAAAATTTCTCGTATATATATATATATATATATATATATATATATATATATATATATATATATATATATATATATAAATTACTAGTCTGGTAGCTCCCCAATATACATTTAAAGAATTACTTTTTAGGTTAATAAGCTAATTTATGTCTTGCCAGTATATAAAGTTCCAAAACTGAAAATAATTCAGAAATTTCAGTATTTGTGATATAGAGTTCTTATATTGTTTAAGTTATTAGGATGTAAACTAATAGATTACTTTTAAAACAAAATACTGCCTAAACCACCTGACTTTATATCTTTTGCGTTATGCAAAAACCTTTCAAAACTGTAACTTATTAGGGTCACGTTTGTTTATAAGAACCATTTTTTAATTCATACGGAAATCCACATAAGGGCCTGAAAATGTATTTAAATTTGTTGCTATTAGGGAGATATAGGCCTTTTTAAAAAGTTGTGGTAATGTAAGGTAAATTTTCTCGACATTTTTGAATTTTAATTATCTAGGTAATTTGAATTATTCATTTACACGGTTTAGATCAAAATTTACATTTTAATAATTTTCTTCAAGTCAATGTCAAACAAAAATGAAGAAGTCTAAGACAAACAAAAAATCCTTATGGGATACTATTAAATTTAAGTGGACAAAATCTTTTGATTGCAATACATAGCATCATATTTATTATATTACCTACGTAAGAAACATAACTTATTCAAGTTTAAAATAATGTATTTATTATTTTTATTAACACAGGGTGTACCAATGTAAAATTGGACTTTATTACATTGGTTAGGCATCAAAATAATATGTAAAAAATGTTTACACTTACTCGTCTTAAAAATATAAACTTTTATTATATTTTTTTAGTGGCAAAATTATATTAATTTTTAGTTCATTATTTTGTTGTGCAATATTTAGGCAGTATTTTAGGAATTATACAAATGGGAACAATTACCTTTTACACATATTCATATCAGTGTACAGTTTGTAAACTAGTTTGAAAGCAATTACATATTTATGTGTAAAATAATGAGATTGTGTAAAGATAAAATTTTGTTAAGTAGTATAATACAAAGTAAGTTGTAGATCATGTTCTTGAGGCTCTATAAATTTATTATATTAATGCTTAATTGGTAAATATGTTTTTTTTTGTTTAATAAAATATGGGTAGATTTGGTAATACATCTTACAAATTCTGGCTATAATTAGTTTGGGCTTATTAAAAATTCAAAGTTATTTTAGTGATCTAAGAGGCAGATTTTTGTGCTAAATAACTGACCGTATTCATGCAGTAAAGAAGTTTACTGGGCTGTTTAAAGTATCGATACTGTACTGTGATACATTTTGATCTTTGTTGATATTACTTATTTATTTTTAGTATCTCCGAAATGGTTTTTAAATTGGTTTATTGTGCTATCTTTAGCAAATATGTTTTTTATTTGGGCTAATAATTTATAAAGAAAATACAATACGTCGTATATTATATTTTTAAGTACATTCCTCAGTAAAACCCGGTAAAATTGTTATTTAGTTCTTCTCTCGTCATTTTAGTTTTTGGATACTATTTTGGGTGGTATGTTTTTTCGCAAAATATACAGGGTTATTTTTATTGGATATATTCTTTTTAACAATCTGTAGAATTCAAAAAATAAGAAAATTTTTCAGTTGAAAATGTCCGAAAATGCTTCGTTTCCAAGATACAGTGTGTTAAAGTTTTAGGAAAAAATGCATTTTTGTCATATCTTTCCTACCACTCCGATATTATTACAAAATTTAGTACACTTTTTTAGACATTTCATTACATTTTTTGCTGTAAAAGTAAAAAAGTACCAGTGGCGTTTGAACTAGATTTTTATTGATTTTTTTCAAGAAAAAAATAGTACGTCACTGCTTTTTCTTTGAATCAATTTGGAAATAATATTATTTTGTAAATAATCATTAATTTTGGAGTTAATTTGGTCTCTTGCTATTTTTAGTACGACGCAACGAACGGTTTTCGTTTAAAAAATAAAAGCTATTTTGATGCAAGGCAAAATCGCTAAAAATGTCATATGGTGTTTTGTATGTAAAATTTGTTTTTGTCTAATTTATATTAAAAAAAGTCAAAAACTTACATAACTACAATTTAAACTTAATAAAAAAATAGTATTTATAATTTTTAAGAAAGTAAAATTACGAATTTTACATACAAAGCACCATATCAGATTTTAGCCATTTTGCCATGCATCAAAATGGCTTTTATTTTTAAACGAAAACCGTTCGTCACCCGAAAATATACTAGGAGACCAAATTAACTTTAAAATAAATCAGTATTTCAAAAATAATTGTAATTTAAAGAAAAAGCAGTGGCGTACTTTTTTTGTTGAAAAAAATTTAATAAAAATGTTATTAGAACGCCAAAGGTATTTTTTTAATTTTTAAAGAAAAAAATGTAATGTAATGGTCAAAAGAAGTGTACTAAATTTTGTGGAAACATCTGTTGTGGCAGGAAAGTTATGACAAAAAGGCATTTTTTCTTAAAACTTTAACATACATATGTATCTTGGAAACAAAGAATTTTCGGACATAATTTTACCTGAAAATTTTTCTTATTTTCTTACATTCTATACAGTGTTAAAAGAAATATATCAACTTAAAAGTGACCCTTAATATTAGAATAGGACTTTTTTTATTGTTAGAAGGGTCTACTTGGCGTTAGTTGTAGTACGTATAAACTCCCTTCAGTATTTAGCTGCTCTTTTTATTCTAATAATTTTTTGAAAACAACTATTGCATTTAAAGGCGGCGGTAATGTATAAACTTTTAAGTTTTATGCATGTATTATTATGTTGTGGTTTTGAAGAGGAAGTAAGTAAGTGTAATTCACTTAACGACATTGTCGGTATTTTTTAAGGCCTAGTATTTTTAGTCAGCCTAATATAGGGTATTATGTAAAACGAGCTACCACCAATACTTTAAAACACGGTTATCCTAGAAATTTATAATAATCTATTTTCAAAGCTCACATGTATACTAAAAGTTACTGCAGTTTTTTACCTTAGCCCCGAGTACAGCCTATTCCCATTTGGGTTTTATGAATTTTATGCAGTTAGCGGTTTGTGATTAAGAAATATGTAGTTCAGTATAGTACTTTTATACAGTGTGTCCCAGGATAGGTGTTACAAGAGGACAAATGTTGAAAATGGCATTGTAATTCGTCGCTTCCAAATACAGGGTGTTTCCTAACTACAATACGAAATTTAAGGGGGTGACTTCTTATCTTTTTATAAAAAAGTTCCTATAAACATATTCCGGTCTTACTTTATTTCTGAGATACAGAGCGTTTTAAAAAAAAGTATTTTTCTAAATATTTTAAAAACCTTTTAAGCGATTTGGAGAAAATTTGGTACATTTATTAAATTCCAAAGGCGCTTGTAATGCTCTATCTAGATTATAATTATTGAGTCCCGTGGCGTCTCAGTGCGCACCAAAGTCAATATTAGATAAAGAGTAATAATGCACCACTGACTTTTATAAAGTTTTAATTTTTTTCCGATTAAGCAATTAAAATGCTCCTTTTTAATCCCTTGTATTTTTTCCTATCTAGCTTTCTTTTTAATAAAAAAATTAGAGCCACTTTAATTTCTTCTAAAAAGTACCTATAGGCCAGGACCGGATTTGAGAAAGGAGCCAGGCGGGGTCATCTCCCCGGGTGAGGACATTTTTTTGGGTAAAAACTATTTTTCTTAAAGAAAATCCGCTCCGATATGATTACCTTTCATTTAGGTCCTCCAGAGGCTGAAATGGACCCGGGGCCCCCACACCTCTAAATCCGACCCTGCTATAGGCAACATGATAGACACAAAAACAGGAACAAAAATAAACAATTATTAACCTTAAAATCAAAAAGCACTCTGGTATTTTATTGAAAATCGTCATTTTTCTGATTTACTAAAGTCGAAATTGTTTATTTTAAATTTTAATTTATGTTGATTTAGGATACTTTTTAGAATGAGTTAAAGTGGCTTGATTTTTTCTCGAAAATGAAGCAAGATAAAATGAGCAAGAGACTAAAAGTTGAATTTTTAATTGCTTAATCGGAAAAAATATATAAAAACTTTATAAAAGGTCTGTGGCGTACTTTTTTCCAGTAATAGTAGCTGTGGTGCCCACTGAGAAGAACTGGGCTCAATAATTTTATTCTAGGAAGAGCTTTATAACCGCCTTATTGCATGAAATATGTGTACCATCTAAATCGGTTAAATGGTTTTTAAGATAGTATTAAAAAATACAACTTTTATTTAACGCCTCGTATCTCAGAAATGAAGCAAGTCCGGACATATGTTTATAGGTAGTTTGTTTTTGTAAAAAGGTTCCTCCTTAATTTTGTACCGTAGTTAGGAAACACCCTGTATAATAACCAACATACCCGCCTATATGCAGTGGTTAATACCGATTTCATTTGGTTATATTTAGTTCAACGCCTAAATTCTATATATTTTAAAATGGATTATAATCAACAATGAGAGTGGGCAACAACCTGTGTGGTACTAGAAATAAAAATCTAAAATATATTAATAATATTTCCTTGCACCTTTTATATTTTTGCTCGAAGCTACTAATCTATTGAATGATATAGCTTGTCATAACAATAAACGATTATTCGGTATTAAACTATTGTTCCTAAAAACTTAATTGATACCTGAAAGTCAGAAATCTGTATTCTAGAAAATTAATTTTCTTTTGAAGCATTAGTTTTTATTTTGTATATCATATATTCTTTAAAAAAGATTTATTTTTTTAATGTTACAATGATTTTACATAAATATATAAAGTCGAATTAGTATGTAAATAATTTATATAAATAATATAAAAAAATAGTGTTATAAGTTTATTTTATCAACAGTAAGAAGTGTATTTTCTTTTTACTAAATAAATCGACAATTGTCTTTAATTCTTATATTTGTTTTTTACTTTTGTTTAAGAGGGTATTCTGGTCTAGAGGCATGAATTTCAGGAAATATTTGAAGTGCCGTAAAAATAAGCAATTAATATTGTTAGTATACATTTTTTATTAGTTATTTATCAACATTTCAAGAATACAGAAAAAAATAAAAGGAAGAAAAAGTTAAAAATTCAAAAAATTAGCAGCTGAAAAATTGGCACCTGACCATGCCCACGATCCAACCCTCCTAGTAATCAGAAAAAAAAGATAATTAATCTAGAGTCTAGAGTAATGTCGCTATAGCATAAACTGGGGAAAAGATTACAAATAATTTTTTCATAAAATGTCGTGGGTCAGAAAAAAAATAATTTCACTTGTTTTTGATCTTTTCGAATTAAAAAAAAGTAAAAATGGCTTTTTCATTTACTTATTTCAGGCTATAGCGGCATTACTTTAGATTAATTATCATTTTTAATTTTTTTATTACTAAGAGGGATGAAATCCTGAGCATAAAGACGTGCCAATTTTTGAGACCTCCTCCACTTTATCAGCTACTAATTTTTTGAATTTTTAACCTTTTTTTATGTTTTCTGTGTTCCTAAAATGTTGATAAATAGGGAAAAAGTGGATGGTTTTTTTACGGCACTTTAAAAACTGAACATGAAATTCATGCTTCTAGACCAGAATACCTCCTTAATTATCAACGGGTGAAACAGGAGGTTGTTACCACCCAATTTTATTCTTGGTTTTTAAGAGACTGTTAACAATTTAATATTTTAATAAGTAGTAAAGCAAAAAAATGTCATCTTGTCTCTTTAGGACTACATAAAAAAAACTATAAAACAAATTATGGGGTAACCACATCCTGAGTCACCCAGTGTATGGTAATACGTACTGTAAAAGTACATCTTGAACGAAATTTACTTTTAAATCGTTATCAAATGGCACCGTTAAGTTTATCACCCTTGACATCAAACAACATCAAACAAGCAACATGTGGTTGCCTATTGCGATGTCGGCCCAATTTGGTATTCTACTTTGGTAAGTGTAAATTAAATTTGTTTTTAGATTTAAAAAATAACCTAACTTTGATATATTACTAATAGCAAGTTTTAAAGCAAATGTCAGTGTAATTTAAATCAAAATGGATAATGGTAATTTAGCAATTCTTGCGGCTTTGAAAACGAAGAATTTTCTCGATTAATAAAATAAAAATATTTACTCTTCCCAACAAGCAATAAATATGGTGGCAAGACTTGCCCAAAATATCATCGCGCAAGACATGCATTATTCGAGCATGGTGTACGATGATAAGGTTATATTTTAAGGTTTATGTGGTAAATATAAATACTGCTGCCAAAGGTATTTGTGCGTTTTGGTTCGTTTTTTTTTTGTAGTTGCGTTTCTTTTTTTTCAATTATACAGGGTGTTTCTAAACAAATGCAAAAACTTTTAGGAGGTGATTTCTTGTCACGAACATCGTCAAGTTTAGACGTTCGTGTTCTGTGTTCAAAATAATGGGTAGTTTGTTTAGTTTGCTTTATAAAAATGGGGTCAAATGTCAACCGTTAGGAAGATATCGCGAAAAAAATAACAAAAAAAAGTATTTTTTCTTAAAAGCAAAATAAGTATTATATTTAATCTACAGAGTAATGTCACATAAAAATAAAAAGGCGCGCTTGTGGCGGCTTCGGTTGTATCGGCGAGCGTCGATCACCGGAGTTAAGCAGTGAAATGCGCGCCCATAATTTGGATGGGTGTCCGGCGACAGCGGTGTTTCGGGCAGCGGCACACGGTGTTCTGCTTGGGGATGCGGACCGAGCAACAACCATCCAAGTTATGGAATGAATGGTGTGTGAATGAGAAGGAGTAGGGGTCAAGGTACAATAAGCCTTCAGGCTGCAGTGCACCACCTAGGGGGCGGTCGTCGGACCTGGGTGGGATGACCCTGAAAGGGTGAAAAAAAAATGTCACATGACATATTACAAATAATTCCTTAATTAATAGGTGACAACAAAGAAATATAATTTTTAATAAAATAAATTTTTACTTCCCGGCACGTTATAATTTACATTTAATTTTTTTATTTTAAATTGTTCAGTAAAATAAAAAAATACAAGAGGTAGAAAATAAATAAGTCTATCCAAATTTATAATTTTGAGGTCAATGCGTAAGTATCTCTTTAACTTTGGTTAGCAAGAACGATAGGGGTAGTCCACATAACACCTAAATTAGCCTTAAAGAACAAAATTAACTGCTACTGTCTTATGCATTGTTGGCATAGCGTCTGTAGTCTTCTTAAAGCATTTTCAATTATGAAAGAGCTGGCTCGCAACGGTCTAAAGGCATTTTCCGTGGCATCTTTTAATTCCTCAAATTGTTTCATACCTCTCCGAGTATATTTTACCTTTTAAATATCCCCACAAAAAATAATCTAAAACTGAGAGGTCCGGAGACCGTGGTGGCCATCGTGCGTGGCTATAAAAGAACAATTCTTGCATAAAATTGTTATTTTTATCTATTAGGTTGTCTTGTTAATAAATGTTTATATTACTATATTATTTTTTTGTGCGAGAAGGCATTTGACGTTGATTAATTTGACTGTCATTAATTTAAACCAAAGCCGCCTATCATTGCATGTTTTCATGCTGTTTAAAAAATAAGTTTCGACTATATTATATTTTTAGAAAGCTCTCAGTGTGGTAAATAATATGACGAAAAAATATACGGGGTGTTCCATTTAAAAAAAGTGCAACTTTGGTTTATATCTTAAAGAAAGGAACTCCAAGAAAAAATTCAAGTACGCCACTGAATTCTGCGTAAAAATTTCTGGGCCCGTTTTTATCGTTTCGATAAGTTATCAGATACCTGAGATACAAGGGGTAACCGAAAATACGACATTTTTAAATTCACCCTATAGCAAAGAAACTAAGGGGCTAGGACAAATCTGTTTGAGGCATCTTTCGTTTGACAAAAATGTAGCACGGTGTGGCGAAAACCGCATCTTTGTAACTTCACTCATAAGCGAGAAACCCCGTAAAACACGAAAATAGGACACGCTTGTACAGGGTATTCCATTTAAGAGGAAAAATGGCATATTTTTTAAGAAATTCAAGATAAGCAATCGATGTATTTTGGCTCGGGATATTTAAAAATCGTATTAAAAAAACAATTGCATCAAAAACAAAAGAATTGCGCCATCAATGTTGCATTTTGTAAATGGAACATCATATTTATGATTATAGGTATTTTTAAATTATTTGCTCGATTCTAAGTATTTTTTATTAAAGGTACTATATGCCTGTCATTAACTGTTTTTGGGTTATCGACGCCTAAAGAGGCGTTTTCCGGCTAATATTGTTTAATTAAATATATCAATAAACAATAAAGGTAATACAGGTACTTCAAAGTCATTAAAATGTTTACCTGTTGGTGGATTTTAATACTAGTTTTTTCTTTAATGAATTATTCGTTAGATGAAAAATTACAAATAGTAACGCTATATTACAAGTGTGGAGAAAATGCCAGTGAAGCAAAAAGAAGATACATTGATAATTTTCAAAGAAATAAAAAAATCTACCTGATACTATCAAAATATATCATTGGGCTCAATTTAGAGATATTTAACAGTAAGATAATAAAATCTAATCCGTTCGCGCGTTTATTGCAAACTTTCGTTACCACGAAGCTAAAACTAGCGACTAAAATTAGAAGGTGACCCAGTGGAATATACACTAGTTCATAACTTCAATGCACAAAATTTGTTGACTATCAAAATTTATCGGAGGGCTTAATTTAGAGATATTTATCAGTAAAATATTAAAATCGAATCCGTACGCGAGTTTATTACAAATTTTCGTAACCATGAAGCTAAAACTAGCGAATAAAATTAGGAGGAGAACCCAGTGTTGTGTTGCAGGTAATCACCTGCATTACATGTATTGCATATTGAGATATTTAAATAAATAAGCCAAAAGGTGACCTTTTAAGCGTCAATAACTCAAAAACAGTGAAAGATAAACATGTAGTACCTTTAATAAAAAACACTTAGAATTGACCATAGAATTTAAAAATGCAATGGTAAATATGGTGTTCCATTTAAAAATACAACATTTATGGCGTAAATCTTTTGTTTTTTATGCAGTTGTTTCTTAAATACGATTTTTAAATTCTCCGAGCTAAAATTCATCGATTGCCTATCTTGAATTTCTTTAAAAATATGGGGAAAGTAAAAAAATATGCAATTTTTTCTTTTAAATGGAATACCCTGTACAAATTGGAGCTAAACCACAAACACTTGTAACTCTAAAACGGCGATAAATAAAGAATCAAAAGACCTTTAAAACGAGATGCTACCTGACTCCCTTTACATTTGAAAAAAAAGTTGCAAGTTTTCTCTTGAGAGTCGACCACGTGACCGGAATCACTTTTATGCCAAAAAGTAGTTTAAGTGACACCCTTTTACGTAAATTTTACTCGACTTCGATATCTTGTCGCATTCAAAAATAAAAGGGGAAGGGGAGGACTTTTATTATCCTCATTGTATACTTAATTAAAAACACATTGAACTGACATTTGACGCACACCTAAAAATCTAAATCTAGTTGTTTAAGCAGTTATATCTCCCGTCCCAAATAGCACTTTTGTTTTTAATTAGTACTATATTCGGGGTATTTTTTTTACATGAACCAAATAGGAGTAGTGTTCCTTACTTAAGCCCTTGTTCTAATTGTCTATCCTGTTAAAAAATCAGCGAAGTAAGATTGGATGCACATAGTGGGTTAATGGCTTACAGAAAAGCGAGTCGTAGGATCGTCTACATAGGATACCATTACCGCGTTTTCTAAAAGTACAGAAACATCGTTAACTGATTAAAATGGATAAAATATCTAAAGAAAGGCAATTATCACTTTGTCTGATTCAACTGCGTAAAGTTCTTTACCTAGGATGCCAGCATTGGTGCGCTTTAGGAATTGTTTCCAAATAGTGGTAGGCGCGTCGAATTTTTAAATTTTATATAGGTGCGATGTGTCCAAAAATTTTTTAAAGAGCAAAAATAGGTCCTCACCCACATACATTTTACTTCATTTTTTCTTGTCGTTAAGTTTTTGACACATTTGGTTTACTTAAAATATTTTGGTTGTTATCGATGAAGACTACCTGTGAACAACTCGTGCTTCTACCCAGTTAATAGCATTTTCTTTGGACCAAATGTGGTTTGCGATTCTAGACTTAGATGTTTCGCCTTTCTGAGTATGATGCTTATGTTCCATAATTCTTATATTTAGCGGGGGTTTTGTTCCTCAATATACGACTTCCCACATTCACATAGGTTAGATGTTATAAAGTAGCAAATAGAGTGTCATAGTACTCGGAAGCTCTTATTCAAATAAATAAAAATGTACTGGGTGCTTCATTTTTAATAATAACGTTAAAGTTGTTCCGGCTAAACCGAAAGTAACAAAAAATAACTAAATTCATAAAATTTTGCACAATTCAATTAAGTACTAAACCTAAGAACCAAATTTATTTTAATATTCTAAAAATAAAAAAGTTATAGGGGCTAAAGGCATTAGGTATTTAAAGTTCGTTTTCTCGAAAACTTCTGAACCGGTTTAAAAAAACGAACTTTGATACCAAAAATTGTCCCCCTAAAAATAAAAATTGACTTGTTTTAGGATTTTGTTTCAAGTATTTTATATATCAAGTTTTTATTATAATTCACTGTATATATTTTTATTTCATAAGGAATGCTATTATGCCTGCATATAATGGACTTTTTATGGGGTTCCTTTCGATGAGTCTATCGTCTATCACGAATATATTCATACCACCATACGTATATGGAAGCGACGCTTTAACTTAGCTTTAGCTTAGCTGTTAGTTAATGTCAAATGTTTCAGGTGCCGGACTGGGCAAACGCGTCACCGTTTTTGTCGGACAAAAACCCGTTACAGTTACGGCCAGCTTTGATCTTCGAAGCCAGAAGTCGCCGGTTCGTTTCCCAGCGGGAGAGACATATTTAGGTAGTAGTTATATAAAAATAACGTCCGTGGTGGCACTACCGCGTCGTCTAAAAGGTGCCGTAAAATGCAAAAGCTGCATGTCTTAGTGCTTGGACAACGTTGACGGAACAGGGGAAACGATGGGTTTCTAATAACCCGACACCCACGGTACTCTGGTATTTAGCCATAGGCCGTCGTGGGATGTCAAAAAGATTTAAAAAATCGGATTGCTCGGGTTTCGTAACTCTAACCCTTACGATTTTTGGCACAATGTTTAAAAATTGCATGTATAACATTGTGGTAAACTTGTTCAACAAAAAAGTGAGGCGTTTGCTCAGCCCGACACCCGAAACATTAACCATTGACAGGCTGTTAAAGCGCCGCTTCCATATGGCGGTATGAATATTCGTGATAAACTCGTCAAAAGGAACCCCCTTAAAAGGTTTTAAAAGTGTTCCTATCGTGAAGTCAATTTCATTGGACTATACCTTTATTGTAGAAAAAAAGAGTCAACTGATTAATGTTAAATGTTAAAATATTCACCTCAGCACTGTGGTTTCTATAAGAGTCTTTTTGGCCAAAATTAATAAATGCGTTTAGTTAAATAGAGATATGATAGAATATACAGTGTTTTTATTTAAAAATACGATTTTATTATCGAACCCTTGACCACGGCTATATTTCCGAGCCTAGGACAAATTAAATTTATTAGATTTTTTATTTTTTACGACCTTTAAGACGACTTTTTATTAATAACACATACAGGATGTTCCATAAAAAAAGCCAACTCTATATTGTACTTTAAAAAAAGGCAATGTAAAAATGTAGGCCTATTATAACTTTACTCATAAAAATTAGTCACTCTTACACTAACATGGCCGTCATTGTGTTTCTTTTACATTGTGTGTAATACCGCACATCACAAAATTGGACAAAAAAGTGTACACTTTAATTACCAAAAATCATTTTTTTGTTAAGTATGTATTTAGTATGTATAAGTATGTTTTTATAAAGTTTTTATTTAATTTTTAAAAGTATAATTTTAATTTTTTAGTTAAAAAATGATAGTTTAGTATTTTATTTAAATAAAGGCAATGATATACGTAGGTAAAATAATGCCGCATTTTATTTAAATCACACAACATTTGGTATTGTTTATTTCTTTTTATTTTTTGGCATATACGATTCTTAATATGATTTAAATTAATGTTCAAAATAAACTTGCCAAATATCCAAACAAGATATTATATTTATTATATTGTCAAACATATACATATGTTCTGTAGTTTGGCGGATTCATTTAATGGATGGTATTTCTTTGGGTACACGCCAAAATTAAATTAAAAGTACTAAAAACCAAAAAAATTTAAACAAGTAAAAAGATAATTAAAAATCGACGTTTCGGTGGCAAATCTGCCACCGTTGTCAAGACAAATGGAAATAAAATAATAAAAATGAAAACTTACTATTATTTAGGTTTTAAAATTCAAATTTTTTATGTTTTTTCTCGGATATTCTGAAAACTTTGACATTAAATGTCAAAACATGTTTGTTTGGTTATAGTGTCATGGTGACATAGATAACTGGTTGCTGGTGTATTGATTGTTTATTTTAAAAAAGGTGAATAGTTAGTTAATTTTTAGTCTTCCTGAAGATACTTCAGTATCAAGCAAAGGCAACCAAGTGTTATTTAAATTAACTGAAATTGTCACAATTATCTTTATTTAATAATATATACGCACTTTCTTTGATTTTGCGTTTTTTAGAACAAGTTTCCTTTGCTAAAATGCTCGAAGCATTTGATAACAATCATAGAATAAACTGGGATGCTTCGAGCATTTTAGCAAAGGAAACTTGTTCTTGGTTTGGTTTTTGGTACTTTTAATTTAATTTTGGCGTGTACCCAAAGAAATACCATCCATTAAACATATACATACATACATACATAGGTATATCAATGACTTCTTACAACATGGTACAATATACGGATACAAAAATAAATATTGTATGTATGCACGACATTTAAACGACTCTCTACTTAAATTTTCGTTCTCATATAAAGTTAAATTCAAATGATTGTGATAAGTTCAATGATTTAAAGAATAATACTTTAAATCATTGGGTAAGTTATAATAAGTACCCTAGAATAATCACTTGAATCAAATCGGCAACGCAGTTTAGCTTTTAGCGGCTAAAAATAAAATATTCCAAAATAAATTCCGGTTGTCGGCAAATTTAACTCGACAAAGAGACTGGAAGTCTATAGTGAAACTATAATAAATTGTCTTTGCTAATACTGATTCCTAAAGCTACTAAGTAAGTTTATATAGTATGATAGATCATCAACCCGTGACGAAGTTGGGTGCGATCAAGCGTGAGGTTGTTCACTTAGAACGCCAGCATTGGTGCGTCTTATAAATGGTTTCCATCATTCAACTCACTAATAAAGTTGCATTTAAGAATTTTATAATGCGATTTTCCAAACTATGTTTTTTAAAGATTTACAAGTTATAGTAGTAAACTGGAAAATTATTTTTGCGATTGTATTTTATTAAAATGTCATATCAACAATAAGTAGTTTAGTTATAAACAAGGAAGTTTTTGATAATTATTTATTGTTTTAAAAGGTGTGTTACATTTGCATCAAAGGTTATAAAAGCATACATTTGCAGTTTAGTAACGTTCCAGCAGTAAATATGTATGTGACTCCAATACCGTATTACCTTAAGATTTTTAAATTTAAATTTACTAGGAAAAATATATTTAAAGGCCGTAGACAATATTAGATTAATATGATTTTGTACATTTAGCATCTATATGTTTGTCACGAGGTAGAAAATAAACATGAATAATATTTTTAACCTTCAAACTTAACACACAAAACGAGTAAAATTTATTAATAAAACAGTATTCGTAAATGAGAATATTTTATACAAATAGTAGGTAACTAGAAACAAATTGTAATACCATATTATGTGGTTAGTTAATTAAAGATTATTTTATTATTTATGTCTTATTGTGTTCAACTGCCTCATAACACGCTATTATCTTTTTTATTTATTTATTTTTGTTGCGTATCTTACTTAGGCATGATCTTTACGGTTAGGGGGTGACCGCCACCTTAGAACTTATTTGGGTAAATGGTTTAAATAACTTAACTAAATCTTTTTAAATTTTACAGCAATTCTTGTTTATAACTTCAGGCTTTAATAAATGCCGCGGGCCGCCCCGGGCCAGCATAAGGAAGTTTTTTTTGGTGGTGGGTAAGTCGAATTTTAGAAGAAAAAAGTGAAGAATGAGGGGGCCTCGACTACAGAAAGGATATAATAGGATATCGTATAAGATTTTTAAGTGGCTTGGGGTGCAGCTTTATACGTCATTTATATTCCCCCAGGTTTAATAGAAACGGTATTTTTAAATTTTTGGTATTTAATGCCTTGGTTTAGAAAATACAGCCATTGTAAGTTTTAAAAACGCACCCTGTATACCTATTATACCTAATTACATTTTACTCTTAGTCTTCAAATTTGGATGGCTTATTTTCGAAAATAATAAAGTTAGATATACAGGTGTGGTAAATGTTTATTCGCCTTTTGCAATTGCCCAAGTGGAATAAAGAGATTACTGAATCATATAAGTTCTACTGAAACAGACGATACAATGTTGTCTAATGCACAAATGTTTCCCCGTTCTCTTTGCTTACACCCAATCGTACTTCCCTATCAGGACCGATTCTAGACCATCGGTCGCCCACGTGCAAATTAAAATTGGCCACCTTTATAAGTATTGGCCCCCTCAAAAGAAAAAGGTAGCCACTTTTACTTTTTACCTTTAGTATATCTACCCATAAAATGTTTATTTTCATATTTTCAAAAAAAAAAAAAAAAAAAATTATCGGAAAAATTTCTGTTATAATAGCGTTTATAAAAATCCTCATATAATATAGTATAGATGGGCTTAAAATTGACTTTTTAAAATGTTACTTGGAAAAGTCAATTATTAAATAAATTCGGAAAAAAGTTTTTTATAAGCTTTTACTTAACTTGCAATGTATGTATGTAAGGGTGGAATCTTACAACTCAATTTTAAAGCATTTATTCTCAATCGATTGGTATACACGTTTAGTTTGGATGACAATGCTGTGTGACGGTATTGTGAATCCAACATGGCGGAACCCCGAAGATGTTGGACTAGTCAGTTTTAATGCACTCCCACAATATGGGTGTAATATAAAAGGGCTTGATGAGTGTAACTCGAAAAATAAAGTGACGTCACTCCAAATCCAATATGGCGGACTTTTAAAAATGGCGAACTAGTTATTTTTAATGCACTTCCAAAATACGGGTATCAAATGAAAGGACTTGCTGAGAGTAACTCAAAAAATAAAGTGGCGATATTTTAAATTTAATATGGCGGAACACAAAAGATGGCGGATTACCCCCGGATGCCCAAAAATAACAGGACGTCATATCGGACTTCTTAAGATGGCGTACTAGTTATTCCTAATGGACTTCTACATTATGGTTATCAAACAAAAGGGCTTGCTTGGAGGCTGCAGACTGAAAAAACTAAAAAGTAGAAATAAATTATAAAACGCGCAATTACAGTTAATATCTTGAATTTTTTGTTTTAATTACACCCCTGGAAATAAAAAAACATTTTTTCTAATCTATTTAGAAGTGTTATAGGCTATATTTTATTATGATTAAACAAAAAGTTTCGATATTAACGTCCGATGAAGTGGACACGAGGACACAAGTTGGCTATCTGGGATGAACTATATAACTTTGTAAGGGCTAATCTTCGAAAATCCTAATCCGATCATAAAAACTCTTTTACAATTAGAAAGCTACACTAGTTAGAAGTGTATAATGATTAAACAAAAATTTCGCTTGTCACGCGGGCGGCCCTTCTTGATTTTCACCCAAAGCAAGTTTTTTTTTTAAATAAAGATATATAAGAAAAAGCAACGAATTAACTTATTTTTAGTAGATTTTTCTTCGATATTTATTTATACTAATATTATAAATTAAAAGGTAAAGTTTGTAACTTTGATTGTCTGTTTGTAAGGGTTAATTTTCGTAAAAACTTAACCGGTCATGAAAATTCTTTTACAGTCAGAAAGCTACACTATTCAAAAATGCTATAGGCTATATTTTATTATGATTGAACAAAAAAATCAGAGAAAAATATAATTAACGCCCAACGAAGTGGCCATGGGTTGGCTAGTTTATTATACAGGGCAAAAAGCTTTAGATTTTAGCTCGAGATTGTGTTGTCGATACGAAGCGAAGGGGAACAATAAACTGAGAGCCAAAATCTAAAATGTTTTCTGTGTATAATACACTGTTTTATTTCTATGATAGGCAAAACGACGACTAAGGCCGGGTTTAAAAATCAAAATTTATTTTAAGTATTATATAGTATTAGCATTTTTTTTATCTTTGGACAAACCACGAAGGCTAAAAGCCTAAATACTAACGCACCGTGGGTGTCTTAAGCGAGGTAAGAAGGAGTTTGTTGACACGGGACTTAAATATTTGAAGATTTGGGGGAAGGAAAGATCTTCGCGGGCAGCAGGTTCCACAATCTAGAAACTCTAGGGATAAAAGAAGGAACAAAGTGAGAAGTTTGGGGCCTGTCCAGTTGGACCGTATAGGGATGCATACGCGCGGAACCACGAGTTTCTTTGTTGGGAACCGTGAGTGGAGGAACTATACTGGAGAATTCCTCAGAGCAGAAGCCATGGAAGTACCTATAAAAAGCGATAAATCCCCCACAGCCCGACGATGGGCAAGAGAGGGAAGCCTTCCTGTAAGTGAAGGATCATTAATGGGACGAATAGCTCTTCTTTGAATAGAATCAAGAATGCTTAGGGTTGTGGGGGACGCCATGCCCCAGATATGAGAATAATATTCCAAGAGAGGTCGGATTTGGGACACATATAAAGTGTATAAATTAGAAGCGGAAAAATACTTTTGGCTCGAAAGAGAAATCCAAGCTTTTTTGAAGCTGCCGTGGCTATAGATATAATGTGTTTATGCCAGTTAAGGTTACTTTTAAATGTGACGCCCACAAGATTGAAGGTGTCTTTGTTCTGTAATACTTGGCCGCTCATAAGTAGAGGATAAGTATTTGATGACTCTTTTCGCGACAAGGAACATGATTGTGTTTTGGATGCATTTAAATGGACGAGACTTTTGCGCCCCAATCCAATATGAAATTAAGATCCTGCGAAAGAGATATCTGCATCGCTCTGCATTTGTTTTCCAAGTCAGGTTTAGTGATGAGTTTAGGAACCTGAAAACTGGAGTGAAGGGTACTATCGTCGGCGAAACTATGAATGGAATTAGTTGTGGACGAGAGAAGGTCGTTGATGTGAAGAAGAAACAATGTTGGTGCCAGAACTGAGTCCTGAGGCACTCCAGCATTTACTTGGTGAAAGCTTGAAGAATGGCCGTCCACAATAACTGATATACGTCGATCAGATAGATAACTAGAGAGCCAAGTACAGAGTTTAGTTGAAAGACCATAGGAGGGAAGTTTATGAAGAAGTGCGGCATGCCAGACCTGGTCAAAAGCTTTGGATATATCAAAAGCAACGATCTGGGACTCACCTAGAAACTCAAGAGACATATTCCAACTGTGTGATACGAAGGAAAGAAAATCTGCTGTAGGTCTTTTATGGCGAAATCCATACTGCCTGTCATGCAAAATTTTGTGTTTTGTACTTAAGAATTTGTGAGTTAATTATTTTTTCCATTACTTTTCAAAGAACTGAGAGAATTGAAATTGGTCTATAGTTAGATGGAAGAGATTTAGATCCTTTCTTGGGAATAGGTTGAACACGTGCAGATTTCCAGCTCTCCGGAAAGGTACCTGTGTCGTAAGAAATTCGAAAGAGCCGAGTTAAGATTGGTGCAAGTTCTGAAGCACATTTTTTTAAAACGATTGCTGGTATGCCATCCAGCCCAGACGATTTCTTGGTGTTAAGGGAAGAAAGGATACGCTAATGTGTTTTACCTTAAAAATAATATCGGGCATTTTATGAGGAACTGGGGTAACCGCTGGAATTGGATGATTTACGGGAGGGTCAAGGGTTGAATTGGCAGCAAATTCTTTAGCAAATAGTTCTGCCTTTCCTTTAGCGGTAGAAATAATTTCATCTTCCAAAGTTAGTAGTGGGAAAGAACTGGTACAAAAATTTCTACTTATGTTTTTCGCAAAGGACCAGAAAGATTTGCTGCTATTTGAGCAAGAAAGAACTTTGTTTTTAATACGATTGTCGAAGGAGTCTTTGGCTGCAGAAATTGTTTGATTGTAGTAGTTTCTTGCTTTAATACTGGCCTGTCGGTTTTCTGGACTAGGATCCTGTAGCAACTTCTTGTGAGCCCGAACTTTTAAAATTCTAGCTTTATCACAAGATTTGGAAAACCAGGGTTTGTTATTGGATTGTTTGGTGTTCTTGATGGTGTGTGAAATATAGGTTTCAATGCCCAATTAGTCACAAGATTCAAGAATATACATTTAAATTAAAGTGTTTATAAATTAAATTTAATTTTCTGGTCTTAAGAAACGATCTTGAAATTCTCTAAAATCCAAAACTATGTTCAGGTAACTCCTTTTTATCCAAGTTTCATTACTTATTTTTTGTTAAATGTAGCTAATTATTGACACCAAAAAATTCTAAATTTAAGTTAGGTTAATGCTATTACTAATAATAAAACTAAATTCTGATTTATAAACTCAGCCTTAATATATAAAAAAACAATATCAAAGTCAGAAAATTATTCATGTAAAATTAACGTTTTAAACTGGTCGACTGGTGTATTTGAAACATTGCAATACTATGGAAACTCTTAAAGAAATTATTAAATATCTGTCAACGTAATTTTGTGATTTGGCGGATAAAAATTAAAAAGTTTAAATTCGAAGATATCGTTTAGTAGTGATTTGGAATATATAAAGTTAAAAATGTCTGATTGGACTTTTAGTATAACGAAAATGTAAGTTCTGTATATAAAATATTCTAAAATTAAGTATCTACCTTTAGTTACGTGTATGTACATATGTGCGGGAAAAAGTAATTTTATGAAAAGTCATATTTTAGTACCTGTTACCAGAGATAAAATGATTTGTTTTTTTCTGGTCACGGAAACAATATTTTTATTATAGAACAGTGCAGTGGCGTATCATTTTTTTAATCCTAAAGTTTTGCGTTTGCGGCCTTGATGATGTTGTTAAGCGGATTATGGACCGGTCAGGCCTATTTTGTACCGTCAGGGCAATTGGGCGGTTTTATTTACTCAATATACTTTTTCTAATTTGGCCGCTCCTGAATTTGGTCGCCCATGTGCAGTGCACGTTTTCGCCTCCCGCTAGAATCGGCCCTGCCGACGCTTTTTTGTTTTGTGTAATCAGGAGCTTGCAGCGTTCGGGTATTCAGTTCAGAAGCATGGTAGACATGCGTGGGGAGTGCAACTTCTTGTTATATTTTTTTGGTGAATTTTTTACGTAAATATTAAATATTTGAGCATCTTAAAAAATTAAATGTATGTATAAATATACATTATAAAATTACATTCTAAAATCACAAAAATAAAATAAATAAGGTTTAGTCATATTTTTTTAATTACTATTATTATTTTAATTTAACACTGCAAATTTGAGGCTAAAACTACCAAGTTGGCAACCCTGTACACGACAGCTACGCCCCCAGCCGGATTCTGTCTCCCGCTACGGCACAAAAGAGTGGGGCTGTAACTAGGGTGAAGGGAAACATTAGCGAAGAAGACGGAGATTACCCAATGACATAAGTTCGACTGAAACAGAATGATATGTTGCCTCATGTACACATTTTTCCCCGCCCGTTCACTTTGCTTTCTCCCACACCACTAACAGCAGCGCCGACGAGCTCGCTTTGTTTATGGCTGTATCGAGCACGCAGGGGCTACAATGTTTAGTAGTTAGTGTGCACGCATGGAGGGTGTTACTGCTTCATATTGTTACATATGTTCAAAAAGGTGTTTACGTTAGGGAATTTTAGAGAGTTAGGATCATTTAATTTAGTTTGTTAATTTATTTAAATAATTTACCATTATTGTTCCAAGTTTTTCATCACCTTTCCGAATCCGCCCGAATTATCAATTGAGAACTTTTATGCCATCCTGTACTATGGAATTTTCGCGATATTTCTCCAAAATTCTAGATCATTCTTCACTCTTCCATATTAGTATAAAAGGGCGACAGAAAACCTTCGAATAATTAGTAGAGATTCGACTTTTGTACTGTAAACCCAACCTCCCATCTACGCTGTAAACTTCGAGACATGGACGAGAGAAGATTTTGTCGTTGTTGTAACCATAGTTACGTTCTATTGTTAATAAAGGTATAAAAACGAAGACACGTGTTTTTATACGAGGTGATTCGGAACATTTGGTGTCGGAAGCGGAACAAGATTACCCGAGGAAGCCGAAGCCGTTGAAGAAGATTGCATGCCTGTAAAAACAAGACAGCAAGCAGTTATGGAGGAGTTGAGTGCACTATTTAAATAAATGATGAAAAAACAAGAAACTCTGAAGAAATAACTAAAGAAGGAAATGCAGACCAGTCAGACAGAGATGAAGATCAGTCAAGAACCCCTAAAAGAAGACATGAAGACCAGCCAAGAATCCCTGAAAGAAGACTTCAAGAAAGAAATGAAGGGAAGTGAAGAATCCCTGAAAGAAGAAGACTTCAAGAAAGAAAAGATGCCATAAAAAAAGAAATGAAGAGAAGTCAAGAAGAAATGAACAAGGAAATCCGAACTACTCAAGAAGAAACCAGAAAACAAATAGAGAAAATCCAAAAAGACATCAAACGGAGCCAAGCGTAGATGAAACAAGAACTAAAAGAGAAGATGGTAAAAATCAGAGAAAATCTAAAAGGAGAATTTTATCATAGCCAAGATGAGATGAGAAAACAAATGTTGCTTAAAATAAAAATTTAAAAGGAAGATGCTAAAGATGAAATGCAAGAAATACAGCAGTTAGTTGAAGACAAAGTTATTCAAGTCCAAGGTCAAATGCATCATAAAGTGCAACAATTACACCGACAAATTCAAAATATAGCCAGTACAGGTGTCGTTCCAGGATGTGGTACTCCAGGAACTCTTATGAAACCACCAACTTTTGACGGTAAGGTACCGTTGGTTACGTACCTTAGACAATTTGAAGCTGCTGCGAACGGCAATAATTGGAGTTTACCAGAAAAGGCACGCGCCCTAGTGCTTGCTCTACGAGGTGAAGCCATGGAGGTATTAAGAAATATTCCTGAAGAGAAACAAGGCGAATTCCTTTAGCCAAAAGAGACGAAGTCGAAAAGTTATTAGGAGACATGCAAAAACAAGACATTATAGAGCCATCTCAGACTCCATGGTCATGTCCTAGTCAAGAAGAAAGATGGTTCCACCAGATTTTGTGTTGACTTCAGAAGACTGAATGACGTCACGAAGAAAGAGAGTTTTCCACTACCAAGAATAGACGATACCCTAGATCAGGGGTGGCCAACTTGTTTAGGCCCAAGATCGACTTTTCAGTGACGACACCCAGTGCGATCTACCAATGTCATATTTCGGCAAAAAAATGTTTGAAGAGCAAAAAAGTCCCCACCCTGATTTTGTACTTTTTTAACAGTGTCCTAACTCCCATTGTCTTCTTTCTTCCTCCTATAATACTTTTAAAGAGCAAAAAAATAGAAAAAGGTTTGTAACTACCGCCTGCCCTTTCTGCCCTTTCTCCGACTTTCCGCCTTTCATTTTCACACTTTTTCCACCACTGCAGTGTTGCGCCCTGGTGCCTTGCACCACCCGGTAGGCTCGGCCCTGGTTCTACGTATTTATATTTTTGACCTTGCTACGATCGACTGGACTAATAGTCGCGATTGACCGGTTGGCCACCCCTGCCCTAGATACACTCACCGGATCAAAATGGTTTTCGACATTTGATCTAAAAAGTGGCTATTGGCAAGTAGAACTTCATCCGAAAGACAAGGAAAAATATGAAGATCCTGATGAATTTCACTGCCAAAGAACACGTCTCCAGTGCTCTCAAGAATGGGATCCTAAGATCTTGGCCAAAGAACAACTAGAAGATCCAGATCTTGGAGATATTATCAAACTTAAGACAGAAAATTTGGAAAGGCCACCATATCAGAAAATAGCCTCCAAGTTTCCAAGACATAAAGGGTACTGGGCCATATGGGACTCTTTGATTATTAAAGATGGCCTATTACAAAGGGTCTGGGAAAGTTTTGACGGCAAAACCTATAACCATCAGATAATCCTACCAACCAAAAGGATTCCTAAAGTATTGCAAACCTTGCATAATGGTGTAGGAGGTGGCCATTTCGGAGTTATGAAGACTCTTGAAAAGGTTCGAGAAAGGTTCTACTGGCTGGGAAGTCATGCAGACGTAAAAGACTGGTGCAGAATGTGTAAGTACTGCGCTTCCAGCAAGGGACCGAAAACACGAAGCCATGGCAAGATGATGCAATACAATGTAGGGGCACCTTTTGAAAGAATTGCCATAGACATAGCAGGGCCATTTCCAGTTAGTAAATCAGGGAATCGCTATATATTGGTAGCGATGGATCTTCATCCACAGTCCGATGGTATGGTAGAGCGATTTAACAGAACCCTTGATAACTACCTGAAAATTAAAGTAAATGACCAACAAAGTGACTGGGATAACTGTATACAGCCCTTTTTATTAGCATACCGCTCTGCAATTTACGAAACCACTGGCGAAACACCTGTTAAAGTCATTTTCGGAGCGTAATTATGCCTTCCAGTTCGATCCTTCGAATGATTAGTATAGATTCGACTTTTGGACTGTAAACTTCGTGACATTGACGAGTGAAAATTTTGTCGTTGTTGTAGGTAACCATAGTTACGTTCCATTGTTAATAAAGGTATAAACAAAGACACGTGTTTTTATACGAGGTGATTTGGAACAATATATTTTAATACATGATAAATTTACTGCTTTAAATGCATCAAATACTGCTATTTTCAAAAATTATTTATTTTGCCATTGGGGCTAAACAAAACTAAAAAAATAAAAAGAATTTCCAAAAAATAAATAAACAATGAATTCTAAAAATAAAAATATAATTCTAAAAAGAATTATAGAACATAAAAGAATTTCTAAAGAAAATTTTTATTAAAAACTTGAAAGCTTTTAAAAATCCTAGTTTATAAGATTCTGAAAGAGACCACCATTTTGTGCAAGACAATATCCCAATCTGTTATAAAATTCGGTTCTTCTGTTTTCAAGTATTTCAGGTGTTATGCCTATGAGGACCTCACTCATTTTTTAGGCGGAGTTCATCTAAGTCATTTGCACGTTAATGACGATGCCTATAAATTTGTTGCTTAACATGTCCCAAAAGAAAACAATTATTTGGTGCCAGATCTTGTGATTTAAGAGGTTATTTTATGGTACCTCTTCCGCTGATTTGAAAACGTGACTTCCAAAAATTGTTGAACTTCTCTGGCGTTATAAGCCGGACCACCATCCATAGTTGATACCAAATTCCTTCAAAATTGACATTGATAGCCTGAACATCTGGAATAACCTGATTTCTCAAAAGATTCAAGTATTTGTTGGTATTTTTTTTCTCAATAAAAAAAGGGCCAATGATATTACCGCTCAAAATGCTAGTCCACACGTTGACCTTTTAAGGGTATTGTATTCTGAGTGATATACTGATGTGCTTCTTTTCTATCGAGTAGCTTACAGGCGTAGAAGGGTTGTGATGACCATGCAAGGAAAATGAGGATCCATCAGTTAAGAGAATAGTTTTGATAAATGTGTCATTATTATTGGCCCTCTCCATCACATCCTCACAAAACACCATACGTTTTTCATAGTCTTCAGGAAAAACCTCTTAACTAGATTGCAATTTATAACAATGGTATTTGTTTCGTTTCAGAATATTCCTAACTGTTCGGTCTTCAATATCAAGTTCTTTAGAAATTTTAATACTATTACATGGAAAATTAATATCGGCTAAACTGCAAACAGCCGTCTTGCGGACTTGCCGGTCCTCGGTTAATGGAAGTGCAGGCGGCATCTCATTATTACACATGCATTTCCTACAATTTTGTTAACAGCCGCTGGTTTCAAACTTACTTATAATTTTCAAAATTGAACTTTTAACTGGCACAGGAGCTCCTTTAAATAAAAATACAAATGTCCCGATTATTTCTTCTGCTGAATTATCAGCATAGTACCACTTAATAGTTTAAACTTTTGTTCAACGGTATAAACCAACATTTTAAAAAGAAAGCGCAGCAGTTTGCGACACCCCAAACAACTTGCAATAAAACCTCTTCAAATGCTTCGCGCCCGGCGGCCGCCGTGTGGTTTCCATCTCCCACTACTGCAGAAACGTGGGCGTATACATATGGCATCATTGCATTTGAAAAATCCGGGAATATCTTATTTTCTGTTATTCTCTATCTTAAGGCAAGATCGCTTTCTTCTTTTTCCACTTGTTAATCCCAATGGTTCGATAATCATTTACCAGACCTGTATACGTTTCGAATATTTTTTAGAAGCACTTTGAAATATTTCTTAGTGTTAGAAATGGTTTGTATTATAACGGGAAAAAGTAGGGACATCAATTTGTTTTAAACAAAACAATTTTTTTTTAGTTTTTTAGAAAAATGCAGTGGTGTACCATTTCTTTTAATATTTAGCTTTAATTCCTTACACAGGACTCCAAAAACTGGTAAAAATTTAGTCTAAATGGTGTGAAACGCTACCACAAATTCCTGTCACTAAAATGTGTCGTCCAACCGAAACTACCTCAATCTTCATCATCAAGGTAAAGATTAACAGAGTGTCAAAAGCCCAATTTGGTATTAGGTTCTTAAAAAAATTTGGTAATTATATTATTGTGTATTTTTATAATATTCTGCTAAAGGCGTCACCTGCGGTGCCTTGCATTCGATTAAACCAGATATATTTTTTAAGCCACTCTGTATTTACCTTTTAAGTCAAATTTTCTTGCTAACCGTATATGTCTTTTATATGTGGTTTAAACCGTATTAGAAAATGACAATATAAATATGAGAATCAAGAAAATGTAGGTTTTCAAACCGTTGCGTCACAGCCCAATAAATTTTAAGGTTATGACTAGGATTTTTACTTTTAGGGTTAATATCAAGGAAGATAAACTTTTTAATAAGGAGCGCTCGATCCCATTTAAGTCTCCCAGCAAACACTATTTGCTGGCAATATACATTTTTTATATTGGCATTGATGGTAAAGCATTGGCAATTAGTGGCAATATTATGCCACCATCTAATACGCATTAAAAAGTAAACCCTAAATAAACACTCAATTGCCAATAAATTTTACATGCAGGCGAATTGCCGGCAAGCATACAAAAATGGCGGCATACCAATCCTGATTAAATAAAGCATGCCTTTTTGTTGCAGGCAAATAAATATTGGATTTTTGAAGGCAAACCTTCAACGCATATTCATACTTTTTAAACCATATTATTAACATTGGTATTTAACTAACATTAGAGCACTTTTTTTGATCTGTATTATTTATAATGGCAGCTAAACAACATTATTTTATGTTTTTTTACATAATTTAAAGGAAATGGCCTTTTCATAACATTTTATTGTTACAAATCATGCAAATAAAAATTAAGTCAAACAAAATGTTTATTATGTGTTTTTGAGAGAATAAAAATAAAATGATGGTAAAATTAGCTAGGTTAATTTCGACCGAAGGTGACAAATTTAAATTTCCCACTTAGCCGAAATACAAGATTTGACGATTTTGACAAATGAAGAAAATGTGTTTTTTTTTACCGCATTGTGCAATTGTTTTCTACGTGGTTTTCTAGATTTTTAGTTTCTTTTTTAAAGAAAATAGTTTTTTAATAGACATAATTAAGTGTATTCATTACCTAATTAGTGTGTGTTGTGTGATTAATTGGTGATGGCTAGTCGAGAAGGCGAGTTATTCAAGTAGACTGTTAGGAGCTGTAAACATTTTGTTTAAAACCTTTTAAGTTTGTAGTTACTTAAAAAAATTATATGAAATTAGGGAGTTGCCTTATTAAAGGTTTTAAAGACGTGTTAATAAAAATATTATATATATTTAATAGTTTTTTTTGACATTTAACTCATTTAAAATATTTCTCCCTATGTTTTGGATATGAAAATTGAGTGTAAATGTCCCTTGAACACTTACAATTTTAAAGTGTTTTTGGTAGGATTCAGGCTTTTGGGTTTCCGAGGTTCGGTTCAGGATTTTGGGTTTAAATTTTGCATACTAATCTTGGAGAGCATAAATATAACCTGTATTACTTTTTGACCCGGTAGAATAATCCAAAGGGGTAGTTTTTACCCCCGGGGCTTTAAATAATTTTAAAGGGGCATTAAATAGATTCCAAAAACATGTTTGCAAAATTTGAAACCCCCAAATATAGCTACTTTAAAATAAAAATTATTTAACCCCTATATGATTTTAGGTTGTCTGCGAGGTGTTGCATGTCTGTCTAACCAGAACTAACCAGAACTACCCCCATACCTTTAGAGTTATTTGAAATATATCATACAAGTATCAATAAAGAACAAAGAAACACTGTGAAGCAAAACACACACAAAATTGTAATTTTTATTTTGAACCTTATAGGGATTTACATAAATTTTAACCCTTAAAATGTATATAAGAGGTTTGAAAGTTACTAATTTTTTTTGTCAGGGGTTTAAAAGTTTTAAAAATACTTATGTCATATAAAATATCCCAGGAACTAAAAAATAACTTAGTAAAGCCACCCCCTCGAAACTACTTCTACCTCTTATGGAAAGTTATTAAAATTTAAATACAAATACGAGGAATAAGAAAATTATGTTAAAGAACACATTTGCAAAATTTAAAGCGTTCCTGTTTGACAATTTTGCAAATATATATTTTTTACCCTGCAAAAGTGCGAATAATAAGGCCTTGGGTTTTCGCATTTTTTTAAAGATAGAAGTTTCAAATTTTGGCAATATACTTTTAATGTGTATAGTACCTTATACAGAAAAAATTAGCACAATTCGAATTTATTAAGTCACCCCCTTAAAATTACCTTCACCCTTTGGAGTTATTATTACATTTTTAACACAAATGTGGTTTAGGAATATGGAAAAGCTTCCAGAAATCCCGTATGCAAAACTTGGAACGTTCCTGTCTGACCGTTTTGTAAATAATTTTTTTACCCATAAAACGCGTCCAATCAGGCTTTGGGTTTTCGATTTTTTTAAGATAGAAGTGTCAAATTTTGGCTATATACTTCTAATATACAGTGAGGATATTAAAATAGTTCCCCACACTTTATCTTTTGCCAAAATTTGACACTTCTATCTTTAAAAAAGTGCGATAACCCAAAAGCCCGATTGGACGCATTCTGAGTGTTAAAAAATTATATTTGCAAAACGGCATCACATGGAGTTTTTAAAATTTTAATACAGGAACTCTGGAAGTATCTTCGAATTCCTAAACCACATATGCATTAAAAATGTAATAATAATCCCAAAGGGGTAAGGTAATTTTAAGGGGGTGACTTAACAAATTCGAATTGTGCTAGTTTTTGTGCATAAGGTACTATTGGATGGTCTTCTTGTTGAGTACACGCCTGGAAAGAATGGGACCGCTTCGGTCCTGGTCCCGGGGTATACGAGCTGACCCTGTTCAGCCCTATTGACCCCTATGAACTGGCCGATCGCCTGTAAATGAATCCGCCTAACCAATATAGAGCATATCTCCATAAGGTACTATATACATCAGAAGTATATAGCCAAAATTTAACACTTCTATCTTTTAAAAAATGAGAACACTAAAAAGCCCTATTGTTCGCACTTTTGGGGTCAAAAAATATATTTGCAAAACGGTCAAACAGAAACACTCCAAATTTTGCAAATGTGTTCTTTGAACTGATTTTCTGATTCCTAAATCATATTTGCGTTTAAAGTTTAATAACTTCCCATAAGGGGTAGAAGTACTTTCGAGGGGTGGCTTAAATAATTTGTTTTTTTATTATTTTTTAGTTCCCGGGGTATTTTAATGATTATGATAATATTATTTAAAATTATTTAAAGCCCCGGGGTAAAAACTACCCCTTTGGATTATTCCACCGGGTCAAAAAGTAATATATATTATATTTAAGCTCTCCAAGATTAGTAGATATGCAAAATTTAAACCCAAAATCCTAAACCAAACCTCCGAAACCCAAAAAATCCAAATCCAAATCCTACCGTGTTTTCTTTTGATTTACCATTTTTTAATTTGATTACATACCTTTAATTTTTTAGGGTTTATTGTTACTGTATAAAAATTTATATTATGTATTTTTTTTAATGATAAAGTTTTCCCGCCTTTTTTTCTATTTTTTTTATTACAAAATTCTAAATATGTTATTTAACTTTTGGTACATACAACTTATAAAACTTGCAATACTTATTTAATAATAAATGCCATTATCCTATATAAACGCATTTTTTCATCATAACTTATTAATGACTGATGCCATCACATTATTTGCAACACGTGGCCCAATAACGGCCAATTGCCTACTTTCGTGTCTTTTTGATAAGTACCTTTTTGCCAATGCCTTGCCATTAAAGAGTGTTGGCAATGCCAGTAAATTAAATGTACATGGCCGGCAAAAATGTTATATGGTCTATGTTCACTAAATTTTGTGAGGTAATCTTTTCCCTTAATTCTTTGTTTACGATCGTACTGGAAGCTTTTTTCGAGGTTTTAGTGTATTTTTTGCTTTTCAGTCATTGGACTTTTATATATGTTTAGTTTTTAATATTTACAGTTAAATTAAGTTGTTATTATTAGTGCAGTTACAGAGAATTTTAAAACCTGGAAACAGGGATCACTGACCTTTGAATATTATTTTAAAGGGAATTTATGTTCAAATCGGTATTAAGGGTATAAGATACTATTTTGGAATGTTTTTTTTTAAGTGATTTTATTTTATGCAAGTATTGGTTTATTTTGTCAAATAAAAAATATTAAAAAGTTAATCTTCCTTGGGTTAATATGTACTTTAGTTTAAACCCAATATAAACATTTGTCACTTGCTATGTAAAATATTTACCAGAAATGAACAAAACAGCGATGAGTATACGATGCATACGCCCGCCCGACAGAGATAAGTATATTGTTTTAAAACCATTTTTCGGAATGTATATTCAAACTGGGTTAAATACGCGACGTACATGACGTCACCGTTTAGCAAGAAAATGTAATGTTTTTAAAATGTATTGAACCGAATTAACAACAAAAAATGGTTTTAAATACACAATTTTTTACCTAAACCCTAGATAAAGTTAAATTTAGCTGCCGTTATTCAGATATCAAAATTAAGAAAATTTACTTCATCCATGACCAAGGCACAATAGGCTGTTGAATTTTCATAAAATAAATCTATAAAATAAATAATAAATATCCCGCCATTAATCCTAAAATACCAATCAGAAGGAATGACGTCACGAGTAGGTAAAGTGCGTTCTGATTATGGATGGTAGAGGGAGGATAACCATCTGAATGTTTTAAAAAGTGTCCGTTGAAAGGTGCGACTTAAGGTGGCGCCACAGTAGCCAGAGGAGATTTTTAACCAATGAGCATGAATTATTAGAGTGAGATACAAAATGAAAAAGGACAGATAGATACAAAATAAAAAAGGAAAGAAATACCAAAATCCCTCCACTGGCTACTGTGGCGTCATCCCAATTTGCTACATTCCGATGGCCACTTTTTCAACTTGTCCGCCATAAAAGATGGTTATCCTCCCCTCCACCATCCATAGTTCTGATGACAAATTAAAGATTGGTATTTTACATAATCTTAAAGCAAACACTTACTAGAGGTGGCGTTGCCGCTTTGCATGCTAACTGCTTTTGTGAAAGAGAAACGCACCCTTGTTTGTTGGTGACGTCACGTCTATATAAACAGCGACGCCATGATAAAATGTCGGGTATTTAAAACTTTAAATTTAAATCGTTTTTTTTCCTATTAAACCATTGTTTTTTGCAAGAATAATATATTTTTTGGAAATAGCACATACTTTTGAACATCATAGAACAGTTTTTAAGAAACTGCCATCATGCCTTTTATTGTGATAATTAAACCCAATTTGAAGCAAAGTGTTATATATAAACAACCATTACTTAAAATTTACCAAATGCTACCAGAAGTTTAATTTATTTTTTACGACGTATTAATCTTTTAACACGTGAAAATGGACGTCGTTTTGAAAATGTGTTAAGCGCATTTTTTAAAATAAATTAAATTAAGTTTTTATAGTTAGTTAATCTTTAGTTGGCTGTTTTTAATAAAGAAAATTAACAACACATTTATTTACTTATTTGTTTTTACATTATTTGGTTTCATTCTTGTGGTAATGTCATACAATGCCAGAATGAGTTTGAATAGAATATCGAACAAATATAAGACAGCTCAAAAGCTTAGCATATATCAGTTTACCAAATAAGGATAGAAAAGTAAAGAAAAACAGTTGTCATACCTCAACCCAAAAAAAAATGGTACACACATACGACTTGTAATTTTCGATTTTCTCTGCGCTCATGTCTTGACATTCCAAAACCCTTGATTCTAAAAATGCAACTTGTTTTTTACCCTCATTGGGGTTTCCTTTATTTGCTAAGAAAAATTGAAGATAATATAGGGTGTTATAAAGTTTAACAAAAGTATTTCCTAAATATCGTCACAGACTTTTAAAATATGTGTTTATTTTAAAAATAATCTAAGCTAAGAATATTTAATTTGGCTTGTTAACTTATTTGAATAATTTACCTTTGTTTTTTCAAGTTCTTTCAACTTTCAAAGGTGTTCTAACACGCTTGATTATCCATTTAGAACTTTTATTGCATCCTGTACTAAAATATCTCACTAGAAATATGTGGAGTATTCTGAACTTTTCCTCGTTACTATAAAAGAGCTACGGAAAACCTTCGGAAGTTAGTATTACTTTAATTTTTGTGCTGTTCACATCGAGATATTGACAACTAAATATTTTTTTTCGACAGTTTAGAGAAGAACTCCTGCTTTTTATGTCATTCACCGGGATCCTCTCCAGTGACGCATCTTGCCTTCATCTCTAAACTGTCGAAAAAAGATTTCTTTTTGTATATTATTACGACAGTAGGAAATTATTTCCATTTATTTTCCTAAATCTTGCACCCAATTTTGTCGCTAGTTTGCAATATTATTTAGTATTAAGGGGCTTATTTAACTTTACCTTGATTAAACTAATTAGGTTCAGTATTGTCAACAGTAGGTGTAGTTGTGACAAAAAAATGTAAGCCACTCACTGTGGCACAGCTAGCCGCCGGTTTTTATGAGGTCCTAAGCCTCAATTTATATATATACAGGGTGTAATTTAATTGATGATCAAAAATACATGGTTCCCAACCTAATTTTAGAAAGGACAAAAAACAAAAAATTTCGAAAACACTTATTATAGTAAAAACTGTTATACTGGATTTGGATTCACCTTATTTAGAAGAGTATTTATTATTTTTGAAAAACATAATTGCTAATTAAAAATTGTAAAACCTATTTAAAAAAATATCCCGCATATATGGTCTAAAAATATGCAATTAAGTGAATTTTATTTTCTTTCTTTTAAATTAAGCAAGATACGAAAAAAAAAATAAGCGACATAAAAGCAGTATTTTTATTTGCCAGAAGCTCAAAAAATTTTACACACATTAACACAGTCAGTGGCGTACCTATTTTTGTTGGAAATATTCCTTCAGTTGCCTCTCGAGACGCCACTGTAATTAAGTTAGTGATAAATTACCCCCTTAATGTCAATAAAAATATTGCCAAATTAAAACAAAATTGGGTAAAGAATAGTTAGGATATTAAAAAACAGTTTTTTTTAAACACCCTGTATCTCAAAAGTAAGCTCCCTAACTCCTAACCCCCTAATTGTTGTCCTGGCTATGGCTTTTGTTTTTTTTGTTTCCTTAAAAAGAGGTACTGGTAAAAATACAGGTTTTGGGTATTTTGTTTTTTTTTCTAAATTTCTAAAATTGCTTATTTTGAAAACAAAAAACGGCCTATTCTAAACCACCTAACCACCACAAAAAAAAGGATAGTTAAAAAAAAAACACTTAATTTAGTAAGTTAATAGTTAATTTTAATATTATTTAATTTAGTTTTTTTGTAGCTAATGTATTATAATAATTGGTAAATAGAACTAATTTGTAAAAATATGCTCTATACTTTTTATGTGGTCCAGGGGTTTTTTGTTTAAAAAATAAGCAAGATATAAAAAAGTTAACAGGTCGAAACTGTATTTTTACTTGCTTAGTCCAAACAAATTAAAAAAAAAACACAAATTAGTAACGTACATTTTTATGTCCCCAAATATTCAGTGTGTCGCTCGGGGCGCAACTGGAGTTAATAAATTTAATCAAGTTAAGGCTAAATTATCTCCTTAATAACATAAATAATAGCGCCAAATGACTAGAAAAATGAATAAATGCTATTTTAAGATATTTATAAAAACTCAATATTTTTGGTATATTTTGCCGCTTTAGGTTTTTCTTCACCCAGCCTTGCAAACCGCAGACGACAAAGGGCTTCGCAGTAGCACCATACGTGTTCTGCGGTTTCTTCCTCCTCCTGGCAGAACCTACATAGGTTTTCTTCTGCCAGGCCCATAGTTTCCAGGTGTTTATTCAGTCTGCAATGACCTGTCAGTTGACCCACTAAAATAAATAATAGATACTCTGATTTCCTTTTTTCAATTTTTATGAGTCATCATTTATAAGGATTTATACCTAGTATTTTATAAACCCTCTGGTTAGGGGAAAACTGTTAATTTAATTTTTTAATTTAAAGACCTAAACCCTCCCTTCACTGTAGGCATACGTTTCTGGAAGCAATTTGGGTTTAGGGTCGGATTATCCATAAGACCAAATTACAGAACATTCTGAAGCCCATATGTTGTTCGCGATGGAACAGTATGGTTTTAGAAAAGTAAAAGCACGATTGATGCTATAAAGAAGTTAATCGATTTTATAGTGGGCGGCATGGAGAATGTTTGTTATATGGGCCTTGTTATGTGTGATATCAGTAACGCATTTGATACAGTCAATTTTAAAATCCTTTTAAGTAAATTAAAACATTACGGCTTTGATTATGATAGCTTATTGCTTATAGAATCGTACTTGGAAAATCGCGAGCAGTTTGTGTCTGTTAATGGGGTCTCCTCCGTTAAGGATGTTATTACTCAGGGAGTGCCACAGGGGTCTGTCCTTGGCCCAGTACTCTTCCTTCTTTATATAAATGAGTTGGGAGATGCGGTGCCAGGGGCAGACCTGGTGCTCTTTGCGGATTACTTATACTATCAAACAGCGACCTTAACTTACTAAAACAAGATCTTTCCGATTCACAGGAAAAAATAACGGGTTGTTTTACCCAAAATGCACTGATTTTAAATGATAATAAAACCAAACATGTATTTTTTTCTCATAGACCACTTGCAGATGAGGTTATCTCATCTCAAGAGAGATTTCTTGGCATATATTTAGATTCAAAATTGTCCTGGGAGGGTCACATGGATTTTCTGGCTACCAAGATTACAAAGAACATATATGTCATGCGCTCTCTGTCAGCACAGGTGTCAGTTGACATCTTAAAAACAAGCAACTATGCTTTATTTGATTCAAATATAAATTATGGTCTCTTATGCTGGGGACATTCTTCTCATACAAAGCGCATTTTTGGTCTTCAGAGAAAGGTGATTCGTATAATGTTGGGCTTGCGCTTTAGAGATGATGTAAGGGATAAATTTAGGGAGTTGGGTATACTAACAGTTCCTTGTATGTACTTTTGCAGTGCCTAAAGTATGTCAAGGCAAACCTCAACGGCTATATTACAAATGCAAATTACCATTCTTACAACACAAGAAACCAGGAAAACCTGCCACCAAAACATCTCGGGTTGCAATCAAGCCGAAACGGTTTAAATTATTATGGCATAAAACTTTTCAATGCACTCCCTCAAGTTATTAGAGCATTACCACAGAATCGATTTCTAAAAGAGAAAAATCATTATAAAAGAAAATGCTTTTTACAATATAAATAAATATTTAAATTTTAACTTTGCAAGCCACTCCTTGTTGCCTCCTCAATAAATCAATAACTCAATAGTACTGTGATATGAATATAATTAAGTTAACAGTAGAAATAAATAAATAAGTTAAATTTAAAAGTAAACGAAATTGTAGAATATACTCTTTTGATTTTAGACTGTTGTCAATTATTGTGATTTTAAGTCATTGTAAACTATAAAATTTTACTATCCAGATCCATTAACCCTTATACATTGGAAAAAAATTAGCGTGACATCATATAGACCACAATAAAAAAATGTCCACCCCTTTTAAAGAAAGTTATGATAACACTTCTTAACCGATAAAATTAGCATAATATCTTTATATAATATTTTTAAACAATTTTGGCAGTTAAAACTTAAATATGCTTGTGTTGGCACAAGTTTTTTGAGGTATGATTTTGACCACTCTGTACAGATTTTGCAGGTCAGCAAACTTCAAAACCTTATTATATTTTTTAAAGATAAATTTAAATTTTTAGTCTAACAACCAAATTCCCATCCTCCCTATCACCAACTCTAAAACGGTATTTACCAATCGAATATGTTGGACCTAATTAACATAAATTAAACATAAATTAAACAGGTGTACATTAAGCGGACCCAGATAAATGGTTTCTTTTATGTCCTTGAGAAAAACCACAGGTGTTTTTTGACCATTCAGTGTTAACCTTGAATTATGCTTTCAGGGACACACCCTTTTTGATGCACCTGTGGCTTTTATATCCCGCCTTATCCTTGACCATGTATTTATAAGGAGGCGATGTAGAATGACCTAATTAACATAAATTAAATTTTTATTATTACTGATTGTCCTGGGTTATAAAATGTCCTTGAGAAAAACCACAGGTGTTTTTGATTGACTTTTAAATGTGTTAGTATACATTAAATTTTAAGAAACAATTTATATGCAGAATGGGGTATATTTCTCCAGTTCTTTTACCGCGTTTATGGGAAAAACACGACCTTGATTTTACAAGGTAGGTGTACGGTAAGTATTTGACTTTGTCCTTGGACATGTATTTAAATTAGTGGAATGGGGTGTAATCGATTATGATATAAGCAGGTTTTTATTCAATGGAAGACATAATCTACCAAGCATCTGTGTTGTTATATAAATTTGTTGTCTGTTACGTGATTTGTGCAAGTGTTGTTTCAAGGTATTATTTTTTTGATAAATAATAATATATTTTTAACTATGAACGTTACCAAAGAAGTTTTAGAAAATATCAATAATATGATTAATAACCAAGACGAAATTTTTAATCGTAAAAAATTATCTGATTTAAATGTTGGGGTTGTTTACATAATTAAAAAAATGGTTCCTATGAATACACAATTTGGTAAAACAGTTCTTGTTACGCTATTTGATCGACTTAATAGGGAAACATTTAAAGTATTTTTGCCGAGTCGTGTATCTGACAATATGTCCCATGATATTGTTTCAACAATAAATGCTTCGAATGGCAAATACACGTTAACCTATTTGGGGCAGAGTAACCGTATATTTCCTAATAACAGCCATAGTTCTAGAGCAGTATTAACTTTTGGTATTTTGGAATAATTTTTTCTATTTTTATTTTTAATGTATCATAGTTAAAAATTATTATTATATATCTGCTCATATCTTGCACATAGTAAAGTACAGTCATATTTTTCTTTGTAATTAAAGATGCTGGACGATATAATAACTGACGAATGTAGATACACCTATGTGTTTTGGTTGGGGTTCAAGTTAAGAGATATGGCCTACGATATCTTGGAGTTTGCAAATGAAATGGATGATGAAGTAGCCCATAATAAGTGTAGAAAATATATGGCAGATACTACGCTTTTGTTAGCAGGGGCACATACATGTGACAGGTTTTTATATGGTTCCATAAACCTCGAAGAATTTTGTATTGAAATGATTGACCAGGATTTAAAAGAGTATCTAATTAATATACCACATCTACCCGCTGAAATATTGACAAAGTATGAGCTGATACCAACAATATCGATCGACACAGTGGATGGGGCAAGCAGAGATGAACCTGTGCTCGAGGCAGCACCACTTCTTCCTAATTATAGCGATGATATTGACGAAGGAATTTGTGTTTAATGCAAACTGTTAAAAATCACTGTACCATATACATTTAATTTTGTAATAAAAATAATTTATAAATAAATGTCTGTAATACAATATTGTTGTTTTAATTTGCCTAGGTTTTATTAGTTACCCTTGTTTAGAATACAGTTAGGTTCATATAAATGAATAATTCCTATAAAATAATTGTTCGCACTGTATGAATCACTTTTTTCTTATATTAATTTTAGGAAAAAAAGTTATTTGTTATAAAATGTTGAGCATGGTCTTAAACCCAAATGCAAATGCAATCATAAGATATTAATTTTCTGCAGTGGTATACGAGGTTTATGTCAAAAAATATAAATATTTTGCTTAAGATTAAAGTATCTTTATTTTTTACAACATTGAAAATTTTAATTAATATAAGATGTTTAGAATTAAAAATAGTATTTAAATATGCAAACTTCTTCATCTTTAAGAAAAAACTCTTTTTATGTGTTATTGGTAAACATGGTATGTAAGAAAGCTTAGGAACTGTCAAAAGAGCGAAAAGTCACAGAAAAGCTCGTTATCGCAAAAAAAGTTTGTGTTTAGTATAAACAAGTTTGCATAATTAAATGTTATTTTTAATTCTAAACATTTTTTAATATAAAATTTTCCAATATTTAGTTTAAAAAATTAATATTTGATGATTGCATTGCATGCGAAACTTTTTAAAAAACACCTTTTTCGTAAAACTATTTATATTTTTTTAAATTATTTTCCATATAGTGCGAACTTAAGTAGACACGCTGTATATGTAGGGTTGCCATAAATCGGAACTGTCGCCGTTATTAGGTCCTATGTCCCGACTTCCCGATTTCATAGCGAAAAGTCCCGATTTACGATATGAAAGAAGATATTTAATTTTGTATGAACCCCTTTATTATCTAATACCATTAAAAAACATCGACTATTTATACAAAACGTCAAAAATTATCAAAATATGTAAATACTTAGTTTAAGTTCTTTCACATAATGCCAATTCAAAGACTGTTTTTTATATGGCAGAATCTATTAAGGCAATTAATTTTGCATTGTCAGTATAACTTTAAAATGCTGCTAAAATTTATAAATATATTAAAACACAAAAAATATCGTGCTTCTTTCTTTCTTTCACCTCCTTATAAAATTTAACATACCAGAGATCAAGGCAACCCTATGTATATGGTATATAATAAGCAACTTCTCAAATTATGTTAAAACTAATCAAAATTATACTGGGTGTTTTATAAAGCCTGAAAGTTTCGTTTTTTGCGAAACGGGACATTTTTTTACATAATTTTAATAACTCAAAAACCTTTTAAGCTAAAATTCTAAAATAATTATGGCGTATAGTTTATTGTTTGAGCTAGATCATATCCAAAATTCAAGTCGCTGAAGTAAATAGATTTAGAGATACGAAAAGGCATTTGAAGACTTTAAAAACGATATTTATGAAAAAATGCAATCTCTAGAAAAGCGATT